>CM075807.1:122971832-123474469 GCA_037975025.1 Excoecaria agallocha | reverse complement strand
ATTTCTCTCAGACAAATGCCTCGATTTGTCGTCACATTTGAAAGAATGGAAATTGATCGGACTCGTCATCTGATTTTCTTCATCACCGAGAAACCCACATCACTATAGCTATTCATGTCTATGAAAATGCACAAAAAAAAAACAAAAATTATGCAATAACTGAAAACGAGATGTATGGGATTTCTATCATGAGAAGAGGAAGCGAAACTGGAACTTACTCGCAGTGGGCTTTAGAGAGCAATTTATAGGCGGGGTGCTGGGATTAGGGTTTTCTTTTACTCAATTCGCGCACATGAAATTACCAATAAACCACCCCTTTATTGTCTAATGGCCGCTGGATTCTTCGCACGTTAGGTCCCCTGATTTATTTAGTGTCGTGACTTATTTTACTCCTCCATCCTCCTTTTTTTATCGATCACTTTTATTATTTTTATTAAAATTAAAAAATAATAAATAAATTTAAATTTAGTATTAAATTACGTAATTAAAATTAAATTATCAAATATGATTAATTATAACTTTATTGAGAAAAAAAAATAAATTAAATTACATTAAAAATCTAAAAATAACAGATAAATAAAATTTAAATTTTACTGAAAAGTAACAGATAAAAAATAACGAAAGGAGTAATTATTTTAATTTTTCTACCAAATGCTAATCCGTTTTAGAATTTTCATACTGGGGATAAGGAAAATCGAATTAGAAACCAAAATTAAATCAAATAGTACCAATTCTTTTTTTTTTTCTAATTTATTCGATTTTCAATTTAATCGGTTTGATTTTTAAAATTAGGATTTAACTCTATGTTGTCAATCGATATTATTTAGTATTTAAGGTATATAAAATCAATAAATAAGAGCCTAATAACTCAAACCAATTAAACCAAATAGATGATTATCATACATCCACAAATGCAATGCTCATTGAAATTCAAACAATGGGCCGGAATATTGCAATATTAGTATTAGATATAAGCTTAGACTGGGGGAAATGCAACTGGTCACAAAGTTCAAAGCATAAACAGTCCATAACTATATGAAATGAAGCAACAGTGCCCAAACTGGATAAACTAACAGCAGGACAATCCCAGTAGTGTTTGATATTCCATGACTCTGTGTAAAGGAGTTTCTGAATCCACCGGATGACCGAATGTGCTCTTGCAATAGGTAGCAGCCTATGATAAGGCATATTAACACACCAACCCAGCTCTCCTTCAAGGTGTGTGCAAAGAAGCTGGGAGCCACAACCAGAAGAAGAATCAACGACCCCGGCATCTCCAGCCAATCTGCCAATGGTGAAATACAGACTGTAAAGTCAAATTGCCAATTCATTAACACTGGAAAATCCTTTCAGTGACCATCGATGCAAAAAGTTGATTTGGTTTGCTCAGCTGCTGAATGCATTAACATTGATCAGAAGAACTAAAAAGCTGGCTGTTCCCGAATCAGAATTCAAAGCCATCCAGCAACCACATAAATTATGTTGTCACTGATACATTTATGTGATTCTCAAATGTACTAATCATCGATAGCCCAAAGAGTATGTTGTCACTTGAGCAACATATATAGCATAACATATTTGTCAATAAACAAAAGGAAAGGCAAATCCAGACAAACATATACACATTTAACTGAAAAACAAAGATTGGTATTAGCTACTAGCTAGTGGTGCATATACCTGGGAAGCGTTGAGGAAAGAAAAGCCGAAGTACCACTGCAATGAAAGCAATCCATTTTCCAACCTCACCTCTGAAAACTTATGCAGATATCAAGAAAAGAAAAATGGAATAAACAAGCAAGTTAACTAAGAGAAAGGGTTATAACCTGAAGAAGTTGAATATTACTGTAGGAAGACTAAAGAAGATATAAGGAACTAAGAGTCCTGTCAGCATGTTTGTTCTCCAGTTTGTTCGATCAAGTATCAACAAATATCTGCCATTAACATCGGCTTTTAAAAATGAGCAACACTTATATGGACAGAGTTAGGCCTTCAGTTGGCTTGCAAGTGTTGAATATTAAGACAATTGCAAAATCACAGGCAAGAAGACAAGCAGTTCAGATCTAAAAAACTGGACTCCAAACCACACAAGAATGATATTTGGTCCATTAATTTCTTTCATTCTCACAATAATCAAAATTTAAACAGAGTTCATTTTCTTAAAACCAAAAGTTAAAGATTGGATTTGAATATATTATTTTTTTAGGTTTTACAAATTATAAGCCTAAGGCTTTAGTATCTTCTGATTTGGGGACAACCAATTCAACTTGAAAGAAGCCAAAGTTGATAAGATTAAATATTCTGAACCAATAATTAATAAATTAGATTTGACAATTAGTCTAAAATCCCAGACAAATCACATTTAAAGTACAAAACTTTATGCTTCTTAATAATTGAAATTGGGAAGAAAGAATCAAAGGTGAGCTCAACAAGTAAAAAGACCCACAAAAATCAAATATAAAGATAGAAGGATAGCGAGAGCAAAGGAGACGAACATGGCAGCGAAAGAGGCGACCCATTTGAGAAAAGAAGTACCGAAACCGAGTCCACCGAGTCGAGTAGCATCATTGATGAGTTTTTTAGCAGCAACCTTGAGCTCATTGATATCAGACTCAATCAAATCGGTCTTTGCTTCATTATGATCAGTAGCCATTTTCAAATACTCCACTCTCACCATTTCTGATTTCTCCTTCCAATTTTCAGATCTGAAAACAGATTAAACTGTATAGAAAGACTAAAATGAATTCTATAAATGAGAAGAAAGCAAACAGCTCTTCTTTCAGTAGCTCTATTTGGATTGGATCTATTCTACTGGACGAAGATGATAATGACAACTTTTCCGTTTGAGAGGGAGGGGGGCCCTTACTTTTAGCTCATTCTAATCGCTAACTCGTACCCATTCCGTGGAATGTTAACTGGTTAAATTAAGGCATTAATCAATTAATTAATTAATTAAATTAACTTTAAATTAAGTTATTATCATGTGAAATTTATAGCTAACAACTGGAACAACCGACTATTAACAAGAGGAGCAAAATGGCAGTTGCAACAACCACTCTCGGTTTAGTTGTTTGAGCTAGCTGTTTTTTTCCCAATTAATTGTTATTTTAAATACCCCATCTTGAAACACTTTAGTTGATAATTGATTCCTTTTTATTTTATATTTAAACTATAAAAATTATAATGTCTCAATTATTTAAATTAATTATTTTTTTATAAATACTTGTGTGTCTAAGAGTTTAAGTAAGAAAAAAAAAATAAGACTTTGATGCATGGAAGGGTTTGTGATGCAATAATATACTAAGGATTATTATGAAATCACCATCGAATGCACGGTAGTGATGTAATCGACAAATAAATAAATCGTATTGCCAAAGTGAATTACGTACAGATCGTTAGAATATGAATTGAGGATTTGCAAAACGTGATGATAAGGATAACTTAAATCTTTTTCGAATGATCTTTTGCGTTAAGTTTAAGTGTGGTGTTAATTATAAATTATAATATTATGTGTAAAGCAACAGCTGTAAATACCAAATAAAACACATGATAACAGAGGATGAGGTGATAAGGGGAAAGTGATGAACTGGAAACGGCGTTATGGATGAGGAGACTTATGTTTAGTTGTGGACTTTAATTTGTCACCATCCTCCATACCAAAAAGTTTTCTCTAATTTAATTAACTAATAAAATAATTTAATTTATTTCTTTTATAAGAAATAAAATATGTTATGCTTCCTCTGTTCGTAATGAAACGCTAAAATTGTATTAAAATTAAATACAATTAACCAATGTTATTAAAATCGGACCGGACCGTTCGGTTGAACCGGTTTAACCGCGAACCGGCAGGCCAGCTGGTTGGTTTGACTACTGAAAACCGAATTGGCAAAATACCGGATTGAACCGGAAAAAACCGGGTAGAACCAGAAAACCGGCGAACCGGACAAAACCGGATTTTTTGCTAAAAATGTAAAAAATCAATTTTTTGTGAATTTTTTCACCCACCCACATATATATATATATATATATATATATATTTATTTATTTATTTAAAAAACTTAGTATTTTAAATTTTAAGTATATCACTTAATAATTTAATATATTTATTATATTTTTGATTCATTGAAATCAAATATATATATATATAGTATATCACTTAATAATTTAATATATTTATTATATTTTTTATATTTTTTATTCATTGTAATCAAATATATATATATATATATATATATATATATATTAAATTTTTATTATTTATTTATTTAAAAAAATTAATATTTTAAATTCTAAATATGTCACTTAATAATTTAATATACTTATTATCTATTTGGATTATTGTAATAGTATATTAAATTATTAAATAATATCTTTAGAATTTAAAATACTAATTTTTTTCAAATAAATAAATAATGGAAATTTAATATATATATATATATATATATATATATATATATTAAAATTTTATTATTTATTTATTGAAAAAATAGTATTTTAAATTCTAAAAATGTCACTTAATAATTTAATATACTTATTATCTATTTGAATTTATTGTAATTAAATATAATTATACTCATATATGCAAGGTTAATATTTTTTGTGTTCACTTTATTAGTACTCCATCTAAACATGAAATTATTTTCATGATATGATTGTATTTTTATGTTTCTAGCATATGATATTCAATAATCCATAATTAATCACTTGTAATAATAAAATTAAAATTATTTTCGTAATTTATTATTAAAATATTTGTGATATATATTTAAAATTTGATGAATATTTTTTAAATTTTTATACAATAGTATTCAAAAAATTATAATAATTATAATATTTTAAAAATAGAAAAAAACTCGGTTGAATCCGGTTGAACCGGTCGAACCACGAACCCCCAACCTTACCGGTTCTCTATCTGGTTCGGTTTTAATAACATTACAATTAACTAATACTACACGATAACATAAAAGATAAGAGAAGAAAACGTCAAAACATTTAATGAGATCCAGCCAGAAAGATTGACATTTTTCGGCTCCCCTGCCACTACTACTAATAATCAAAATATATGACTTACATATTTCAATACAAAAAATTAAAATAAAAAATAATTTATATTCTAAAATTTGATATATCGTCCAATATATCAAATTATAAAATATGTTTATAATTTAAAATTTAATATAGGGTTTCAGCCAGTATACCGAATTTCATACAATATACCAAATTTCAAAATATATTTACAATATGAAATTTGATATATCAGATATTATACAAGATATACCGGATAATATATCAAATTTCATAATATAATTAATATTTTGAAATTCGATATACCGGCTCATACATCCGATATACCATTTGGTATACAAAAATTCATAACATATTTGAAATTTGAAATTTAATATACTGAACGTTATACCAGGAATACCAAATTTCAGAAAATAATTATCATTCTAGAATTCAAGGTATACCTGATATACAGTCCGGTATACTAAAATCAAAAATATATTTCCAAGCTGAAAATTGGTAGAATGCCAGCCAGTATACCAAATTTCAAAAGATAATTAACATTTTAAAATTTGGTATATTGGTTGGTATACCTGATATACCGTGCAGTATACCAAAATTTAGAATATATTTGTAATTTAAAATTTGGTATACCGGACAATATAACGAATATACAATCCGGTATATCAAATTACAAAACAAGTTTACATTCTGAAATTTGATATACCGGCCGGTATACCAAATTGCAAAACATGATTTTCACTCTGAAATCATTAAAAATTTCAAAACAAATAAATTTACTTATATATATTCACTAAAATCAGTGCTTTATTCTATTTTTCTTAAATTGGATTTTCCAAGAAAATGTGATTTGATGAGAAATAAAGAACAATCTAGTTCTTAATTATTTGATTTCAAATTCAATTATTGATTTTATTTTGTAATTCATCATCATTAAATAATTACTCTTAATTATTTAATAAACAAAACAAATGATTCTTTCTCTAGAATCTTAGCCATCAAACATCCAAAAACCACAGTAAGCAAAACCAAGCTATTACCATTTATTTAATATTAATTTATTATTATTTCTTTTATATAAAACCATGCTAAAAAAACCTTGGCACAGATCATTCATAGTTAGGCAGAAGATAATTTTAATCATTTAAATTTTATGCATTTGAACTTATGCCTAAAAAAATTAACGAATTCCATGGTATTTTAAAACAACTTATTTTGCATTTAGCCCAAAATTTAGAAATAATATTGTTAGAAGAAATTAGTAACCTTTAAAATGCCAAATTAGTTTTTTTAGCTTCAAACACCTACAAACATTCCCTCCAAAAACACTTTCAATATCCTTCTCTTTTATCTTCCAAAATTCATAAATCATTACAACTAATCAAATTAACACAATATTTACTTAAATTATACAAATATAAAAGTCTATAGCAAGCATTGAACTCATCTTACCCAAAGAAATCAAATCCCTAGGTTGAAATCAATTTTTCCCAAATTTGTTCTTCATCCAAAATCTACCATTTCTCAACTAAAATTAGCAAGGAAAGTGGAATTTTCACGTGAGGAACAACAACAGCACAGTTGATCGATTTTTCAAGAGAAATCAAAGAACAATGGAGGAGGAATGGGGATAAAGCCACTGCTCCCACCGGAGGAGAAACCGAAGAAGCAAAGGAGAGAGGAAAGGCAATGTCGACGGGCTGGACAGCAAAAGATGACGGAGGAAGCGACTATAAAGAGGAAAAATGCAGATATAGAAAAAGGATCGCAAAACTGCTGGGAGCGTGAAGGAGTTGAAAAGAAAGAAAATTTGAAATGGGATTAAAAATAAAAGAAATATTTTTAAAAATATAAATTTTAAAAAATGAAGTTAAAAAAAAGTATTATATATATATTCCTCGTGAAAATTTATGTCCAAATATTTTTCCTTGTTACAAAGAGTCTCGTATTCAAGGTCCATAAGACAAATCCCAAGAGTTTAAGTCAACGCATGGGCCTGTAATTTAGAGTAATCATGGGTCTGGCAATCTTCTCTCTAATTATGGCAATTGCTCGTCACTAGTTTGGATATTTAAACAGTGTTTTCCTTGTGATCATAGATCTGCCTCTAGTTTTTCTTTTTCACCATTTTACAGTAATTCTAGATGAAAATATACAAAGGTCTAATTTTATTCCTAATGTATGTTAGATGCACCTTCTAATTTTGTAGAGAGAAAAAAAACCATCCTTCCTTTCAATCAAGAGGAAAGTGATTTTAGCTAGATGACCTTTGTGCCAAAGCTTTGAACAAACTATGAATGTATAAATGAAAATTTGCATAAACAAATAGCATCATTTCGGCAGTGTAATAGAAGAAAATCATATTTTATGAGTTCAAAACAAATCAAGCACGGAAAAATCCAGGGAGAGCAGGGACCATAAACTCTCACTTGCTCAGAATATCTAATGTTTCCAACCTCAGAAAATGCTCTATTTACTTGGGACTCACTCTGCACTATAGAGTTCCATTTTGCACAAACTTTATATAAAGCGCACTCGCATGCTTTTTGCTGTACCCATTTTCTTAAAAGATGTGTTTTCTTTTTTTTTTGGCCAATCAAACAAATTAATCTGCTCAGAAAAAAATTCTCTTATTTGCTCCCCCAATTTTTTAATAACATACGTGGCAGTAATCTTCATGTGCTACTAAGCATAACATATAATGGACACTCACCTACCCAGTGTAAATTGGTCAATTCACAAATAGTAACAAATAAAATCAAGTACGGGAAGGTCTATTTTACGTTGTTGTGGTTCCTTCCTTTCCTTGCATTTACGACCGTCTGTTCATGGGAATCACACACTTGTGTCTTAAACTTGCACCCGAACTTCCTTGTGAGGGATCCTTTCCATCCACGTGGCTCCTCCTTATCAATCTTCTCTATCACTTTTTTCATTGTGGAACATTCTCTTTCCAGTTGATGCACCCGCGTCCGCATGCTATCCATGTCTAGTCGTAACACCTGATTTTCCCTCACTGCTGCCCTCCACGTATTACTGCTTTCCGGTGGTCCCGCCTCCGCCACGGCCGGGACTGCTACCTCCTCTTCCTGTTCAAGTCTCAGCATCGACGGCCGTGCGGGATCCTGCGGCGCTGCCTCCGCGGCAATCAATGTTCCGGCTATCGCGTGGCGGAGTTGTAACTGCTCGAAAAATAAAACTTGAACCACCGCTCGCAGTGGAAGCCGCTCATTCTGTGCGGCGTGTGTACACGCCTCTAGTGTAAGCTTTTGACAATCCATTACTCCGCAAATTTTCTCCCTTTCTGCCTCCGATATCCATGAATGGGCCTTTAAGAAGAACGAAACAGTTAAAATGGCTAAGAAGTTCAATAATTAGGAAAACTTTGAAAATTTCAAATTGGCTGCAATTGGGGATTACCTTGAGATAGACGTCGACAGCTCTGTAAAGACCGTCGTCAAAAAGTCTAGCTTGCTCTGGCAAAGAAATTGCCAGATTATAGAATCTATCAGGTTTGAGATTCGCATCGGAGGCAATCTCAGCCAGATAACCGTCGATTAGCTTCCCGACGAGCATTAATGCCGGTGATCTCGCATTGCGATCACCTTCTTCCTCTGCTTCAATTTCGTCTTCCAGTCCATCCAAGAAGTAGCCTAAGATTCTTTCCAAGCAATCAACATCATATAAAGTCTCGTTAAGATATGAATAGCTGGGAATCAATAGATCGTCTAGTGTAGATTGCTCCAGTTGTGATCCAATCTTCTTCTCCAACGCAGAACGGCACGATTCCGATGCGTTTAATATGTTTGCAGTTCTTAATAGACCGAATAGAAACCTTGTAGCAGTAGAAGATCCGGAGCTCTTCTCCAATGGCAGATTTGATACTATAGTCTCTAACACCTCTCTCTGCTCACTCTCTGAAGCTAAGGAGGAAGATGAAGATGGCTTCCGGTTTAGTCTCGATATTCCCGGCATGTATTTCTTGGCATAGTACATTAAGCAACTCTCTATAATATCTGGACTCAGATCTCGCGATCTCATAGCGAGAATCACACGGTCAAACAATGGCAGGCTCAAAAGCGCCAAATGCTCGAACCATATGTCCGCATTAGTACCTTTACCAGCAGCGGCAGTGGAGGCGGAGGCTGCTCCTTTCCTACGGATGGCGGATTCAATTCCATTCCATAAGGCCTGATTGGATGTAGCTTTGTTGTCATGAGCTCCATCGCTAACCGGCCAGCCAAACAGAGCCGGATCGGCAGAGGAAGCTCTCGAAGCAATAGAATCAATGCATCGCTGCTCAATGCCAAGGTTTTCAGCAAGAGGCATTACTTTCTCGCAAGATTTCAATGCCTTAATCGAGTCCTTGAGACTCTTGAGCACTGATTGGGAAAGACACCGCTCCGTCTTAGAGATTAAATTATCTTCGGAATACTCATCGGTCATCTCAAGAACCTCTCCAGCGCAACGGAGGGGCACGACGGTGGAAGAGGTGAGGTCGATCTTAACACCGTAGCAGAACTTGGCGGCCATCTCAAATGTCTCGGAACCGCCCGGAAAATCCGGAAGCGAAATCTGACAGTGAACTTCCTCAATTTCATCTCCTTCAGGTTCTTTCTCTTCTTCTCTTGCTGCAGTATATGTATGGTTTGTCTCTTGCTCAGTTATTAGGTGATGAAGTTTTCTACTTTTTGACATCAATGGAAACTGAATCACACCATTATCAAACAAACCAAGTTAGGTATCAGACGGAGAAGGAATCTGTAGTCAAAAAAGGCTAATTTCTTTTTCACTAAGCTGACCTTGTGAAGATGAAAGTTCATGTCCTCAACTTCTATTACAATGTCACTAGGTAACCCAGTAGTGCAAAACCTGCAAAGAAAAACAAACAGCAAATCAATCATCCAATATTTTCTTGGCCAAGAAAATCTTTAACGAAAGAGAATAGAACATGGTCTAACCATGCTTGCCCCTTCGAGGTAGGCTTCTCCATTGCCATTTTCTTCTCTAAAGATGCAGTCTTTTCCTTTGAAAAAGGGCTAAGCTAGATCCATGAGTGCAGCCCAGAACAAAGCAGCAGGCTTTACTCCATAGTGAAAGAAGAAAAAAAAGGAAGTGTTTTTGCTTCCCTTTCTGATACAGTGTTTTCTTTTAGACATATATATAAACACAAAACGGACAAATAAAAGCTTGAACAGATTTCGAAAAAGTAGATCAATGCATTATTTCTTTTATTAAAAATTTTCCTTTTACTTTCTTTCAATCCGATCAGAATCTCAACTGCTCCAACTCAACCCTGTTTCTTTGAATTCTGTCTCTGTCTGTCTCTCTCTTGCGAAGAAGAAGAGAGAAAGCAATTCTCTCGGGAAGAAATTTCTTTATTTGATGATTAAAAAGGCCATCATTACATCCCAGTAGAAATAATTAACTAAATGCATTTCTAGCTTGCCTTTTCCGCAAATTATGGAATTAATTTTCGTAGTTACAGTTGAGCTCGGCAGAACATCTATTTGCTAAACCATATGTTGTATCCAGACGGGTCTCCATAATAACTCGTTGAACCAAATCCTTATAGATTAATCAAGATAAGTGGGGTACAATTAGAGAGGTCAAGAATTGTTTTTTTCTTTTTCTTTTTTCTTTTCAATTATGAGCTTTCACCTCAAATGTTTGAAGTAAGTCTCATATTTAACAACCTTACATCCATAATCTTTTAGTTGAAATGTACTTATCACAGCTATAAAGACAAAAAGATAATGATGATTTGACAATAATGACTTTTTTTTCTTACTATTCTTGCAACATGTTTTCTATATATGGTTTCTGTTTTCAATTTTCAATTTTTATTTCTAAAGTGGATCTAAACATTAGGATTTAATTTAATGATTAATTCTCAATTAAAAATACAAAAAATCTACACTTTCCAACAATTATAATTGCACTATATACTCCTCCTAAGTAAAAAAAAAAAATTCATGATGGGTCTAATTGCAGTTGGAGGAAGAAATTTTGAAAAATACATTGTCCTGGAACAAGATTAAATTAAGATTGTCCTGATTAAAGATTTATTTATTTCATTTTTTTTATCAGTCATTTTTATTGTTTTTACTGGTATTAAAAAATAATAAATAAATTTAAATTTAGTATTAAATTTCGTGATTAAGACTAAATTATTAAATCTGATTAATTTTTACTTTATTAAAAAAAAAATTTGAAAAAGGAAATTAAGATTGTCCTGATAAATAGTACGAGAAATAAATGATCACATGTGGGGCATGACCCACACAATTTGATTGAAGTTTCTCTCTCTATTTTTGAAATTTAGGTCTGAAAATAGGGAGAATATCACACACATTCATTGCAGCACCTCTACCATACAACTCTTTCATTCCAAACATTTATAGCCACATTAATGAGATGACAAGAATAGAATGTAATCAACCAAGAACAGGCAGGAGGGTTTACATGATCGAAATAGAGCTAGTTTAAGAAAGTAACGAAAGACAGAAAGATGATCGGATTGAGGGAGTCATATGCTTAATTATCAAATTATTAAAATAAACTTTAAAATTTAAATATCAAACATTCAAAGTGATGTCAGAAATAGTGGCTTCAAAAAACAAACCAACCCCACTTGCCTAGAAGTGAATCTTCTTATATAATAATTGCTGCTGAATATAACTTTCAAAGATAGGGAGATCATTAGTGGAGTGGACTAATGGAGCCATTTTATTTGTACATTTCACGTGGTTTGGTGACTAATCATTAGACAAAATGCACAAAAAAGAAGGATTGGCTTAGTTTGGTTTGGGGCACACATAGATTTGTGGTTTCTTCACTTCTACAGCCAAAAGGACAACAACAAAAGAGTAAAAAGCAAAGGTGTTATCAAAGGTCAGCCCAATTGCTTTTAGTTTTAGGCTTTTAGCAATACAAATGCTAACGTGGGTCACCTTGTGTCGGATACTTGTAATAGGACAGCTTAATCCCAATCCGACTTTTGTTACATACACGAGGAAATAACAAAGTCACAGGTGAAATGAAAATAATTATTGTGTTTCTCAGAGTCGGCATGCATGGTTCAATTTTAATTGAAAATTGACGCAAATTCAACAATCCAATTTGATTATTTGGATAATTTAATCGGCTTCAAGTAAGCAAAAGAATGTGAATTTCAATTATTATTAATAATTCAAAAATTAGAAAAATCGAAAGAAAAATTAAAAATAGCATCGTTTTTATCTAATCGGTTTGACTTTCGATAATAGAATTCAGTTTTAATTTATATTTTTTCGTCAAATTATTAATTCTCAATTATTTTTGTTTAACTTGATTATAATAAATCACCCTAATTTGTTGGTTTATAGGCAACTTACTTTCTAAATAGAATCAAGGTATTCAGGCAAAAAAAAAAAAGTCATAAAAATATGGGTGCTTCCACCGGGGCCACCACTTAGAGATTGCAAGGCACAATTTTTATCCTTCCCACGGGCCACAACTCTTTCCTAAATGTTAAATTTCTCTCTCTTGAGAGCTTGTAGGGCACAATTTTCGTCCTCCCCACAACCTCTCCCTCTTAGATTTCAAATTTATTTCTCTTTTGTTTTCATTATTCAATAATTAATTTCTGTTAGAGCAAAAAATAGGTTAGTGGGTTAAAAGAGGGTGCACAAAAACCATCACAAAATCATCCAAAATTTTAGCAAAACCCAAGAGACTAGTGCGTTAAACAGAAGCATTCGCCCTTAGGCACCCTGCACAAGATACCAACAGTTTTATTTGTTTATTACTTAATCCATGCGTTTACAAAAGCAAGCAGAATGAATTAGAAAAATGGAAACACGATTGGTCAATACAGCATTGACCATATTGTTTCTCCATTATATAATTTCTTCTAGTCTAGCTTTTGCCGGGCTTATTAGAAGAAAATATGTGTTTATTCTTGCATCGTATTGTGTTATAACCCCATCATCGCCCTCTAATGCAGCACCTCCTGATCCAAATCCATCTTCAAGATTCTGCTTTGCCTGCACATAATCCTAAATTGGAAAATTACCATGTTAGAATTTATAATATAAATTTACGAGATTATTTATGAAAACACCAATAGCAAGTTGACCCAAAAGACCAAACAAAAATTACAAATATGACTTTTTTGCAAATTTTTTTTGTCACATGTGACAATTTACCATGACTAGACACATGAGCAATTTTATGAGCCCAGTTAGTGATTTGATTTAGAATTAAATTGTATGATAGAAGAAGTAAATACATGTATTTCAATTAATAATAATAACATAATTGCTGAAAAAAGTATTTGCATCAATTATTAGACAACTTGATATTATTGCTAAACTATATCAAACGAAAAGAATATATTATTGAATATCTGGATTAACGGATATAAATTTTAATAAGCGTTGATGATTGTCTAACTTCAACAACTACAATACATAAAACACAAACTCTTTGATGTATTATAAGTAGAACAATCTTGCATGACATAATAATATATATGATATGCTGACCTAACTATTAATTAACATATATATTCCACCTCGCTGATGCCTTGAATCTCAAACAAAAATTAAAAACAACCAATTTGAATAAACTAGTAGTAACTTAAAATTTAAGGGCTCATATGTACCTGGTGTGGTGCCTGTAGCTGAAACAGCTAAAGCTGGCGGTTGTTGGGCGTTGGGCTTCTCAGTTGGGATGACAACACCGGGCCAAGACCGGCACATGCAGTGCTTGCCACTCTCAATCCTGGCATAGACATCGCTAAGGTGTTTCCCACAACCACCCCATGAATATTTCCCACATTGCTTGCATTCCACTCTAAAACACATGCTTTCTGCTTTTAATATTTGCAATTTTTCTTTAATATTAGTGCTTCACTTTTTCTTATTCGGCATCTAAGTTATTTTATAGCAATCCATTAACCTTGATTTCATCGTTATAAACTTAGCAGCATAATAAGCCATATACTAACATATTTGCCTTGAAATCTTCATTTGCTTTGTAAATAACTGAACATATAATATATCACTATTACTAGGAGCTAGCCTTGACACTTATACATCCCATTGCCACGCTGTCATAGCTGCCAAATGAGAATCTAAAATAATAATAATAATAATAATAATTAAGGAGCTTAGGCATCAAAGTAAACAAATTGCAAATTATCTCCACTATGTTTGAAAACCATGTTCTTGCATTCACCTCAAAAAGTAAATATTTATCTTGAGATGGAATCACACAAATTTTTTATTCTTTAATCAGAAATTTTGAATTTAAATTTTAAATTCTCATTTATGAGCATGCTTAATAAGAATTTGAACTAGTCGGATTGATTGATTTCAAATAACAAATGATTATAAAAAAGAAAAAAAAAAGTTAATTTTTACTGTCGGTTCCATAAAATAGTGTATTATAGATTAAGGTCAATTTTTCATATGATAGTGTACTTTTAACTTAATCTAGATTTAATCTCAGCAAATAGAATTTCCGTGAATTGGAGTCAAAGAGTACAACAAATAAAGACTGAAGTAAAACATACAATGAATAGTTGTCTCGTATGATGTCAAATAGCCATTGTGTCAGATGGGCTGTACAATACCATATCAATCTCCTTTCCCAAATAGTCAGATATATAATTAACACCGAATGGTATCAAATTCATGAATTTCTAAATACAAAACACTCGACTAAAAACAAATATACAGCGAGAGTTTCTACACATAGGGGGCAGTCGATGCTTGACTTCAAAGATAATTTAGACGGCAGGTATCTTCTCAGACACTGGATTGCTGGCAAGCAAGAGATGTTCCCAAGGTTAATTAAATTGTTGTACGACCCAAATGTCCACATTACCAGGAAAATAAATACTACGAAAAATCAATAGAGTAATTTTCCACTAATTGTTCGCACAGGGCGTGACTGATAAATAAAGATAACCAGACCCGAAGAAGAAACACCAGACATGCGAAAAATCTAACCATCGTACAACTAAATTCTTTTCAGGCTTTAATTGCATTTGATAGAAAACTAAACAGGAGGCACAAGAAATACGAATATTGAGTCTTTCAATTCCACACACAGGCGTCATCTTTGTATTATAGCCTCCAAAGTTTCATTTCCTCTGATATTACAAGGTGAAGCAAAATGTTCATACCAACTAAATTTTCTCCAAAGATGTTGCAATAAAACTATAATAGAGGTTCCTACTAACCTTGCAAAAACTAATAATAGGTGAAGTCCAGCTCCCTCACAAAGCAGAATATTTCCCATGTAACAGTCCATGGCAGAGCCAGTAGAACTGCTTACTAGGCATCATGTATTGATGTTTTACTAGTTTGGACCAGGCTCGAACAATTCAAACTGGGTCAGGTTAATGGGTACTGTCATCTCCTTTGTGTTCCGAGTCCAATGCAGGTTTCTTTAAAAGGCTTGATTCTGCTGCTCCCGTATTCATCAACACTCGCTTCACCCCCCTTCCCACAACACCAAGATGAGTGACTGCAGCACCATTTGTGTGAGCTGTGGAAACAGTAGGAGAATCAAATCCTCCGCTGCTGGTAGCTGTACCCATCTGTGAAGACTCCATAACAGCAGAAGATGCACTTTTCTCACCAACTTTTGCCTTGGCAACTGCCATTCCCAAAATTTCAGAAAGAATTGATTTTGGGTTCAGTGCAAGCTGTTGAAGATCTTCAAGCTACAGATCAAGATATTTTACAATATGATCAGGCCACCTAAAATAAATATTTCTAATATCTAACACAATGTGACTATACTTGCCTTCTTTTCCAGATCCCCAGACAGGTCAGTGAGTGTTTCAATCTCTGCTTCTTTATCTGCCACAGATTTATCACTCTGTAAACCATTGGATGACTGCTGGACACCCTCTTCTAATTCAGAAGCTGCTGATGGCATCGCAGATTCTGCATAATTCTTTATTTCATTCATAAGCCGCTGAAGCCTTAATTTGCAAGTTGATATAGCTTTCTGGCAGTAAGGGATTGCTTCCTGAGGCTTACAGCCAATCTCCAAACACAAACAAATACGGAAATTTCTGAATCATAGTCAAGTATGCAACAGAATTGGAATATTTGAATGAACCAGAAAGCATTTAATATGAAACATCTAAGAGCAGACCAAGAAGATAATTCAGCACCAACACATGATAGTTATCATCCAGAGGATTTAACTTTAAATAGGATACAGTTCAGCTATATGTCTACTGTCTGGTTCAACAAGACGTTCTAAGATTGATAGTGCTTTGAGGTAGTCGTTGAGGGAAGTTTCAATATCCTCTGTGAAGAACATCATATACATATCAACCTCAGCAAAGCCAAACAAGAGGTATTCAGAAAGCAATTAAGAAATTAGTAAATTGTGAATATTAAGTTATAACTTCCCAAGTCTCAGCTCAACTACCTCTTTCCAAAGCAACTTCAGCTAATGCTGACAGCACATCCACTTTATCCATTGTGTCACTTGAATGTTTCTCAGCAATTGCCCTAGCAACATCCAGCATTTTCCATGCCAAGTCAAGGTCAGATTCATCTTCATCTGCTTCTGCCAAGTCATCATCGCTTTCACCATCATCTTCTTTCTGATCTTTCGCAGCAGACGCTGTAATGGGATAATGATTTCAATTCACAACATAAAATAGTGTAAGATATCATGATCCATAACTGACAACAGTTCTGTCCTACCATCTGAATCCATTTCAATACCATGCCTCCAGAACTTGCTCTAGAATGCATCTTGTATAATTATGATCACATGTGTGCATGGTTGAAATAAAAATAAAAAAAGAAAAGAAACTTGAGCTGTAACGTAAAATGAAAAACAACTATTCTGTATCATTCTCACCATTTCCCCTTTTATGAGTATATGCACGCATTTTAGGGGTAAAAGAAGTGAACGAAAATAGTGGTTTCATTTTGTGACAGCGTGACCATTAAGGAAAACAAGATTCTGAAACCATTGGATGAATTTGGTTCTTGTTCAGAAATCAAATTCAAAAAAGATATTGCAAAGTTTCAATAGAAAACTAATAGTAGACAACAACCAACTAAGCAGTTTCACTGTAGAAAGAGCAAGCAAGAAACCTCAGAAATCCAGACACAGCAGCCGACATACTACTATACCACGAAAAAATCAGCCATCACAAAGCATATTGCATATTAATCATCTGTTCATAAGCATGAGCACAAAGGCAATTTTTCAATGAATTAAATTCTAATAAACAACTTGTAGACATACATGAGAAACATAAAACACTGACCGCCATCTACTGCTTCTTCCTGATGTTTGGAATCGGGTTTCCCATCCCCTTCAGTATTACTTGAAACCGAAGCAGTTGAAGATTCTGCAATCGTAGCAATTTTGATAGAATCATCTTTATCAGAGTCTTGTTTAGATTCACCATCTTTCTTGGGTACTGAACCCAATGGATCAGCCTCTTCTTGAGCTTTATACAAAAGTGAACGTCCATATTGGTAGTAAGCATTGAGGCACTCCGGGGAAAGTTCACCATAGTGTGAAACCCTATCATCATAAAAAAATTTACAGCAATTCACAGACCTCAATAAAAAGGACTAAGTCATGGAGTGGGAAATGTACAATATACACAGTTAAATCACAGTTACTATCCTGAAATCTACTCTTGCAATTCAAGATGAAAAATTCTACACTGAGGTTTGGTAAACCTTTTCTAGATCAATTATTTCTTTTTACTATGAAACTCAAATAAGAACTCGAATAGAGTAAAATAAGAATTGCAAACAAAGAGACCAAGCTAGACATGCGGATAATTAAAAAGGAAACAAAAAATCCTTCGTGATATAAAGAATGAAATAAATAGAGCATCATCATTGGAAAGCCAAAACACGTGAAGCAAAATGAAAACGTCCGTGCTTTTTATAATTGGATCAATTGGGGATAGCTTAATTGATGCATCTAGCGATGAAATTGTGACCTTAAGAAGAAGAAGAAGAAAGAATGATATCTAGGCTCCTAGTAACGTGCTTCTCTAACTCTGAGCAATTAATGACATAAAGCTCCAAATCTAACCACTTGTAACTTTCTCCCTCTCCTTTCCTCGTTAATTGAAGGCAAGCCTGGCGCAACTCTAGAGTTCGCAAAACGCATACTGGCACTAACTGTTCTGGAGTTTATAGGTAGAGAAAACAGCAAGATTTAATGAAATTGTGAAATTATCGTGAATAATAAGACTGTATGAGGATTTTTACAAAATCCCTAGTTCTGAACAGTAAATCATTTAAAAGACAAACGGAAAGAGGAACACAAAAGCCCATTTTTTCTTCAAAATTTCCTGAAAAACTAAAGCAGAAGAAAGAGAAGAAATGCATGGAAGTTAAAACCCTAACCTGATTTCTAGGGCACGACTGAAGCATTCGACAGCCTCGCCATAATCGCATTCCTTGAGGGCTTTGGCTCCTTTCTCAGTTAACTCCGCAGCAGACTCGAGAGATTTCTCTCCATCTCCATCAGAAGTGAGAGCCGAAGCTTCACCGTTCTTGCTGATGTTATTGCAAGTAGACTCGGTACCTCCCTGACCATTCGATTCGATAGTGGCCTGGTTCGAAGTTTGGGTTTCCGTAGAATTTGGAGCCGCCCCGACGGTCTGTTCAGCCTCCGTCACTGATGATTCCGATACCAGAGCTTCTTCCGCCATTGCTTAGCTCTTGATTTTGGAAAATGAAAATTTGTTGGGAGGGAAACGGTTCTCAAAAACAAAACCCTCTTTTTCTGGCGGAAAAAATCGGATAAAAACGAGGGAAAATTTTGCTAAAAGAGTCATTTACACGACATCGTTCTATTATCACCACATTGACTGTATTACCCCTAGTAGAACGAAGCTGGTCCAATCCATGCACCGATGGATTAGGGTTTTTTGGTAAATAAAATTAAATAAAAATAAAATAAGCATAGATGGATATTTCCGTTATAGAATCAATCAATCAATGGCTTCCACAATCTCTTCAGCTTTTGTTCAACCACTGTCGCTCCGTCGTGGTCCTCCGTCTTGCAAGGCAGCGAATGGTCTTAGATCTGTGCCGGCATCATTCCCTAGCAGAAGGGAGTTACTGTTCCTCCTAACTGCAGCACCGGCATTGATGACCAGAGAATCGGCGTCGATTGCGGAAGACATTCCGTTATTCGGGCTAAGAAAGAAGCTGAAGAAAGCGGAAGAGGAGGCGGAGGAGCTCGTGAGAGAAGGCTTCGAGGCGGCGGAGAAGGGACTAGAGACGGCGGAGAAAGGTATTGAAACAGCGGAGAAAGGGATAGAGACAGCCGAGGAGGAAATTGAGGGAGCAGTGAGCTTCGGCGGGCTGGCACAGGCTGGTGTGGTGGCGGGAGCGGAGGTTGTTGGAGTTGTAGTGGCTACTTCCGTCGTAAATGGAATTTTAGGACCTGAAGGTCAAAAGTCATGATATAGCTGTAGTAATCTGATTATGTGTTGTTAAGAGTTTTTGTTTACGTTGTAAACGGATATTATTAATTATTATTGATGTAAATTCCCTGCAAAATTTAATGTGATTTTCCTAAATGTATTTTGCTGAGTTATAATTTTTATTGGGGGTAAACTGACTCTATTATCTCATCTTATTTCTTCCAATTTAACTCAATAGTAAAAATTCTAAAAACATATAGAAATGATTAATTTAAAGTAAAATATTACTCCTTTTTACGTATCATTTTGTTATTTTTATTAAAATTAAAAAATAATAAATAAATTTAAATTTAATATTAAATTACGTTATTAAAATTAAATTATTAAATCTAATTAATTTTAATTTTATTGAAAAAGAAAAATAAATTAAATTATATTAAAAATTTAAAAATGACGGATAAATAAAATTTAAATTTTATTAAAAAATAACGGATAAAAAATAACGGGTGGAGTAATTAAGTTTATATGGATATTGTTTAAACAAGAAATTTCCTATTTATTTTTCTTTAAAAAAAAAAAAACTTGCCGTTAGTTTTTCTGTATTTTATAAGCGACCAACTCTTGCCGTTAGTAAACAATCTCATTTGCCAAAAGGCCCAAAACTGAATAAACAAGCTTCTAGAAGTCGAAGCAAATTGCAAAATCAGTGAAAACTGTCCACAAGCAAGAATTATCTAAAATGGCTCGTGTGATTTCAAACCCCTTGGGTCTCCATAGATTCCGGCCATATTTTCAAGCTGCTCAACCTCCATCTTCACTCTCCAGGACCTCTTTCCGCTCCCTAACCAAGCCTCGCAGGTTCCCAGTTGTTGTTTCTTCCCAAATAGACCCCGATCTCACCGAAACCTCCACAACAACGGTAACCCATCTTTTATATTCTTATTTCTCTTTCATGTCCGATCTTAAAGATCCTGACTTTTATCCAATTGATTACAGGAAAAAGCGATTGTTGAGCCGAGCGAGGATTCAACTTCGTCATCAGACTCTGGGTTGCCTGAATTTCCTAATAAGGATGTAAATAAGCAAATAGCAGTTGTTTCTGTGCTTGCTGCGGTGGGCCTTTTCTTAACTTCCCGGCTTGATTTGGGCATTTCTTTGAAGGACCTCTCTGCTGCTGCTGTACCTTACGAAGAGGTTTCTATGTATTCCTTATCTATTAAAGCTCTTTTTTTTTCTTGTTTTTCCTTTTCTGAAGATAATTAAAGATTGGCTATTTCTATAGGCTCTATCCAATGGGAAACCAACAGTTGTTGAGTTCTATGCGGATTGGTGTGAAGTCTGTCGAGAATTAGCTCCTAATGTTTACAAAGTTGAGCAGCAGTACAAGTAATTAACTATCTTAAAGCTTTCTATTTTAATCATATTGCATTGTTAATGTAACTTCAGTTATGAACTACCTTTCTTTCAATATAGGGATCGTGTGAATTTTGTTATGCTAAATGTTGATAATACAAAGTGGGAACAAGAGCTTGATGAGTTTGGAGTTGAGGGTATTCCACACTTTACATTTCTGGACAAAGAAGGGAATGAAGAGGGCAACGTAGTTGGCAGATTTCCCAGGCAGTTCCTTCTCGAGAATGTGGACTCCCTTGCCCGTGGAGAAGCAAGTGTCCCTCATGCTCGTATTGTTGGACAATATTCAAGTGCTGAATCCAGAAGAGTGCACCAAGTTGTTGATCCAAGAAGTCACGGATAGATACTCTATATTTAAAAAAGGGCCAACAGATAGTGAAATACAAGTCCAAGGTAATTTATTTCCCACTACTGTTATGTGTTTCTCACCTTTCCCCCAATTTTGTGCAAGTTTTTATCATTTAGAATCTTTTTGATATCAGATACAGATTCGTGTTCATGGGATGTGGAAATCAAACGCACATTAGCATGTGATCACTGTTTTTGATTCATAAACTAATGATATTGGAAATCAAGGAATTGCTTTCACTTTCAATTATATATCTCTTATTAGATTGCCTTGGTCGACATAAGATGATCTGTTTCATTTAGATGGGAAATATTCTGGTTTTGGGACAGTAGCAAGTCTATGTTTTCAAGCATATAGGCTGCATTTCTGTAGTTTCTAATAGTTACAGGAACGCTAATCTTGGTAGCCTCTTATCTGCAGGTTGAATGGTTTAAGCTTTCAATTTTGTTCATTCCACTAGAAGCACTGATTTCCTTCTGCAAACTTATACAGCCTCTACAGGTTCGATTTGTTTCTTAATTGTAGGATTCCTGTTGGAAAGCAGTCCCCATGTTGTATAACGGTGGAGATGTTTTATAGAAAATTTTAAATGTTATATATTCTTGACGTGAATAGGAAACAGTCACTTGCATTTCACTTCTCTGTCTCTTTATTTTTTGCTTCCATGGACTGCTTCTTCCAAGAACAATAATGAGGTAGTTGTTGGGTGGTGCCTTGTATAGTTTATACAATATTTAGAACCAAAATATAGCAAATAGAAAAGAATCAACGATACACACGGACTCTAAATCCCATCAATGGCTTCCTTGTTTTCAATGACCTATATTTTCAATGGAAAACTTAAGTTTTCATTTAAACTGCCTTCTAAGTTCAAAATGTTCATTTGGGAGATAAAGAGGAAATATCAAGTGGCAAGATGAGTCGTAGTTTCTCTTTTATAATCTGCAGATTATCCTTTTAAGTTTTAACAATCTAATTTCCGATAGCAAATTGACCTTTTATTAGCTGGAATTTGCTCCATCTCATCCTCTTTCATACATGTTTATAATCATCATCCATATTCCTTTGCCAAGCTCTTCATTTCCCTACAGAGATCTAATCCATCCTCACATTTCACCAATTTGGATCATTTTGCTATCTGGGAATCATTTTTGGATCTTTAGTTTCATAAACTTAGTAGTTGATGAACCAAATTCTTTAACAGCACTGTTGCCGTTCTTCTTAATCTGGCGGAATCACTTTCAGTTGCCCTGACAAAGAATTGCAACTAAATTTTGCAGTTGGCTGGTATCTGACTTCCTTTGCAATCTTTTGATAATTAAAGAAAAGATTGATGTTCGGTTATAGCAGAATATCTGAATTGATTTTCTATTGCATGCGAATCAGTTTGCCTTTGATTATAGCAGTTTCCCCGCCAAGGATAAAACATTATAAAATGAAATTTCACACTATAAATCATCTTGTGATGTAAAGAACGAAAGTTCCACTTATTACCCTTAACTATAAAAAATAATTCAATTAGAACATTAATGAAAACTGGAAATCACAAAGTCAAGAAATAAGTAGTAATTCAATGCAAGCACCGTATGATTAGATGTGGCTTCTTCTTGTTCACCTGCGAACTGCGCTACAAACTCACATTTATGCACAAAAATAATTCAATTTCACATCCTTGTTAAAATATATGCAGAATCTATGCAGTGATGGCTTCTATAACTTTGTTATGTTTTTTCAACATTGGAAACATATTGCGAAAGGACTTGGAAAGTGGAGAAGATAGGTAAAACGTACAGGATATATATTGGTATGAGAGATATAAGTAGAGAGTAATACAGAGCTATAAGATACCTCAATTTATGCACAAGAATATTTGAAGCCACGCACAAGTTTTTCAGTTTCTGTCACTGAACTGCATTACCCAACAGACTATTTGTCGAAGGTGAGCTCTGTTCACTTAACCAAGGATCTTGGACCGAAACGGGGGAGCTGTCTTTCACTTCCTCCAATGCAGTCAAACAATCTACCCTTTGTGAAACAAGCAATCTCCGGCTTGCTTTCTTAATCGAGGCAATACTCAATGACTTCTCACTTCTATTGTCCGGCGAAGGGCAAGAAGAAGCTGTTGGCGAATCGATGTACATGCTCGGTACCCATGCACTAAGCCTAATGTGGTCTAGCTCTTCAGCCACTTCCATCATTGTAGGCCTCATATCCCGATGAAACGCAAGGCATCTAAAAGCAAGCTCTGCCACATTATGGATGGACGACAATGTCCAAGCATCCCTATGTGGTTCGAGGTATGGATCTATTATCTCATCAATACAACCTCTTCCAATCCTATCAATAGCAAGGGCTGCTAAGTTTACTTCGCTGTGAGGTCGAGAAAAATCAACTACTTTCAGTGCAGTTATGATCTCTACAAGAACTACTCCAAAACTGTAAACATCACTTTTATCAGAAAGATGGAAACACTGATGGTATTGAGGATCAAGATAGCCTGGAGTCCCTTGCGGGGCTGTTGAGACATGGGATAACTCGGTCATGCCAAGTCTAGAAAGACCAAAGTCAGCTACCTTTGACTTGTAGCTGTAATCCAATAGTATATTACTTGATTTGATGTCTCGGTGATAAATTGGTGGATTCATGGCAGAATGGAGATAGGCAATAGCATTGGCAGTTTCAGCAGCAATAGTGAGCCGTATTGTCCATGGAAGCCCTTTGCCTCTCTCTCTTTGTAGATGTTGAGACAGGGTTCCATTAGGCATAAATTCATACACAAGGATTGGTTCACCCTCCTCTATGCAGCAACCTAAAAGACGAACCAGATTCGGATGGCTAACTGAGGAAAGAAGCTTAATTTCGTTCATGACTTGATCAATGCTATCAGTATCTCTATGTCGGATCTTTTTTATGGCAACCCACTCTTCATTATGGAGTTTACCTGCATAAACCGTTCCGTAGGCTCCAGTTCCCAGCCTTTGTTTTTCTGAGAAGCAATTAGTGGCCTTTTCAATTTCTCTGTAAGGGAAAAAGGGAACACTGGAGTTGCCAGCAGCTTCGCAGAGAAGTCTCTTTGCACTCAACCTGCTTCTCAAAGAAGTAGACCGCCTTCGGACAAAGTAACAGATAAGGGCAAGACCAGCCATTAATGCAGCTCCAGCAAGAATCCCTGAGAATAAGAGTAATGTAGACCATGCTATGATAATCCAAGCAGCGAAGAAGACAATCACATAAGGTACTTCATAGCTTAAGAAACTTACCTCCAACAAGAACACCCACTCTTGTAGTTCCACCACATTGGCCATTAATGTACTTTGAAGGATTGCAACCACGAGCTAACAACATAAAATCAAACAAAGAAGGATCAACCAATATGCATAGACTATCAGTTGCGATCATTAAATACCATCTTTCTCAATCTGAATACACTAGCATTTCATGCTGGTAAAAAAAAAAATCTTTATTTAACACCATTTTTAACAAATTTCACACTTTAGTCAAATGTATTGCAATAAGTGTATATTCTTGCATAGAACAAATCTAGACAAAGCCAATCATACATTACAAAGAGAAAAAAAAAAAAAAAAAAAAAAACAATTTTTTTCAGCCATCCCACAATTTTGAACAAAATGATGATCAAACTTTGAAATCAGGCTTAGCCACACCAAGTCAAAAACAGGGTGATGACTGATCCATAATACAGTAGGCTGCAATCACGGCAAGTCGAATGCAATTGCACAAGTCAAGCCATAATATGTAATTTAGGTCTGCTTTGAAGGCGTCTATAATATGACTTTTATGCACATTTTCAAAGCATTAAAATCAAATCTTCCACTTTCCTAATAATTTATTGCAGTAGGACAAGTAAGAGTTTGTTCATCTTGTCTCCTAAAGAATTGGGATTTTTCTTGACTAGCATGAACCAATACATTCTATGCTTACAAGTCATATGAATTTGTTCATGTAATAAACCAATTACAAGTTATATGTTAAAAATTAAAACCAATTTATACACACCTCTAAATTATGATCTATTTAATCTAATTTTGATTAATTAAGGATGAGATTAAACTAATCTAATTATAAAAATTTTTTATTTAAATATCAAAATAAATTTAAGAGGCTTATTTAACTTTCATGGATATGGTAAAGTCTAATTGCCCTTTTCAGCTTTAATGACTTTGGACCCATCAACACTCCATTGAAATGTCTTTTCCCCAATTAGCCAACCTTTAGGTACCCAATCCCCTCAGTCACAGGCCAACGCATACCCACCCTCCACGGCTCCAACCCGATCAAACTAAATTAATTAACCTATCATTGAAAAATAAATAAATAAATCAACGGACCGAGTTGACTCACCATTCCGGCAACCCTGTCCATGAGCAAATCCATCTCCGATGAACCCATACTTACACCGGCACCGGTGGCCCACAGTCCGATCAACAAGACGAACATTTGTGCAATTCCCATTACGATGGCAAGTGCTACTATTACAACTCCCTTGAAGCCCCCACGCCAGCTCGACTCGCTCAAACTCAAGAGACAACCGTGAGTTACTCGACCCAACGGAAAACGAAGAAAATAAAAACTTACACTGAGTCGAGTTCAAGTCCTCGTAACTCAGTACATCTATGCCCGCTTTCTGCGGAGAATAGCAGCTTAAATTATCCGATTTAGCATCGCAGCTTATCTGCAACCAGTCCGAGAAAGAGCGTGTGGATGTAACACAGCTGCTTAAAGACTTGCTGCAATTTTGAAGAAGCCACCCATTTCTCCAAACTGGAGCATAGTGATGGCCAAACAGAGGTCTGATCGATTCAAGTGAGCGATTGCATTTTGCTGGGAGAACTACAAAAATTCCATCTTGCGTTATGTTTTGGACTTCCAATTTGCCGATTCTGATAACTCCGGTGGACTCTGTGCAGTTCAATCGGATTTCGCAATTATCGGAGAACCCAAATGGGTAAGGAACCGGCTTGACGGAATCCCCAGTTCCACAAGATCTCCGGCAATCCTTTGATGAATTATGATGATTGTGAGCTCTAGTTGATGTGTATAGAAAAATTGAAGTTATAAAAATTAGCAACAGCTTGGTTTCTTCAACAATCATTCTTGGTAATTAATTGAACAGAATACCTCAGTCATTTACCCTTTTTTTCTGCAGAGAAAACACAACAACAAAAAAACGATTGAAGATCAAATATTTTCTGTTGAGTAAGTGGGGAAAGTGAAGGAAATTAGAGTAAGAAAAGAGGGAGAAATAAAAGCAGAGGTTTTTGTGCCGTTGGGCAGCCATCTGAACCCAATAAATGCTTCGTAGAACAGAGATTCATTAATGGTAAAATTAAGATCTTTTCAAATTTTTTCTCCAGTGAATTAAAAAATAAAAAAAAAATACCACAACCCATTAAAACTTTTGAAGAGAAATTGGGTCTGGAGTGGTTGGTTGAGAATTAATGAGGTTTCTACCTTTCTTCTCAGAATCTTTCTTCAATGGATATGCGTAATTGCCCTGCAATTTCCAACTCCACTACTGACTGCTTCTTTAACTTGAAGAAGAAAAATCAAAAAACCCTTTTTCCTGTCTTCTTACTTTCTCAATTTCTGCTTTCTATCAAACAGTAATCATTATAAAACACTCAAATTTAGCAGAAAAGTTTATGTGCTGTGCTCTCTGCAAAAACTGAACTAAAAAAGAAAAGCCTTTCCATTGTTTTCGACTCAGAAATAAATACATAAATTACATGTCCAAATAAAAAATAAATAAAACAAATTGTGCTAAGATGTCCAAAAAGCCCTTC
Organism: Excoecaria agallocha; assembly: GCA_037975025.1. Classification (NCBI taxonomy): domain Eukaryota; kingdom Viridiplantae; phylum Streptophyta; class Magnoliopsida; order Malpighiales; family Euphorbiaceae; genus Excoecaria; species Excoecaria agallocha. The sequence goes on along the minus strand of CM075807.1, from coordinate 123,447,453 downwards.
GGCGTGCCATGAAGGAAACCAAAAGTACATATATGCCCCTGTAGGAGAAGTTAATTTACTGTTAGAGGTGAGAGGGACAGGTACAGTCAGCACGCACTTATAAAAGATTTGACCGGAACAAAATATACAATTGTACAGAAGCATCAAACTAACTTTAGGTGCTATTTTAGATATTTTCCATCTAGCAAATTCGGACCCTTGAAAAAGAAAGAATATTAGATAGGTATACATTGAAGAAGATTCCAAACCATTAAATCATTATTTGTAAAAAATTTTAGAGAAAAATAAGTATGATTTATTTTTATAAGACTTAGATTTTATATAATATATAATGATAATATATGAAATAAATTAGATAATTAATATTGAATAGGCTGAAAGTGCAATTTACCATATGAAATTTGACAAAAAAATCAATTAACCCACTAATATTTATTTTGACGCAACATTTTTTCTAAAGTTTACAAATTGGAGCAATATCACCTCAAAACCGACGAATAGGTTATTTTAACTATTTTTCGTTAGTTAACCGCTGACATAATCGAAAGTTAAATTGCTCCGTTTTATAAATTTTAATGGTAAAATGCCCTTTTTATAATACTTTAAGGATTTTTTGAATTTTTAATATTGTCACGTAACACTCTTTTTGGCACATAGAGTATGATGCGTCATGAGATGACTTGCCACGAATCAATTTCAATGCTATATCAACGGTTAACTGGCAGAAAATAATTAAAATAATAAATTCGTCAAATTTAGGATGATATTATTTCAATTTATAAATTTTAAAAGAAATATTTCATCAAATTTTAGTAGGTGGATTGCATTTTTGGGCTATTGAGTAACAGTTTATAATGTTCTATTAACAATGTCGTGCCTTTCTGAAATGTTACAAAAGAGTCTTGAATTAAAATTTAAGACTCTGAATAATAACGTTGGCTTATCAATAACATATATATATTAATTGGAAAAATGTGAGACGTACGAGAAAAGAGGGAAAAAGTAGGGCACCACCATTGTTGACTAACGTATGGACCATAATATAATATTTATTATTCCTAGAAAAATGCTTTTGGATTAAAAGATTATTTCTTTATGTTGGTTTTTTTTTTTTTAATGTACCTGTTTGATGGGGTTCAGATGGGAAGAGCACCTAATCCTTTTTTTCTTTCTTCCATTGGAGTAGTTTATAAGCAATAATCCAGCTTGAGATTTTTTTTTTTTCCTTCCTTCTGCATAAAAGTCAACTAAATTGAGTTTTTTTTCCTTATTTAATAAAAGATCGAGCCATTTAATTTCATATTATTTTCAATAAGAATAAAACTTGGAAAAGCAGAATTTTAAATTTACAAAGAATAATTTTATTTATAAATGATGAAAATTGATCTATAGATCATAATTTTGGATTGTTAGGATTTAAAAAATTATAACCTTCTTTTCCTTTCGAAATTCAAAAATTTTCATTTTTTTATCTAAATTTAAAACTGCCGTAAATTTATTTCCATAATTAGCTAAAAATTAGAGGTTAGTACTCATTGTATATTTTCAAGAACTGGTATTTTTGTTTGTAAACCATTAATTGATAGTATTTGTAAACTAATCTAACTACTAAATAAGGATTAGCTTCCCAAAAAATAAGTAACAAAAACAAATCATCCTTCCTTCTATGGGATTAGCAATATGTTCAATTCAACAAATGATTTGTTGAAAGTACAACATTTCCTTTTTTTATTATTATTAAAAAAATAAGAGAGCTAAGACTTGAAATTGAAAATTTTCAATAATAAAAATATACCAGTTTTTTTTATTTGCAACAATTGAAAATTAATTTTATTTTTTAAATTTGAAGAAAAAGAGCTCTCCTCTATATTATTTTTATATCTCTCAATATCTTATAAAAATAAAAATTAACAAATCATAAGTTGGCAATATTAATTTTATATTAATACTATTAAATCCCGAGTTAACTTTCAATTAAAATTCTTGTTAGTAAAATGAGAATAAAGTTAACAGCAGTACCTTTCCTACGTGGAATAAGCGCGTTGCTGGGGGCAAACTTTAGCCGCAGGGAATGAGTCTGTACCCTGTAGATAATTTGACAATTTTAGCCACCTAAAACCCGTTGACTACGGCACTCCCTAATCTCAGGTTGTTGACTTTGTTGCATTTACCAAATTAAAATATTTTAATTAATAATCTTTTTATTTAATAATTACAAATTATATTTTTTGAAAATTAATTAATTAATTTATGTATCAAATTAGCACTTCATATTATAATTCTTTTTTACTATAACTTACCTTTCCGCTCTAAAAATTTAACTCATTATTCATGCGATATAAGTAACTACAATAATAAATTAGTTTACATATTAAAAATACATATTTTTATATAATTTTTGTTAAGAAATTCATGAAATTGTGGTCTGATGGTGATATAGATCATATTAAAAACGGGAGATTTCAGAATCAATTTTCGACACTTTTTAGGGGGGAGCAAGAAACATTGACCTACATCAACGTCTTGAATCTGAATTTAGTCGGTTTAATGAAATTCGAATACGGATGTTTAATCAAAAATATATATATATATATATATATATAGATTTTGTTAAGAAATGCAAAATCGATAACCAATTATTGAGACCTCGTGTGTACATTTAGAACACCTTAAGTCAACTAATAAGTTTGCAAATTGCAGCAATGCTAATTAAATTATTACATCGTCTCGAATGTGAATAATAAATTATCTCTCAGTATACAAGTCTTCACCTTTCTTTTCTTTTCTTTTCTTTTTTTATTTTAATACCTATCATCTATTAATTAAAATAAACTACTCTAATTAATTTAAATTCATGTTAGATAAATCTATAAAAATGGATAATGCCTTTTTTCTATAATTATTGAAAAATATTTTATCCTTGATATTTTAATTTTAATTTTTTCTTTAAAAAAAAAGTACTTGACATTCCTTCATATTGATTGGTTTTTTTACTATATAGATGTTTAGCCTTTGATGTCGTATACCTAATATCCTTGTTGCCTTCTCGTTATCGTTCCACTAATTTATTTTATGAGTATATTAGCATATCAAATTTATTTTAAAAAATAATAATAAAGTTGCTTTCAATAATTAATGTTGAAAGAAAAAGAGCAGCATTATTTGACCGTTGAGATTACTGATGTGGGACCGACATATGCTATAAAACAGTAGCTCAATCTACCTTCCAGAAACCAGAATTACTATTTATTTAGGTTATGAAGATTAGTTTCCAGGTCTTAATCTTAATTTTTTAGCCATTAAAAAAGAATAAAGATATTTTCTGTTGGCAGCATAATTTCGACTTTTCAATGGGTGACCTTGCATTACGGGCATGTCGTCTTCGCAGATTTTCTTTGGCCGATTAAATAAGATTTTTATTAACTAATCAACCTGTAATTGAGGATATCTTATGATTCCAGTATTTTCAAGTTCGAGCTCCTACTTTTATAATAATACTCAATTTATCATATTCGGATCTTATCCAACAATTATAAGCTAGCTTGAATTCAGGTACAATTATTGTCTATCAGTTTCTTAGTTATTTGTATTAACATATATCGAGATTATTTAATCGAATCTGATATCTGATTTTTTTGCATTATTTTACCTGTTACTTCATACAATCCATATTCTGCAGACTGTAATATCAAACGTTTAAATTTGTTATTTACATATATTAAAAGTTCAATACTCAAATACTCTAATCTCATAAATTTTAATTATCTAAAAACTATATATGTAGAAAAAGACTTTAAGAAAGATATCACATACATAGCTAATCTTTCCAATTATATTTTTCTTTCTAAATCCTTTGATTTAAGAAGTATTAATTCTTTGCACTCCAAGAATTAGTTTTTTTTTTTTTTTTTTTTTGCAGATCAACTCATCGCCCTAGTTAACTTCTAGTTCATCTTAGTCTTCTCATAAATTTTAATGATTTAGAAACGGTGTTGACGTGACATTGATATGTGACAAAATGTGTCATATCAGTGCTATGTATATTTTTAATCAAAATATATTTCGGGATATTTTAGCATTTTATAAAAAACTTTAGGGATGTTTTAGTATTTTGAATAAGACATTAAGGATATTATAGTACCCTAATGAAAAATATTAAGAACATTTTTATACTTTAGATAAAATATTAAAATTCAATAGTTATTAAATTAACTAATAAACTCTTTATATAAATGTACGAATAAGAAAAAATTATAAAGAAATTATATAGCTCAAGAATATTTATTGATTAATTTTTTAATAAATATAATATTGAAATTTGATTATAAAAATGCATCTAAATATTTTGATATTTAAAGCAATTGGAACAACCTATAAGAAGTTACATGTGATATTAATTAAATTATTTTTATAAAAAAACATCAAATTATAAAATATGAATAAATTGGTGTTTAAATATATAATATGAATATTGATAATTAATACACAAATTTGAACAATCTATTAAACATGTTATAGTATTTATTTAACATTTTCATAATTCATTATTTGCTGGTTTATACATTTTATTTTATACAAATATATCATTTTATTGTTTAATTGCTTATAAATATTTAAATTATATTTTTAAGACAATGTATCCCATCATTTTTTTAAGAAAATGATTACATATCAAGGTGAAATACAAAACATCTAATATCATATATATATTTTTTAATTGTTATAAGAAGTTGATACAATTTTTTAGTTTTTAATAGTTAAACTCTTGATGCAACTATTAAATTTTTTTAATTTTATTTTGAATAATTTTTGTTGAAATATTTGTAATTTTATAAACTAGTTAAAATCAATTAAGTTTAATGTAAAAAATTATGTACATTGTTATAAGTATTAAAATAATAATATCATTATTTAAAATATTTATCACGTGTAAAATAATTATGCAAAAGATTTTTTAATACTTTTTTTAATAAGCTTAATAAAAATGCCTCTAAATGCATTTTTGCAATCAAATTTCAGATAAGTGAATGGAAAATCTATATAATAAGTGGCGCAGCTATATATGTAAAAAAGAGCAATTGCTCTCTCAAAAATTTATTTTGACCCTTTTTTTTCAATTTATTTTTTAAATTTAAGCATAAATTATATTTTTACTTCCATTAATTATAAATATTAGATTCAAAACTGCATAAAATAAAACTTGAATAAGTTTTGTATATAATTATAAGAGGCAACTTACGCCAACAAAATGACATCAAGGGAACTTATCTCAAATCAATATTTTCAAAACATTCTCATTCACTCGCATCATATGGTTGAAAATTATCATTTTTTCATAACTATGGGTGGACAAAGGTAGTTATTTGGATAAGATTAATTTGGAAAAATTACCATCTAATTTTGATAGACATGCTAAACAATTAATATTATCAGGAAAAAAAAATATTTGATTAATGTCTTGCGATAATCTAAACAAAATACAATGATGTATATTTTTTTATTATAGTCTTGACTAAATTTTTATTTCATAGCTCATCGATTGATTATTTCTTTGATAATTAATCTTTTTGACCAAATAGAGGAACACAAAATTAATATAATGAATAAAAATCAAAACCGATTAATTGCATATGTAAATCAAGCTAAGTAGGAATGAGCATGGACCAGTTAACCGATCCATTAACAATTTTCTTAAACCAGTCAATTACTATCGGTTATCCGTTATATCGGTTTCGATTTTTAACTCGGTTTTTCGGATTGATTTATTGGTTAACCACTAAAAAATGTTAATATATAAATTTAATAAATTATATAATTTATAATATTATTTTTAATAGTTAAAAATGCTTTAAAAATAAAAAAATACTAATTAAATACAATATTCATTAATTAAAATAAAAATAAAATTTTCATAATTAATTATAAAAATTAAAAATATTGAATATAAAACTAATAACAAAACGCTAATTATGCACATAATTTTAATATTTATTTATTAAAAATATATATTTTAATAATATTTTACAAAATTATTTATCATAATATTTATAAATTACATAAAAATTGAAAAATATATGTGTAAAATTTGAAATATAATTCATAATATATACATATATATATATGTGGTTTCAGATCGATTAACCATCGATTTTTAAAGTAAAAATTATAAACCTAAAATTTCAGTTCGATTCTTAAAAAATCGATTTGATTTTGAATTAATTTTTCGGTTAACTAAAATTTTGATTTTTTTTTTCTCACCCCAAAGCATGAAACTATGAAGGAAACATTCTACAACAAGATCCACATTGCCTGTCTTGCAATATTTTCTAAACCAATTCCTAAATCACGGTCTTGTATTTTCAGAAAATAATAATAATAATAATAATAATAATAATAATAATAATAATAATAATAATAATAATAATAATAATAATTGTGAAATTTTTCTTTAAGATTAACTTGGTGTTTTTGACCCTTATGGTCGGCCAACGCCCAAAAATCTTTTAAATTCATCACACTATTATACAGTTTATAAGATAATATATTTTATTTTCTTCCACGTGATATTATTCTTATATTTTTCGTGGTTTCACATGATTTTTGGCTAAGAATTCAATTTACTTGCCAGCCCTAACATATCAATATATGATTCGGGGCCACCGACTTCATCATCAAGTAGCAGAATTTTATTAAAATATTTATACAGACCAATCCACCAAGATAATTCTATAACTGAAATACATATATATATATATATATATATAGAGAAGCCATGACCAGAGGGGGAAAAAACAGAATGGAGCAAGGCAACACAATAAACTAGTAATTTAGTGATAAAATGCTAATTCGTGATGAAAAAAAAAATTAATTTAATGTTTAAAACACAAAAATTAATTTTATTTTTTTGCATGGATATTATTTATTTTCTGCTGGACTCTAATATTGGAAAAGTTCAAATCCATCATTTTGTCCCAATTATATAGAGTTTTTGATGAATGTTGTGATTATTAAGCTCCAAAAATGTTTTCCAAAAATCTAATATTTTAAGATTAAATCTAATTTAATTTAATGAAAATTTTTAAATTGGAGTTTCATTTTTATATGGCAAAATTCATAATTTAGTACCTGAAGTTTAATATTTTTATATATTGAATCCGTATATTTTCAAAATTACACATTAGATCCTCTAACTTTTATGTATTTACATATTATATCCCTATACTTTCAAAATTACATAATGAGCGCCTAAACTTATCTATTAGAATACATTAAATTCAAACGGATATTAAAAATAATATTATGTTAAAATATACGTGACTTTATTCGAACGTATGTTACACCGTCGTTTGTACCGTCTATTTTAAATTTAATATGCTATTTTCAAAAATTTAAAGATTTAATGTATAATTTTAAAAGTGTAAGAATTTAATGTGTAAAATTGTTAAACTAGAGGCACCAAACTATGGATTTTTCCTTTTTCTATTTAAAAAAATATAAATGGATGGAGACGAGTCCTTGTGGAGACTAATTGCCTAGTGCTGGCCCAAAAAGCAACAATGGGCCTAAACTTTTCTTTGATGGGCTTGATAAATGGGCTTTTAGCTGGTAGTTCCTGCCCCCTCTCCCCTCCAACAAAAAAGAAAGAAAAAAGAAGAAGAAAAAGAACTCGAGACTTTGAGCATTCTTAAACCCTAGACCTCAAAGTTTTCGAAGAGAAGAGAGAGATTCAAAATCTAAATCAAATGTCGGAAAGAGACGATTCTGATTCAGATGCACCAGAGGAGTTCACTTCAGAACAGGTTTCAATTCTTTTCCCCCTTTCTTTTTGGTTGATTTTTGGTTCAGTTCTTTCAGAAAACGGAAAATATGTATGTTTCTTTACTTGTTAAATTGCAGGCAATAAAGCAAGACGAAGAGATAAGAAAAGTTCAGAAAGAAAATAAAGAGAGGTAATTTTCTTTTTTGTGTTCTGATTATTGTGATTGTGGAATTATCTAATGGCTTTTGTAGTTATTTTTAATGATTGAAAGCATGCAAATTTAATTTGAATTTTTCAGGGAGTTATGAAAGTTTGGATTAGATAATTAGCTTGATATGCTGAAAGCTACACCCTTTTCTTTATTGATTTCTGTTTTCATAATCGAATTGTCACGTACTATGTCCTCAATTAAATGTTTTGAAGTTTTTTGGGCTACGAGAGAAAAGAAAAAGAGTTTGCTTTGGACTATTATCCTTCCTTGTTTGGATGTTTTTGCTTTATGATGTTCATTAAGGCATTGCTTAACAAGTGTTTAGTGACACAACCATTTCTCTATTGTTAAGGTTTCCAGGACTTAACGTTGAGCAGTCGTTTAGCTATTAAAAGCACGGTTCATAGTTCACTCTTCAGTGAAGAGTTAAAAAGAAAAAAAAAAAAAAAAGGAGTGCGAAATATTCCATTATGGAAGACTAATAACCACTCTTGTTTTAATCTTCTGTTAAGGAGCTTTATCGAAACATTTTTCTCCCTGCTTAGCCCTTGATATTTTCAATTCCCTGCCTTCTGCCATGATTTTTCCCCATCAGATCTTACCACCAACTGATTTCCTCTGCTTTTCGAAACCTTTCCCAATTCAACAGGATGATAGTTTCCGATCTCGTTTGAGTAGTGCAGTGATATCCTGGTTTCATTCCATTTGGTGTCCACAGGATGATGGAAAAAGTAGCAATTAGGGACCTGCATAGGTTGAACATGCAACTACAAGGCATAGCTATTAGATTCTTATACATGTGTCCAACAAGATCATCATGTGATTTGTTCGGACTTGTGAGATAGGTAGCAGCGGCTTTGAACTATTGCCCTGAAGATGTTAGCAGTCTGAGAGAACATTTCACTTGTGATTTGTTTGGACTTGTGAGAAAGGTAGCTGCAACTTTGAACTATTGCCCTGAAGATGTTAGCAGTCTGAGAGGACATTTCACTTGGAGATCAAAGAATTAGAATTCAACAAGACATCCTGCTTACAACCTACATCACAAATTTAATGTGAATATGCAAGGTCATGCACCATGGAAATTGAAACATAGAAGTCATCTTTGGACTTTATAAACCGATAAAGGAGGAGTTTACTATAAGTACCTCCTCATTTGTCTGTATATCATTATCAATCATCTCTATGCACCAAATGCGAAGGGTTTGCTTAAAATGTGCCAAATACCACCAAGTATAAGTGGAACTTAACCCTATGTGTCCCCTGGTTATATCTTCTGAATTGTCAACATTAACAATCCATTCTACTTTGACACTCAGTGCTAAATATTATGTTGTTTATTGAAAGAAAACTAATCTTCCAATTTATGCAAGTGTTGCAATTGAAAAAATTGAACAGTTATTTTCTTACAATGTGCCTTCTTTTGGAAATATTTCTGAATGCATGTTATCGTTATGTAACACATGAAGCCTTCATTGTGCTTTCAGATACATGACTTGACATGATGTTTGTATTTTGCACTAATGTTGACTTCTGCTGTATAGAGTTGTTCGTGAGGGTAAAGAGCGTCGCAGACTGTGGGCGCAGAGGAAAACACCTCGACCATCTAAAGGAGATGAAAGTGTACAAAATGTAACAGAACCTGAAACAGAAGAGGAGTCCTTGGACACTGGGGGGATGCTTCCAGATGAGATTGTTCAACTGCTTGCAGCTCGTGAGAAGTATGTGTCTCCTCTATCTCTCTTTCTTACACACGCGCACGCACACACACACAGACACAGACACAGACACACAGATACTTACCCACTTTGGGTCTTTATTTTTGCATATTCAGTTTCTTCTTGTCTCTGAATAAAGCGTTTTAACCAAGAGGACATTTTCTGTCTTCAGGAAAGTTTTCTCATCGGACTCGGAGGATGAGAAGGTTGAGGCAAAGCCTCCAAGAAAGAAGAAAGCCAAAAGCTCAGGGTGAGGCATATGGGAAAGAAAATTTATTTTCGAATGGATTTGAAATTATATAAATTATATATGCTGGAAAAGAAAATTAATACTTGTGTTCTTGAACTGTGATTTGCAGGAAAGAGACTGTTATTTTGAAAGACATGTCTTCTCCACAGTGCTTACAAAACTCCTTGCAGTTCTTGAAGAAAAAGAAAATGCAGGTTTCAAGATCATCTTCAGTTTTGAACAACTCCAACCAAGCACTTCGCCTAATCTCTAATTCTGGCTTGTTAAGTAAAAATTGATAAGCTGGCATAAGATAACGGTGTTTTCACTCGGACGAGCTATCCATACCCTTCATAGCTTAATTGCAAGCTAGCCTGCCATACAGTTCATCCTTGGTGATAAGACTGCTCTTAGCTCTGTGAGAGCACATTTTTGTATGATTAAATTGCCCAATAGCCTTATGAAATAACATTTATGTAATGTATGCTTAATTTTAAGCCTCTATTGGGATTTTAATTCTCTCAATATGGTGTCTTTGTCAACACATTGTTGATGTGGAGCATTAATTTCTCGAAGCATAAGTTGTAGCACCCAAATAAGTATTGATACCCTCTATGGCCAATTGCACACTGGTTAGGTGATATGATGTTGGAACTATTATCAAATTGCCCCAAGGTTTATATTTTAATTATGAATATTATTTTATGGCCATTAGTGGTTGATGGTTAACTCTTGTGAACATTTTGCAATTAGATTGTGGATGTAATTGGATTTTTCAGGCAAATAAGTTGTATTATAGCCTAATTAATCAAAAGTTGGGTTTCCGCAAGTGGGTACCCTACTAAAGGCACTTACACATTATTGGATTTGGAAAATGACTAGTAGTCTAGCAATAAAAAGGAGAAAGCACTGGTTATAAGTATTTAAAAAATTATAGTACTTTAAACGTAAAACTAAAATCCGAAATTCTTACTAGAGATATGCAGAATGGCGGTAAAATTGAAATGCATTTTCTCTTATAGAAAACAGTAAAACACTGCAGAATATATAAATAACATTAGGATTGGACATTACAAAAAAAAAAAAGTGGAACTAAATTAAGTATATTCATATAATACTAAGTGAACCCATTAACATCAAAACACCATTTGTTCAAGGTGAAGAGAAAACGTCTTCAGGGTCACACCATCTCTGCTGATTATCTGCTGATGAAGAAACATTAATACTTTCAACCACAGATTGAAAAGCGTTTCGAAACTTGTTCAAGCTTTTATGGTGGCGAATACGTTTCAAGATAACATCTTTGTCTAAAGATTTTGATGATGTTTTTAAGTGAAGCTGCTTGCTGACTGGACCAACCTCTGTCTGGTTTTCTTGATTCTCTGATAAGAGAGATTGCTGCTGCTGCTGCTGAGATTGAGTGATAAAAATAGCCATTAACTGAGTTTTTTTTCTTTTGAATTTGATAATTCAATGAAGAAAGTGAAATTTTAGGAAGTTAATGAGATATAAGAGAGTACTAATGGCGATTTGATGTGATATTTATAGAGGAGATGAGATTTCAGTGGGAGCTTTTGTTGTTTTATTTTAGTTTAGTGGTTTTGTGGGTTACTCCCATAAATCAGTGGGTTTTCAATTTTATTGTTGGTTCATGCATTTATTTTATGCTGACAGCTACAAGTTTATTATTATTATTATTATTTTTACATGCATTCTACTTTTTAAAATTTAAGAAATTGAATAATTTAAAATTAAATATGATATTTATGTGCTTTATTTACCACATAAAAATTATATTTGAAATCTATAAATCAAATTTTTTATCATTCGAATTAATAATCGTTATTTTCTTATATTATTTTATTACTAAATTATATTAGTTTATCATGTAAATAATATATTATTAGTTTGGCCTAAATCCGGTCAAGTAAAAACTGAATAAGGTTTTTTAATATAATAAATAAAAAATTTAAAAGCGAATGTGATGAAAAATAGATATTAAAAAAATGTAACAGTTATTATGCATTAATGGATGATTTACACGTTGACATTGTAATTAAAATATTTTTGATAGTTGAATCTCATTGCAATTGAGTAGAAGAGAATTGTATTTTTATCATATTTGCCTTTTCAAACATCTTAACCAATTCTGCCACCAATTTTGGAGTTCATTCTAAAATCATTTATTCAAGCCACCAATTATGTGATATTAAGCTACCAGTAAATATTTTACAAACTTCACACTCTAAATTTATTACATTTTTATTGCATTTATTTATTTCTAAACTTAAAGAAAATATTTCATTTATACATTTCAGACTTTTTTCATTCAGTCAGTCTTAAAAATTAGAGAATGTTAAAGTCTTCCACTTTTAAAGTAGGAGTTAAGGCAAAATTCATTTTCTTAAGCAGAAACTCTTACCGAGATTGAATTAAAAATTATCATTTAATTTGTCATGACTAAAGGCATCAGTGTTATTTATTGATAATTTTTAAATTGTTGAAATGAGAAAGCTGATGTGAGCTGATCGGATTGTGCACAATTTAAAATCTGCAAGAAGGTTAGCTCAGTCGGTGTGGACGTTGGCACTCCAAAACTTAAATCAATGAAAAATTTTAGAGGAAAAAAGTAGAGATAGAGCATCAAAAGTGAAATATTTGAAACCCTCAAAAATTGAGCTATTTATAAGAAATAAAAAAGACTATATAAAGATACTTAAATGGGAGTGATTGATAGATAAATGATATTGTGTCAAGTACGACTGATACAATATGATTTTTATACACCGATCAAATTTTATGGTAGCTGATAGATTTGATATGATAGATTATACATATCTGATGCAACTTGCCTCGTGTGAGTTTTTGTCAAAAATAGATTTTAAATATCATGAATCTTGTAGAATATTAAGTATTATCAATTATCATTGTTACGTAGACTGAAATTATATAAAGATTAAAAAAAAAAAAAAAAAAGAAGAAGAAGAAGAAAAAAAGTTTGTTCTTGACAATATCGGTGTCATCTAATAATAACATATTAGATAGCATTTGCATTATTTGTGGGGTCCTTTCCTTTTTCTTGAAATGATAGACTCATTTTCGTATCTATCAATGAATATCATTTAAATATTACACTTCAATTTTTTTTTAAATAAGGCTAATTAATATGGGAGTACTGAGAGCAGTTTTAACATGTGGACCGTTCGATCAAAAAATAATTTTATTTATATATTTTTAATTGGTTGAGGCCGGTCCTCATCTTCCATCACAATGTACTATGCGTACCTCAAAACCATATACCAGACGTGCCTGACTTGCAATCCAGTGTTTCAGATCTTCATCAAACCTAATAATTTATATTTTTTATGTTGAGATGCAGTTTGGATTATGAACTTCTTAACTTTATTATTATTCGAGTCATTAAACTTTGAATATTCAAATTTTATAGAATATGAAAACTAAGTTGATTAAAAAAATAAATTCTAAATGTTCAAAATGTGTCTGTGGATCGAAGTAACAGACACATGATTGCCGCCATGGACAGAAATACCAAGAGGAGCTAACAGCGATGGGAATCAGCAGCTACTTTTTACAAAGATAAACATGGAAACAGATAATCTTGCAGAGGTTGAACCATGTGGGGATAAAAATGTCATTTCACTCTCTATTTTTATTATTTATACGAATAAATGTTTATTTAGATCTTTCAAGGGCAGGCTGACGTGGACTGGATCATCTAAAAACGACAGATGATTCAACAGACTTGACAATAAACCAGGGGCGTTTTAATAGATTAGGGCTTTGCTTTCATTGTTTCTTGAAAGGAAATCATACACTTGCTTTTGAAGATAGCCTGAGGCTGATAAGTGATAGTAACATCTCTTGGCTTCTTGCGCCTGTGTATATTGAAGCAAAACATGTCCTGATTTTCATTACCAAGTGCTCGATTTTTGTATTAGATTTCCGAGAAATTGCATAGGCAAATGAAAAATAAAAACAAAATAGAGAAAAATTGCACAGGCGGCTGAAAAACGGAAGTAAAATAGAAAGAGAATAGAGTGAAAGAATGAAAAAACAGCAACCTGAACAAAAATGTATTCATCAACTATAGCTTCCAGTTTCACTTTTCAGTGTCATTTCTATCAAGAAAACTTAACAGATAGCCACTAACGATTCGTCGAGCTACAGGATTGGGAATGCCACGGCATAGCCTCCCATCAATGTATGCTAGAATGCCTGACAATACAAATTTTCCAATGCCCCATTTCCACACAAACTTCACCTTGTTCTGCTCGCCGGATTCTGCTGGTACTCTTGCTTTATGATCATCGCCTTCTGATTCCTTTTTCCACTTGACATTGGTCAGTAACTTACTGGTTTTCTTTCTCAGGATGCGGATTGCAAAACTCACAAACAGGTGCTCGAACAATGTTATCACGGTTGGTCCGATTTTCCACTCCTGTAATAAAGATTCCAGCAATCAATTTTTTTTTTCTAAACATAATTAAAGGATTTAAATGTCAACAGCAATCTCAATTGCCGAGTGATAAGCAAACACTTACAAATAAATTTATATGCATAATTCTTTAGTGTCCCTCTCTTTAAGTTTGGATAGGCGACTCAAGACAAGATATCGGACATTGAGCCCCTAATTGTAACATAGATTATCCCAATTAACACAGCTCGAACTAAACCCTCTTTCAAAAATCTACTGGCAACTACGGTATGGGACAGACCAGAAACTAATATATGTTTTAACTTTGTCACCCACTATAGCGGATGTCAAGGATTAGGCAATCATTTAACAGACCGATAAACACAGCACATAGAAGGGGAAGGAACTATAAATTTCAACCAAACTGTAAATTGGTTTTATGCATGATTCTCTTGATGAAAATTTGCCACTCAAAACAACCATTTGAACCACATTAGAAAATTGGCTTAAAATGACCACGTAGAATGATGTGGAATAAGACTATACTTAGAATTTGGCACTAAGCAATTAGATCACCCAGTCAAATGTAAAAGTAATCAGTAAAGGATGTTATAACTCAAAATATCTTGTGGATGCTGACAGAATTATAAAATTCTCAGAATTGCCGCAAAAGTTATTCCTCAAAAAATTTATACGACGAAAAAGAGGATAACAAAAAACCAGGCCACTTACACTTTCTCCACGAAGATGGCGGAGAGAACGAGAAGAAGCTGAAGGATCTCCTTTTAATAGTGCCTTGCTTACTAGGAACCCCTTCACACGATCCATTATCTCATCTATGAGGGCACTATTGGGAGGTAGGTTTTTGAGCACCACCTAATTATAATTGTTATGAAAAAGTTAATGGTGTGAAAGAAATGATATAACTAACTATCAAAATGTTATAGCATAATAATTGGAGTGTGTATAAATTGAGAACTGTTCAAGCCTTTGATTTTGAACAACTATGAAAGCATATTTTGAACAAGCTATGGATTTAAAAATTAGAAAGTATTTCTGCATTGTAAAAAATTAAAGTTTTAAGTTGCGGCTATGCTGTGTGAAAATTGTCAAATATCCAGTCGTAATAAGCGGGCCTGACTCTCGGGAATATGTGTACATATGCTCTTTTTTTTTTTTTTTGCCAATATTTCTTTTGCAAGAAACACAATCAGTAGTTTGTCATCTTAATTTTAGCTATTTGCTTTGATATTTACCTGATCATTTATGACTCTGACTCTCAGGTACTCCTGTCTATACACTGTGTCCAGCATAGCTTGCAAATAACCTTCAATATATAACTGCAATATTCCAAATAAAACTCAGCGACTGACTAAAGACGTAAAACAAGAAGTATATTGTGCTCAAGAAAAGTCTGCAACCATATAATGCATCTTAGTTTCAAGTTGTGCACAATCCAGTGAAATATGCCCCTTGTTTTATGAATATCATTGATGCTCTTTGTTTGAGCACCAGCACAAAGAAATCGCAGTGCCCCTTAAGGAGAAGGGAATGAAGTGATTACTTCACGGAAATGATATCTTCCATTCCCATCTATGAAAATTGGGTGCATATACGAGAAAGAAAAAGGAAAAATTTTATGCAACTGCTACTGAAGCAAATGTCCAATATAGTTACCTCATCGATGCCAGGACTTCTATCAAGCTTGATCTTTCTGTCTGGCCCACCTTCCATCAGAGCAGTCCCCAGCAGTGATGGCTCCATAGCCAATTTCAATATTCCTTGGTGAAAGCCACTCACCTTGATAATAGCACATAAAGGGACAATGTCAATGTTGATTACTCAAGGAGTTACTTTCAGTTTCAAAATCTGCCTTTAGTAGAATAAACAAGCTAATATATATAATCAAAGTTGGACATTATCAATACCATTCCATCAAAACCACTTGCTTCTGCTCCCTTCAGTACAGAGTCTGATATTTCAGTTACAGCAGCAAACAGCACATTAGAGCCCACTGTTTTCAACTGCAGAGCAGTATGCAATTAGTATCAAAGCTAAGCGTCACGGAAACTTCCTCTATAACTAAAAGAACAGGACTTACAGTTCTTTCCAGATCACCGAAGTACCTCCTTGTCCCCGATAAACCTTTACCATCTATGCATCTACTGAGGAATTTGAAGGTACCTGTCCTCAGTAAGCAGCGAAACAATCACATAACAGAACCAAAAGAACTCACTGGAAAGCACGTGTACCCACACATTAAGAGGCAGAATATGGTACCAAGGAAAAGGTTACACATAGCTGAAAATGAGACAGAATATGGGGAAACATGGGATCAATACTAATAACAGTTTTGAAAGCATATTTAGCTATTTGTGCATCCCTATGCAAATAACAAAAACCACATTGAGGTGGCAAAATAGGATGCTGCACTTCTCACAATTAGATCGGTCAAATTTATAGTTGACAATCCATGATTTCCAGAAGGCAAATTTTTGAGCAAATTCCAGCAGGGTGACAGTAGAAGTACGTAGCATATTGCAAGAGAGTGGACCCCAGGTGGCAAAGTCAAATGAGCTAAATGGGAAGTTTAATATCCCACATATGGTTGTAATGAATTATCTAGATCAAGTGACTTTCATGGGGAGTACGTATAGTTCCCATCAGCTATAAACCACAAAGGCAGGTAAAGCTTAATTTACGAAATACACAGCATATAAAGCAAAAGTACTGTCTGGTACTTGCCTAAAGTGAAACCAGGAAGATTAACCAATCCACGAGAAGGATCAAAGAAAACATCGAGAGAAGATGAAGCTAAATCATCAAATATTGACACAAAAGCTGGCGGAAGCAAGGGACTCCCTTTTGCAATATAGATGGCCCTCATTGCATACCTGGATCATTTAGTTTCTTTTAAGACATGTTTATATCCTTGCGTACACGAAAAAGGTTTCATACACACATCATCACCCAGATGCTTACCAAGAATAGTGTCGTGCACATCTGATGAATAGTTCACGCATGGTTATCAAGGCATGAGTAACCAGGACCCCATTGAGCTCCACTACCATATTTTTTATGGGGGGAACCTACAGAAGAGCAAAAAGAGGGAAAACAAACAGCTAAATGATAGCACCGAAGCACTTTTCTGCTTAACCTAAGATTACTTGTCATACCTTTACTACACTATGCAATAATGACCTTAGAGCCTCCTGAGCCGAATCATAACTTGAATATGAATCACCAGGAATAAAGTTAGCAGTTATCTACAAGATATATGCAGAGGACATCCCGTAAGTTGTAAGTATAAGTGAAGGGCAGCAGTCAAGACACGCTAGAAAGGAAGAAATTAAAGCATCAGACCTTTATTGGATGGACCTCAAAGTGATCAAAATAATATTGCTGACTTGGAGCAGTTGAGTCACTGAGAGATGTTCGCCAAAATGAGGCAAGTCTTATTAAAGTCTCCTCATCAAGGTTCAAATCGATTGGCTGTGCACCATTGAATAAAAAAATTACAGCTATAGAAATTTGTATTATTTAAAAAGTTTATTAGCAAATAAGAAAGCCAAACATCTTTGGCAATATAGGAAAAAGCAAGAGGCCATATTGAGACATTATACCTGCAGAATAACCGAAGCATGTTCAAGTTGTCTTACATTTGAGCTGGTTGAAAGAAGAATGAATACAACTTTAAGTACAGAAGCATCTGAGTCAATGGTGTCCAGTTGATGCCTCCGAAGCATTGCTGCAAAAGGAGCACCAATCCACTTCTCATCAACAGTTAGAGACTGCATTGAATTCAAGTACAGGGATTATCAGTATAAGATTGACAGGAAATTCATGCCTGACATAATATCTTCCAGAGCCAGAAAACTATAGACGAGATATAATAAGGACATTTCTATTCTGAAACTTGTAAAAGAATGCAAATTACGTAGAAACCATTACCTGTAAGCTAATCTGATTATATTTCTTCTGATCAGTAAATAAAGAATCCAGATTGATATTGCCAAGCCTTGCAACAACGAGCGGTGTACAACATGACTCTTCATTCTTATCCAAACCCTTCAGACACAATAGTAGGTGAATGTAAATGAAGTCATTCCATCAAGAAGCTACTATGTTATCTCTTCATCAGAGAGTGCCAAGCAACAATCACGTGCAGAACAATTTAATTAGGAAAGCTGTAGAGGTCTAATGATAGCAGAAAAACTAAATCAATAAGCAAAATGAGATACTTGATGAGATGCAATGCAGGGAACAGGAAAAAAAAAAAGAATCTGTGAAACATATATTGGATTTATAAAATGGGTTCAAAACACATATCAAAAGACCAATGTGATGTAATATCCACAAAGACTGACCAGCTTTCCATCTTCAAGTAAGTGGGTTGCAAAATGTAGTACTCTCAATTGAATCTTTGCACATGACTGAGACAATCTGCCTCCCTTTTGACTGCTAGAAAACTCACAAATCCGTAAAACTCGCGTCGGGCCATCTGCATATACTTCATATCCTACTCTTACCATCTCCATGCTGTTTAACTGGCCAAGATGAATTTTCTGATCTCTGGAGTTTTTGTTCAAAAATGAATGAGAAGCAAATCCTCGGCGTTGTTTTAGTTTGAGTAAAGGTTTCCAAGCGCGCACCTTATCCAGGTTAATTTCACGTAATAAGTGCATATCTGCATGAAAATAAGATAGCCAATTATCATATCATACCCTTTAGGATATCAATAACATAGTGTTTTCTGAAATCACATCTTATTTTGCATGACTATTCCACAAATGGACTATGTCACAGGTGCATATATATCAGAAGATTCACAAACACCATTTGTCCTCCCTTTTTTTGTTGTGGTTTACATTTACAGCAATTGTTCGATCAACTTTGCAAGAAAATTGAAAAGGACTGCCAACAAATTTACATGCCATGCTACATAAACCCACATAGGCACAAAATAGTTGATGAATATATTTGGTAAAATAACATTCTCTGCCTTAATATCAACATTGAGGTTTTGCATTTTCACAAGATAAAGCTCTATAAGCTTGATTTATTTGAAGCAGCTCAAAAATTGAAGATCAGACTGACAGCATTTCTGTTCAATTACTTTGAATCTATAACCTCCAAGTTGGAATATCAAATTGTGGCCATAAACAAATAATGAACGTTTTCCCTTTTTTTTTCTGGGGGGGAGGGGGAGCGTGGCCTGGATGACGGTAAAAGAATGAGGCATGAGGAACTAAAAGACAGAAGCTCTGATACTTAAAAGTTAGCCAGATAGTTTTTTCCTTCCTTTTCTTTTTATGAATATAAAGAGGGTGGGTCATTACCACTGATTACAACAACCAGTTTATGCGGAAGAATCAAATCATCCCAGACATAATAAGCACTAGAGTCAAATCCAAGAACCACACGTTCTGATGAATCCTGAAAAATTTTTGAATGACAATTTGTAAGAAAATTGCTAGAATTGACAATTCCAATAATCAGCAGGAACTGAGAGATAAGGGCAAAGGAATAATAGCACAACCTTTTGATAATAAGTCACAGAGGCATGCAAATGATTCTCAATTCGATATGGTAGATTGACATTTGGTGGTTTGTGAAAGTGCATCCCAAGAGTGGATCCTTCTTCTATCACATGAACAGCAGCAAATTCAACAGCACTGTCCTG
Source organism: Excoecaria agallocha (assembly GCA_037975025.1). Lineage (NCBI taxonomy): Eukaryota > Viridiplantae > Streptophyta > Magnoliopsida > Malpighiales > Euphorbiaceae > Excoecaria > Excoecaria agallocha. The sequence goes on along the minus strand of CM075807.1, from coordinate 123,427,418 downwards.
CAATCCCTGCACTTGGTTTGATTGCTTCCGAAATTTCAGGAAAAAGCATCCCAGTGAAGCAATGCATACTGGTCCCGACCAGCTTGATTCAGGCTCATTTAGTTGAAACTGGATATTAGCCAATGAAGCATCAACTTCATTTCTATGCTTTCTGATGACATTCTCAAAAAAACTGAACTCCCTGCTATTGCTAATTCCTTTCTGCAGCTGGAGTATTGTTTTCTGTTTGCCCTTAATGTGGATCATGTCTGCCATTCCATCCTTTTCCAAAACGTAGATAGTGAAGATAGATAGAGATAGATTGTGAGAAAATTATGGGAAGTAAAAGCACAAGTCGCATAAGTAATAAAAGACATAAAAGGATAGCATATAACTAGAATAAGTACCTCCAAGTAACATTGACGGATGTTGATACTTTCATCTGACTTGTTAAAAATAACATGGCGTGGGCTCATAGTTACGGTCTGTGATGGGACCACCAACATACCCGAAGATGGTCCCATAGAGACCCCAAACTTTGTAATATATTTGGGTCTTGAATCCCTCTCTATCTCCAAGCTTACCTCTGTGAGGCCCGATAAAGCATCCAAGTCTAATAACACCTCAGATTCACAATCCTCAGACATTTTGAGATGCATCTTGTGAGATCTACGAAAAAATCAGTAGAACCCCATAAGAGGACACAAACACCTAAAACATGTATAATTTTTTTTCCTTTTTTATGTAATGATAGAGGAAGAAATGAACTTTGTAACCATAGCAAATAAGGGGTTCACATATCTTACTTTAAAAACCATGATTTTGTTGAATTTGGTGGGCAACATAACCCTAAATCAGGAGGAATGTTGGAACCATACTTTCTGACATCCCTGAAAATAGTTACCGCCATCACATACATAAAAGGCAATTTTACAGTTGATAAAAGCTCATTTACTCAGACATGACAAATACCTGAATAGAGGCTTCGGATGAAAAGCAAAGAAAAATAAGGAGAAATCAGTGTTATTTCTTATGGAATATGGTGTAAAAATGGCAGCCTGCAACAGTTAAATAGTTTAGTCCTCCATCAAAAATGAAAGGTCTTTCATATTTGTAATCCAGCAATCCAACATGTCACAGATGTCCTTGTATCTACTATCTAGAACATATTAAATTAATAAAAAAGACCACAAAATCATAACAGCACAAGCACCTCTAATGTGCCTCTGAATCCACGAGACAGTCTTAGTACTGCAAAATACTTTCCGCTACCAAAATCGAGATCAATGTCCAAACAGTGGACATCCTTTTTGTTCTTATGTAACTTCTTGATCCAGTCACCACTGTTCACTGGTTGACAGGTTGATCTAAAGGTAGTTAATGTAACGGAAAAATACATTATGGCAGGATTAGCATAAAAATCCACTGTCGATCCACTTGCTATCGTTGCTTGCTTCCCAATGTTGTTTCTAACACCAGTTGTATGAAGATCTACACAAAGAGAGAAGTGAAAAACTGCGCTCCAGCAAACTAGAATAATTATTACTCCAGAGTGCATTATGTTATTACCTGTCTCAGTTAAAAGCACATGTATCTCTGCATGCAATAAATTTGACACCCGCACAGTAGGAAGAAGAAAAATTTCCTTTTGCTCTTTTAATGCTAATGTTTCAGAATCATCATTAGACTTGTCAGGATGTACGATAGGAACATCTCTTCCAATGCTCTGAATAAGAAAATGCAGGTTAGTAACATGAGCATTTTCAGATCTGATGGTACAATGAGCAGTGCTGAAGGAACATTTCGAAGATTCAGCAGATAATGCCTTGCGGACTTTATAGCTCATCCTTTCAAAAATTCCAGAAAGATGAACAGCCTTTCCACCAGTTAGCTCATCTGACCAATCCACAGAAAGTGCATTCATAGAATGGATCAGGCCATCTGTAATTTCTGGTCTGAAAGAAAATAAGAAATTGCCTGCAAATCAATTACCAAGTATATAAGCCACTAGAAGGCAATGGATGTCAAATCACAGTTGCAGCATTTCGGCCAAAGTATGAAAGTCCATTTGTGTCCACCATGATTTCTTTAAAAAGGAGAGGGAGGGAAAAAGAGAGAGAGAGAGAGAGAGAGAGATGCACATGCGTGCAACAGTAGACAGTAGAAAATCTTTTTTTTTTTCTTTTTGAAAAAAAAAAGACCATGATGGGCTGTGAGGGCTGAAATGGCCATTTTACCTATTCTTTGATAATCATCTTGAAATTGCTGTAAAGTAAGTTTAGGCCAGAAAACCATTAAGTTTTCACAAATAACAACAGTGAATTATGATCAAAATGTAGAACCTACAAATCACACCTCTCTAGAACACCATGCCAGTTCAACTGCAGCATTGAGTTTTTTTTATCCCCTTTAATGGAAAGAAGAGATTCCAATCATTATTTAAATTTGTAATAACAAGGGAAAAGATGCCTTGTCAACAAAGGTCAAGGATCATAATATCAAATTTGAAAAAAAGAAAAAGTGATAAACCAGCATAAACTTGAGAGCTTTTTGTAATTCTTAAAAAATAATGTACTGGAAATTATCCAAAAAGATCTAGGAATTTCAGTTAGCTGAGCCATAGAGTTGAGAATGAATACCAACACTTAAGGACATTAATGCCTTCTTTAGTTCACCAGACAGATTGATAGCATCAAATGTGGCCATGGAGTCATCAAATGAATCTCCTTTCTTCAGCAATACAGATGCAAACACATCTTCATTTTGTTGTGGTCGTCGAAACCGTAGCTTCATGGAGAACTCAGTTTCATTATGTATTTTAACTAAAGGAGAAACCGCAATGGACAAACCGTCCTACAAATAAAAAGAAAAGGAGAACTATATCAGACAATCATATTTTCAGGTTAAATGCAACAGAAATGTAGGAAAAGAAATACCTTAGATTTCCTTGAGATGTCAACCACAACAAAGGGCCCAGGGAAACTCCTTGAATCTGTTCAAGGATTAGATGAAAAGACGTAACTGTTAGAACCTGCACTTTTGCTCTTAAGGTAAGACAAATAAACTGGCCAAACTGGAAAAGGATGTTTTCAGTTTGGATAGGAATAGCTACAAGAAGAGTGCATATGTTACTAATGATTTTTAATTAAGTCCTGTGAAATTTTGCTGCAATTGATCACACCGAAAAACATTTAAAATTATCAATCAAGTATAACTGCGATGGCAAGGGCCATGCAACAAGGAGATTCCTGTGTGGCATGATAACTCTCAGACAAACTAACTGCTAATGTCCATGTGTAGCCTGCATGGCAAACAGGTGGTATCTAGAAATGAAAAATCTCATACATGGCACCATCTCTTTTCTTTCTTTTTATAGATTAACAGAGAAAGCATTGTTGAATGTCCTAGGGCTGACAATTATGGTCTGGCAGCAAATGACTATCTCAAAAGACTGCTAGGTTCTAAGCTTATTGAATTCAATTTGATATGATATTAATTTTATATGAATTGACATCAATTATGCAAGGAATTGATAAGAATGCAAATGTACTTTTAACCTAATAAATCTATTTAGAATTTCAGTTAGAATCATGACGGTGCAACATCCTAGGTATTTTCTCAAAGTTTCTTGAAACCAGGTTTAGGTCATGGGTTAATTGGAAACTTTATTGCCATTTCTAATTGATTTTTCTTCTTTTTGCAAAATAAATCATGGGATTTGTTTCAAGAACTTCCTCCCTTGACATAGAACTGATTTGCAAAAAATTGGGGTTAAAAAGTGAGTATAATACCAAATTCTTCACCCAGTTTTTGGGTCCCTAATCCCTAGCCTTATCTAAACCTCTAGAGGTTTAATTTGACCACAAATTTCAGCTCTGTTCCTCTGTTGGTTCACAGAATTAAAATTTGACTCTAATAGTTTACAAAGTTAAATTTACTACTCTTTTAATTTACAAAGCTTCTGGTTTTGCATTTAAATCATAGTCCAGAACATGTGCCTCCCATGTAGCTGACAAGTAGCAGTATAAGGGCAGATTTATCATTTTTGCCATAATAGGCTTCTCCTTTTTGTGCACAGATATCTTTGCATATTTTACTTGACGTAACTCTTGGAACGTTTTCAGCTTCTTAAATATGAAATTATGTAGGACAAGTTCATAAGAACTAAAGTTAACAGCTATGAATAGCCTTTACCCACTGTGGGACGCACATGCATTACACACGTAGGATAATAATGCTTTTGAACCCATGCAAAGTTTCAATCAATTCATGTCAATATCCACTCCAAGAAGTTAAAAACAGGTCCAGTAGTGTAAACAGAAAGTCTAAACAAGAACATCCATGCCCATATCAATTATTCATACAATTCTGCACAATTGTCTTGAAGATTTCTAACAAATACTGCAATTTAATTTGCCTTCCCTGATTACCTAAGTGTGGTACACAAAAAAAAACTCATGGTTTGCTAGAATGTTTCAATGCTTCACAAAGAATTGTTTTCCTCATAGATAAAATAAAATAATACTATGTCAAGCAAAGTATCAATTAAACATACAAGATGATTGATGCAATGTTCAGATGATAGTGCTCTTATACCTGAAAGAGACATTATGCGCATTCTCCAAGCAAGTGTTTGAGTTTTTGAAAGGGAAAGATGAAGTAAAGCAGTTGCAAAGGATCTGAGATTAGAAAGCTGAATTGTAACAGAAGATGCACCTTCTGGAGGTTCACTAGCAAATATTTGCTGCCTTCAGAAAACATAATAATCAATGGTTATTGAACAATTGAATATTAGTATAGATATACACAAGTGTGTGCAAGAGTATACAACCTCTAGAATTTGAACTTTTTTTTCCCTTCATCAGGGATCCAAATGGGTCCTAATTGCAAGTGAGTGCAATATATAATATCTAACCAAGTATATAAATTACTAAAATTAAATTTAACCATATGATTAGCCATCAGATGTACAGTCATAATTTCAAATTTCGGTCCTTCATTTTGTAATTCCTTTTTCCTTTTCACCAAGTTGGCAGGAAATATGGAAAAGGAATAAAACAGACAATAGCCTAGGAATGGAGGGGCAAAATTATTAAAATATTAACATGATAAGTTGGCATCAAAATTTGCAACATATTCCTGGCACTACAATGAAGTTTAGATTGCAGCTTCAACCCAGATAGCCCACTAAACATCAGTTAAAGATAAAACCAGTGTCTAATGGATTATTGAGGACAGATTAACAGTGGAATGTTTACTGGTGCATAGGGTTTTTTTTCCACGATCAGTTCCTTATCTAAAATATATGGGCTGCTTATCTTCTTTAATGATTTGGGCTACTTGATTTTTAACAAGAGCTCAACCGATCATGTTTCTGTCAGTATTATAGGGATAAAAAAGGACAGAGAAGCAGATGTCAGTACACTTGCTGGGATGTCAAATATTGTCAGAACGGAAATGGCATTGCCAATTTGAGCCCATAATCTAGTTATTGGAGCAGTGATGCCCAAGCGACCTAAACTAATTTGGTTCAAGGCAAACAAAGTTTCAATTATCATTACTACAGGAGGGTATGCCAACAAAAAAAAAAAAAAAAGATAAGCCTTTGGATATTAGGGCGCCAAATTTCATAGTAAATATGCTCAATCTCTCCATTATCATGCCGGCTACTGTTGTATGTAACCAAATTATACAGCTGGCCCTGCCACAACTGCATAGAATAAATAATTGGCAATTCCAAAAATATGGCCTATATTTGCAATTGCAGAAAAAGTTTCGGACTCTTTCGGTGATAATTCTCTAAACTTCTTGTGCCTCAAAAATCATATGAATTATTTTTAACCTTAGTTATACCTAGAACTAGGCCATACCCCATAAAGTTCTGATTCAAGGTTGAATGTACAATGGAGTTTCCATAAGAATGAAGAACATTTGGATTGTATCTACTGAATCTGGAGAGGGAAATGTCTACATTGCCCTCTTGATATCCCCCAGAGAAAATTTCCCCAGTTCAATAGAGAGGGAGAGCTCGTTCTCTCGGAGGACATGGACATTAAAATAAAGTGCACAGAACTTGTGATGCACTGTCATCAGCTGGATTATGCAATATATAATTAATAGATTTAACATATGGTCTGGTTTCCTAAATTAGAATTTAGCCAAACAAAAGCAAATAAATTGTGAGAAAGTTCTTATGTGAAGTTCCAGGAATGGAAATTAACCTATTTTTGGTTGGAAGTATATTCATATTCACAAGGTTGGCTCTATAATGATTCAAGCCAAGATATCAATTATGAGACATAGTCTTCGATTACAAATTAGGATTAAAACAGGACAAAAGCTTAGGTTGGAATAATATTTTCATGTACCAAAAATATATATCAAAAACAGGGACAAGAATGCAAGAAAATGGAATGAAGAAACCAAAAAATAGCAAGTTCACCAGAATCGTGAGTAGTATACATGAATAAGTTACCTTAGAAATACAGAAGCAGATTGATTTCTGGCTACTGACACACTTCTGTTGTCATAAAAGTGACAAAGAAGATTCAGGCCCAGCAGGTTTTTCACCTGGAATAGAATATAATATTATTTTCATAATACTAATTATTATAAGAATATTGCAGAAAATTTATGGCCAGGAGAGAGAGAGGGGGGATGAACAATAAGACAGAATGCAAAGCTTTCAGTAATGAAATATAGCTTCTTAAAAAGAAGAACAGCAAATATAAACAGATTTGTCCACAATCATTGTTACTCAGATATGGCAAACATAGCACCATCTACACCAATTATACTGTCGTGATATTGAATATCTTGATGAAAACATATTTAGGATTAAATGCTTCTGATAAGGAGCTGATAGACCAGGAAGGAAGAAGAGAAGATCCAAGGCCCGTGATGTGGACGGTATATTTGAGAAGGCCAAAGAAAGATGCAGGGCAGCATGCTGAAGCTGATGTGGCAGGAGTTAGTTAAAGAAAAGAGAAGAGAGAATTAGAATAAAAAGGGTAGAGGGCTGGGTAGGAAGGCATGGTGGAAACAAATTGTATTTTCAGTTGTAGGCTGAAAAGAGGAGAAGGAGTGAGGGGCTGTGGCTCTACTCTGCTCTTGGAGTGTCTGTTCCTTATTTTCTGCATTTGCTATTTTTCTGAGATTGTTCATCCAATGCATTGATACTGTGGATCATCTTGTATTGGGTTTACTATCAATACAAATCTCATTATCCTCTTATTATTTTTCCTTTACTGCTATTTTATTGTGTGAATCTTGTTGAACTCCATCAGCTTCAAGGCAAGGAACTCGAAAGCTAATTCTTTATTCTGCATTAAGAAATGAAGTTAACACTTCCCTTATCATTTGAGAATTGGGATCATTCACAATTTTTTTCTCATCTCCTCCCTTTCATTATCATTACAGAATCTGCATTGCATGATGCTCCATATTATCATTTCTTTTCAATAGTCACAACAAATTATCTTCAAATTCTCCATTTTTAATAACAAGAAATTCCGTTGCTTATTTTTTCGAGTGCTGTTCAGCAGTTGAGGGATAAGATTCTTCTAGCAATTTTTCTTTTAAATATTCTTTTTCTCACAGCATCCTTTCATTTGGACAATCAAAATTCAGAAAACCTAATTGTTACTAGATGCAAGGACTTTTGTCAGATCTTTTTTTTGCCAAAAGCTGAATAGCACTGAATTATGGCAGAAAAAAAGCATACTGAGGCTTTTAATCTAGATTTTGCATGCTGTGTATTATAAAAGAGTCGCTCTCACATTGCGAAGTGGCTTCAAATATTTGGAACTGTCTTTGTAGTCTAATTGAGGAAGTGCCCAGTATGGTTCAAGCTTTTTTTTTTAAAAAAAAAAAATTATCATTTGACGATTATTTGACAGTAGAAAGATTGCTAAGATAATTTAAAAATTGCAATTTTTTGCGGTAGAGACTTGTTGGTTGTTTCATCCTATTCTTAAATAGAAATTACTAGATCGATTTGTGACTCTTATTTCTTTTGCTTTTAATGAAAAGTCTTTCATCTAATTAACAAAAAATGAAATTTCAACTCAAAAGGCAGTCTGAGGCACAAGATCTCAAGCTCCAGAAAAATATTTCGCTCCAATATGATATTAAACCACCAAATGTTCCAAAAAGCTTATAGCATGAAGACCTGAATTATGTACATGATGTATGCACATAAGAACGATACCAAAGGTTTCTTTTTTCTGGGGTAGGGTGTGTGGAAATCCAAATGAAACATAAAACAGCTGTTCGAACCTTGCAGCAGTTAGCCAAGATCGTAGAGCTCCTTATGGAAAAAGGACCAGCCAACTTCATTTCCCCAATCACAAACAGCAGTATATCCAATGAAAGCTCAGTTAAAGATATATCTAGCTGTAAAATAAACAAGAATACAGATTGTATTAAAATTATTTGGGTGACCTTAAGAGAATGTTAGAGCAAATTATTTGATATGTATGATATTCTGACCTCTTCGATTCTGCAATGGACATGAACAGGCACTCCCTGCTGGACAGATTCTGGAACATGACCCTGGAAACTTGAACGGAAGAATGTACATATTTCAACCGGATGCACAAATTCTTTCCTATGTTATGAAGACAGGTAAATAAAGTAAGAATTCCTTTAAGAGGAGTTAAACTAAACATAAAGGCAACCAGTAATAGCTAAACTAGTCACACCATTTTGCCAGAATAAATACTCACCATGAATTTCTCTGTGCATCAAAGTAATCAAGCAAAGCACACGATGTGCTCATTACTCTGGTCTTAAATGAAAGAATTTGAACAATGATTTCAGCATTATTGATGCAACCACGAAGCAGAGGAAACCTGTCCTTTGTATCTGGAAGTTCATGAACAATGGTCAGATCACAGTTCTCGATCTTAATTTGAATGCAAGGGAGTTTTCCACTCAGGTGAGAAGTTTGATTGTCCTCCTCATGCGCACTAGACTGCAGACTAGCTCCAGATGCCTCCAAAGGATACCTATCTGAAGTTGCAACATTATGCGGCAAAGCAAGGTTATGAAATAGTTTGAACTTGAATGGATTCCCAGGCTTCCGAACAAAACTTGGAATCCCATCAATAACGGCAACAGAGCAGTCATTCTTCTTGTTGACCAGGTAAACCTTATTTTTAGCCAAATTATTGTAAGGCTCCCAGTCGATATCAGTTCTATAGCTTTCAGACTCACAAGGAAGTGTTTTCCAGAGAGAGTATGCATTATCATTTGTGCTTGAGATCTCAACGAAACCTGATCCAGGGCGATAATTCAATCTCAATGGTTCACCTGATTCATTTCTCGCACTCATTGATATCAAAGAGAACCACAAAACTGATGAAGTCAACATCTTTTGTTTGTGATGCTTGACCTATAAATATTTAGAAAAAAGTAAAAAACTGATGGACTTCACACAATTGAATAATTAAAAACAATATATGCGAGCAGTAATTTAAACAGCTAATGAATTTTAAAGTAATTGTGTGAGATTGGTCAGAAATCTTCACTAAGCATACTTAATATTATCATTAAAAGCAACAAAAAAGTGCAAGTTGCAAACTTCAATGCATCTCCCCTCCTAAAGAAGAATGCATGTGTGAATTTTGAAACGAAAATCCAAGATCAGAGTCAGGCTGTGGAGAAGTTAGATAGGCACAATACAACCAGACCAAATAGACACCAATTTGAGACAACTACCAGTGCAATTCCTGTCTATAGGAACCACAATGATACATGTGACGCCCAAATATACAACTGCGTGATCATGCTACTAGATGCTAGAAAATCACCAACTGATGAATCATTATTTAGAAGTAGCAGTTCACCTTGACAAACAGATGAACCGCCTTCATGATCTTATACACGTGAGGTTGGACAGTGGAGGAAATAGCCCATAGGGGAACACCCAACCTAATGGAATAAAATACTACATGACAATTTTGGTACCAAATACCAGATCAAGAAACATGGAGACCTAGAGTCAAATACCAGAACTTGAATATGCAACAATGCTGATGGCATGGCAAAAAATTAGCTTAATAAACTGGATGAACATTACAAATATTATGTAAGAAGAGTCAAGTCTGCCTCAGGCTTGTGGCAGAGACATACTGAAAATCTAGTTTCATCAACTGTCCAAATCCAATCCTAAAACAAGTTCCAGCTTGCTTATATGTTATATGGTTTACAGCACAAGGAAAAAAGTTTTTATTGTTTCAAATGCACAATCTACTATGTGCTTCAAGATACAAAACTTATTTTCCTGTCTTTTTTGCAGTGAATCAATGGTCTATCTCATCAAAGGGCAAAGAAAAAAGAGAGGAAGGAGTTCATATATACAATACACTAAAAGCAAGAATTAAGCACCTAACATGGCCAACAATTTTTGTATAACTATTACGTCAAGAAGGAAAGTTTACGTGACAGAGCAACCAATGAAAAGCAAATCAGTCAAAGTCATTGAATAAGCAATTTCACTAATGCAATGCCCCCAAGAGCAACTACTGCAAAATATTGAAGAATGACCCAATAGATCTAACAACAAAACATTCACATCTGTGTAATGCACAATTCACTTCAGAAAAATAAACATCTATAGAGTATAGAAATCCTTGCATCATGAAAATTCTTCAAGAAACTGGCACATTGTAAAACAAGGCTGATAAATTCAGTCATAACTTCTCACCCTAAAAAGAGCCTTGTCTCCAACAAGAGAATAATGAATTACACCAGCCAAACTATACTTGCTTTCTCCTTTTTCAACTGCAAAGTACATGTGTTGATGCACATCTTGAATTGCTACGATGGCTCCTATACATTTGAAGAATAAGTTTTAGTCCATGTTTTCCCGTATTCAGATGAAATGATTATAGATTTTTCGAAAACAGATATACCATTAGGAATCATATCTTCCATATTGTTATCAGCTTCTTGGTTACCAAACCAGCTCCTTTGTTTCATATCACTGGCTGCATCATCATCATATGCACCAGAGAAGGATGAAGCCATTGCTAAAAGCATCTGACATAACAGCCAAGATGAAGACCAGTAAATGCTTCAGTGACAGGACTAACTACAATCAGCAGCATGAAATTCTCAGCATTATACCGACCTGAAACAGGCAATGAAACTTAACATTACTCACCTGAATTTCGGATATAGAAACTTTCGCATGGAAACCTGAAATAGAACCATTGCCAATCCAAAGCTGATTTGGAGGAAGACTGTTCTTTGGCTTCTCAGCTGATACTGATGCAACAAAATGACTTAATATATAGTTCCTGTGACTTATATGACTTCCATCCTTATACTGAAATGACAAAGGCGGATCTCTATGTGAAGAATGGGATGATGACGGGTCAGACTTCTCAATAGAAAATTGAGGAATTTGATTTTCACTATTTGCACAATCTTGAAAGACTTGAGAAAAGATCGACATGCGAGAAAGTTCAAACTTGAACTTCCTAAGCACATTTTCCGATTCAAGTTTCATAAAGACATCGAGCTCGCTCACAAGTTCCCGATAACAACCTGCACCAGTTAACTAATCATCCAAATATGCAACATATAATAAAATTTAACAAAGGAGAGCACACATACCAAGATCATCTTCAAAAATGAGTATAAGAGAAAATTGAGACACATCTACGGTCAAAGCCTCCAGCAGCTCCCAGTTGGGTTGTTGACTTGCATGTGGTGTGGCTTGAGCCACATGTTCAGCATTTCCCATTTGTTTGACGGACGAATTTATAATGGAAAAATGATTTATAAAATGCTGAAGATATGAAGTAAGACATTGAGCAAAGATCATCAGAGCTGCAGGTTCAAGAAATAGAATACCACCCTGTCACATAATGTTTCACAAGTCACTCCCATTAGAAGATAATGTATTTGCATATGGTGAAGTCAAGTTTCACAGGCAAGTCACGTGGAGAATCACTAACAATACAACAGGATCATCAAGTTTGATAATATGAGTAGTAAAGCCAAGGAATGTATAGAAAAATAACAAATATCCCTCTGCTAGAGATAAAGTTGGCACCTGTGCTCTCCAAGAGACTGTCTGAGGATATCTCCCAACTGAAAGCAATGATGTAAGCTTATCAAACTGATGTGATCCAACTACAATATTTTTTATTGAGTGCCTTGCAACAAATATTTCGCTAACCATAGCATTTAGGAGAATCCAGTGACTTGAGGTTGGAGCTGAGATATTTGAAACAAAATCCAAATTCTCAAATCTAGAAGACTGTGCCCTTGATGTTTCAGAATCAGTTATCAAATGGGAAAGATCCACTCTGTTTGACAAATTACCATCCAGACTAGAATTACCTATCATCCCATCATAAGGATTATCCAGGCACAAAGTAAATGTGAAACTAGAAAGAGAAAATTCATACAACCAATTATGAGAATGTCGCTGCAAGCATTTAACTATGAGGTGATCCAAACCTTTGCCCATGTGGTCCTCATATTTGAAAATTACAGATTGGATTCCTAAAAAGTCACAATGAACTTTCACTTTGTTCTCTTCATAAAGCACTTCTATACCAATATAATGAATAGAAACCCAAACTCCACAATCATGCAAGCCATGCCCAGACATCTTTTGAAGACTCAAAGCATCAGATACTTTTTTTGAATTCTCCCACTCATTCCTTGTTCTAGAATTTTGAAGAATCACATCCATTGGCTTGAAATCAAAGGCAATGCTAACAGAAAACAAAGTTCTATTGTGAATTAAAGCATCTCCTTCTGCTGTGGTTTCATCATTATCAAGCTCTGGTAATAATTTACTTTGCATAATAAAATCTTGAAGAGGTACAGAACCAATTTTACGGAGGTTAATAAAAGCACATGAAACAGCTGAAAATAAATCTGCAACAGCCTGCGCAAAAATAGTATCATCAAGTTAATACATTAAATAAAAACATCTTCAAAACACATGGCAACTAAGCAAAAAATCTTCCCCAGATCGAAAAAGATAACAAAGTGGAAGATTATGATTGTAACGTATGTAAATAAACTACTCTTCAAAATACCTACAAAATAAAGTCATACTATGTTCTTCCAACTTTTAGGTTCAGGATCTACATCCATTCAATGCCAAATTCAATGTTTCAGATAGTTGTACTTCCAAATCAGTAGTACAAGATAACTGCTACATAAGTTTTACTCTTGCAGAACTTCCTGTATTCGCTTTTTTCACTTTTTTTAATTTCTTTTATATTCTTCAAAAAGACCGGTGTTGCTCATGAAAAACTGATTGGTATCTAGCATGATAAAGGAGGGGTAGTATCTTTGAAATATGGCAGCTTCTAATTTAAGGAGTAAAACTCAAAAGCCAACAAACTTGACTTGTACATTTTGCTATCTGAAGCTTTTGTCAACCAGCTCTAGAATTTTAGACAGTTTCATAGTTACAGGCCAATATTTTTCTTAAAAGAAAAGGGTCCTGCAGTTCAAATTTGGATAAGGAAAAACTTTTATTGAAAAGTAAAGATATTACAATATGATAAGCCATCCTCCTTGTACAAAACTTGAGTCATGCTTGAACATACTCTAGGTCAACGATCTAATAAAGTGCAAGCCTGCACAGAAGCTAAAGGACAATTTCTTTACTTTTAATCACATTCAAATCCATCCAAATATTCCATGGTATCAAAAAAATCACAAACTAAAGGAACTTTAGCATTTGTTCTATAACCAAATTCTATCCAACAAAAAGCCTACAAAGAAGACATACAGTATGCCCCCGAAAAATAATGAAAAAAACAATTCCTAATACCCCAGCTACCTCAAAATGCAAACAAGAATTCTATAAGATGAAATAAGGAAAAAGATTCTGTACCATACTAAGAATCTCTTAATGATCAAAATTGAGTTCCATCACTAACCTTGCATTTAATGAAAGAAAAGATACAAATAACAGCTGAAATACAAAATAGAAGGCCACACTACATACTTTTTTGTAACTTAAAGGCCTCAAAAGGACAAGAGAGAAATGGAAAAAAGTTGCTAGATAGGGTCAAGTGTACATTTCTCTTTCACACACGAATAGAACCCCACAACCCCAACCAAGAAATCCAACATCAATATACATAATAAAGATAAAACCTTTTAAATCTTATAGTACTCCCAATATCTTCTGTAGTTTTATCTCTTCCAGTTTTAAAGGTCCTGCGCCATCCTTACGGATAGGAATGGTTGAATAAAGCTATAGAGCTAAAAGCAGATTTTGACTATATATAGAACTAAAAGACAAAATAATGATGTTAGCATGTGGAAAATGCTTTTAACAATACGTAGGAATATTAAATAAGGAGACATAGAATGACATAAATGCCTGAAAGAAAGCGTCCAATTCGTCCATATATGACACAACTGTGAAACCTGCAGTACTGCCATGCGATGCTGAAGATAAAGCAATAGTGGTACTGCTAAATGAATGTAGAGACTCCCTGCAACAGATGCATAAATTGTTTTTCAGAATGAACACATGTGGTTTTGTCAATACATCAGAGAAAGTAAGAAAGAGTTTTTTCAGTTCAATTCAATAATGCAATAACTAACGGCATCACCAAATCACAAACAAGAAACTATTACAATTGGCAAAGGCTACACAAACATATTAAAGTAAACACAAGACGAGAAAATATGCATACAGGAAATTGTAGTATAAATATTGGGAGTGCAGTAATAACTCAGAAAAGTTAAGGGCCTTTCAGAAAAATTTTCTACAGAAAATAGAAAATAGAGATCATGTTTATTTTAGTTAGTTTTCTAAAATAGAAAATTGAAAATGAATTTTCCAGTTTTCCAAAATAAATAACAAATTGGGAAACTAATAAAAAATATTTTTCAAATTTTCTAAATAATCTTAATATACACATATATGTATATATGTACATACATACATATATACATGTATATGTGTGTGTTTGTCTGTGTATACATACATAAGTATATGCATGTTTATCTATATGTAGTATATGCATACATACGTACATATGGATATGTATATATATGTATGTACATATATACACGTACATGTACAAATGTAATACATATACATGTGTACGTATGTGCATATATTCACATATATATGCATATACATGTATGTATGTATGTATATAAATACACATACATATATATGTACATGTATACATATACACATACACACACATATATATGTGTGTGCGCGCTATGCTTATATACATACGTATATATGTATATACATACATATATACAAAAAATAAATACTTCAGTTTTTCATTTGTTAATAAATGAACGCGTTTTCTAAATTTTTTATAGAAAATAAATAATCCAATTTTCTAAGAAAATATAAAAGAGAAAACTATTTTCTATAACTAAACGCACCATAAATTTGTTAAAAGAGAAATTTTATTTATGATGATGGGAAAGGATAAGAAAACATGGGGGATAAGGATCCTCCTACTAAAACAACAAAAAGATACAGACATTAGGTGAAAATTTCTGAAAAAGTAAGCTGCTCCAAACATGTTCAATATTATTCAACACTATTTCCAAAAAGCAGGAAAAATAAAACACCTCATCTCATAGCAAACTAAAGAGAAAAAGAAAACCCAATGTTTTAAACTCATGCAGTTCTTCCATTCTATTATTGCACAAAACTGTAGAAAGAAGCATCCAAAGAATTTTAGCATTCTTTATCACACAGAGCATAACTAAAACCAAAATAAAAGGCCAAACCACCTACCTGCAACATGATAACTCAACAGCTATTGGCATCAGGACAATAATTTTGCTCTCTTGCAGTTCTTTTGAATCTCCCATGCAGACATTCATGCCATCAACTCTCAGATGTGACCTCAGTGAAACACATGTCTGTGAAGCATAATTCTCATTATCTGATTCAGGAAGTTCAATTATACGAAGCTCTTGCAACCTGTAACACTCTGGATATTGAGGTGATGCTAAATCGGATTTTGAAGTTGGCCAAACAACAATCTCAATATTGTGGATGTTAAATCCAATGTGAAAGTCATCCTCACCAAATATGAAATTCCTGTCTTTGTTCCCACCGTAAGATTCACACTTTCTCAATGACATCAGAATTTGGGGACCACTTATGAATACCCCTACCTGAATTCGTTTCTCTGGAAACAATTTAAGGAAAATCATCTTCAACCGACTAACAGATCCCTCATATTTGGCTACCCAACTAATTTCATGCTGATCTTCAAAGGCTGGCATTGGATGTGAAAGTACACCTGTCCTTTTGTCATCAGTCATATTTAGAGCATGCGCTATCTGCCCAAGCAGAACAGCCAATGATATTATTGAAATATATCCCAAAGTTAAATTTAATTTTCCTATCATCAGACTGCATTCCAAAAATCCCGAATCTAGACCATTTGGGCCTGGATATATCAAACACTTTTTTATCTTGCAAAGAAGCCATGGTTTTTCAGAATATTCAATTTCATCATCATCATATTTTGTGCAAGCTGTCTTCCATGTCAGCAACATTTCTCCAAGAAATTTTTTCAAAAGAGGGTTGTGGGCATTTTCAGTTTGACCTGCTGCATTGGCTTCACTATTTTCCAAAGGAAGAAAAAGCACAGGCTCACTCCACAGAAGACTTTTTAAAATATCAGCCCTCCTTCTATAATTTCCTTTTGGAGAACTAAAATGATGATTCAAACTGCTTTCCACAGTTGTAGCCCCAAAAACAGAAGATGACTTAACCTTCAACTGCCCACAGGAAATTGAGAAAGATTGTTCAAAAATTTCATCAAAATACACTAATAACAGTGCATCAACTGTTAGACAAAATGAGTGCACATCAGAATGAGAGATCCCAATTATTGATTCCATTTTCTCATTGATATTTTGAACTGTGCTATCTGGGGCAAAAGTGATCAATATTTTTCCAAAGTTTAGCAGGAAGCAAAATTCTGGACGGTGATCTTCATAAGTGTTTCCCAAATTTCCATCAGACTTTGGTTCTTGAAGAAAATACTTGATTGAAAAGAAACCGCGTACAATTGCAAGGAATGCTCTATATATAACATTCCAAGTAACTACTAATAGTAGAAGGATTTTGGAGAAAATTTTGAATGATCTACTGTTGGATGATTCTTTATGTATGTCTTGGCCATGTTGACTTTTCAAAGTGGCCCTGTACCTGGCTATGCGCCGTGCCTGTGCAATGGCTTCAGCTGGCAGCTCTTGCTCAATATGAGAAATCATCTCCCAATTTTGATTAACAGAATTGGCAAACATATTGTCCTTAAAAATCTTATAAGCAGGCCTTTGCAGTAAGTTGTCGGCAGAATATTCCAAGAGGGACAGTAAATGCTCGTAAGCATTGAGATAACGTAACCACAGACAAACAAGTTCAACTAGATTATGCAACAACAACCTGGGAGATGAAATCACATGTCCTATTCTGTTTGCAGCCAGTCTCCACAGTTGTCTACCGTGTCTGACAGGTTTTGATTCTTTCAGTGGTAGGTTACCAAATACTGACAAAACAAAGAGATCAAGCGAAGAAAGTAATATATTTAACTCTGGAACACGGATACTAAAGTCTGTCAGCTGAAGATCATTCAATTTAATGCATGTAAACACATCCGTAGAAGAAACAAAGTTCTTCGTATCTTCCATCTCATATCCAAATCGGAAACCTCTGAAATCCATAGCAATTGAAATCTCTTTTATAGGATAAATAACTGCACTGATAAATCCTCTAAGAAGACATCCATTCCCAACATTCTGCGCACTGTTAAACTCCTTTAGTTCAAACAAGCATGAAAGGGAATCACTTAAGATTGAACACTGTACTTCCAGATTGGTATTAAAAATCTGCAAATGGCAATGCTTGAGAACAAGATTCAACAGTGAAATAGTAAATCGACTTTTTGAGGGAGTGAAAACAAAGATCCTCTCCAGCATATCATGCAAGGCGCTGCCCTGGTTAGCATAAAAAAAAAGCCTCAGCGATTGTACTCAAGTGTAGCCAATCATGTGAATTTAAATGTCTTCACTTGCTCAGCTGTACATGGCAGAAGGTATTGTTAAAATATAATACCAACATATGACCGCCTTATATAGCTAATCTGAAACAGTCAATAATTGGAAAACCGGCATATGCCCGCCTTTTAACCTTCAATACAACTAAAAGAACTAGTAAAATTCCCACCATTCATTCTTCAGACTTAGCAGTTATAATTTATTTGATCCCAACTGCTTCAAATGGGCATCATTTCAATAAGAATATCCCATGCTTCATAAAGCTTTTGACTTGAAAAAATGAATTCTTATCTAAGCATTTTAGAGAAAAATTCACCGCACAATAAATACCTCAGGATCGAGCTCAGCAACAGTCTTCTTCTTTTCCTCATCAACCTTGTCAGCCGATTTCCTCACTCGTACGGGACTCCCCTCTTCCTTCTCCTCGCTAAAAACAAAATAAACAAGCAATTAAAATTAAAAAAAAAAAAGTCAGAAACAAATGAAACACAAAATGCAATGGCGTCAGTTACCCTGCCAGAAGAGTGATATTAACACCACGAATTTCGACTTTGACTGCAGGGGCGGACCAGCTGGAGAAACGAACACTGAGTTCCTCCACACTAACCTCTTTGCAGGAGAAGCGAGAGGGCTCGTCAATTAGCCGATTGAGAGCTAAGCAATCGAACGTGAGGTTCTTTAGAGTTATTGTAGAGTTGATAACCCCTAATTCCAACTGAAGCTCTGGTTCCTCTCGCAGCCATGGCTGCAAGAGAGACTTGAGTCTCCGGTGGACTATGCCGTGAAAGAACATTGATAGATAAGGCAATCGCTTCAAATTAGGGAAAAGAATCTCGGAACATGAGTATAAATCTCAGATTTAGATTGTGGAAGCATTTCCCGGGAATCAGAAGGGTAATTCCTTTTATGCCCTAGATTGTGAATTTTGTGATCTTGTAATCTTATGATTGAATCAAAGATTTGGGTGATTGCAGCCGAGAAACTGAGGCGGGAACCCAACCGC
Source organism: Excoecaria agallocha (assembly GCA_037975025.1). Classification (NCBI taxonomy): domain Eukaryota; kingdom Viridiplantae; phylum Streptophyta; class Magnoliopsida; order Malpighiales; family Euphorbiaceae; genus Excoecaria; species Excoecaria agallocha. The sequence continues at coordinate 123,408,394 of CM075807.1, read as the reverse complement.
CAAGTATATAAATACGGTATGCTCACACGTGTTAGATTTTGAAGGATAGTGATGGGATATCGAAATTTCTTTAATTTTAATTTGTTGAAATTTCTTTAAAAAAATATTTTGAAATATTTTATTAATCTATGCTTAAAATAAATAAATTCTATAAAATTTAATGAAATTCATTTATAATTTCAATTTTTCATACTTATAATGTAAAAAATAAAAATTAAATTACATAAAATTCATTATACTTTCACCAAATTCTATCAAAATAGTTAAAATTTATAAATAATTTTTTTTATTTTTAAGGAGATAATTTTTGAAAAACCATAATAACCTGATTATATTATGTTTTTTATATTTTTTATCTGTTACTTTTATTATTTTATTATAATTAAGAAATAATAAATAAACTTAAATTTAGTATTAAATTACGTGATTAAATTTAAATTATCAAATTTAATTGGTTCTAATTTTATTAGAAAAGATAAATAAATTAAAAAATCAAATTAAATTACATTAAAAGTTTAAAAATGACAGATAAATAAATTTTAAATTTAATTAAAAAATGACATATAAAAAAGAACGGATTGAGTATATATATATTCTTTATTTTTAATGTTTTTTTCTTTCTTTTTTCTCAATTTCTTAATCATATTTATATTTTAAACAATTGTTTCTCTCTTTTTTCTAAATTTCTCGATCAATTTTATCAGGTCAATATTCTATTTTACTTTTATATTTTGTAAATTTAAATTTTTTTATATAAAATTAATTAGAATAGTTAATTAGTGTTTTATTTGTTATAATTTATATATACATAATATTATATTGATTTTTCTATATGTAATGAATTCATATTGAGGATATTTAAGAAAATAAATCAAAAATTGATTTTTTTATTCATTTATTTCAAGTATAAAATTAAGTAATTCATTTTCAATTCTATATATTGATTATTTTATTTTAAGTACAAAAATTTATTTATAAATGAATTCTATGTGAAATTTATTTATAAATGAATTCAGCAATTTTAATTCTTTTATTCCAAGCAACCCTTAAACTTTTTCTAATTTCTAGGAATTCTGTTATTGTATTGAACCATAAATTGTTCATTTTTGTTCCATTAAATTTTATTTGAAGAAAATTCAAGTACTTCGATATTATTTATCAATTTTTAATATTTATTATTATTATTTGTATTTATAAAAAATATTAATGTAAGGAATTAATATAATTATAATTAATAAATAAATTTTACTTGGTAATATATATATATATATATATATATATATATATATATAATTTTTCCTTCAAATGCACTTGTTTGTCTATAAAATCCCTTATTTAAGTTATATTCACCGAGATAAGTCTATCAAATTTTCAATCATCAAAATTAAACCATTCATTCTTCTTATATATCTAAAGGGATAATTTATAAATTATTCTTAAACTATATATTATAATTTATTAGATTTTTCATCTAAACTAATTACATATTAAATTACTTCTTAAACTTATTTAAAATATTATATTAACCATTCAAATTTATTTAAAATGTAAAAAATACATCTTATACCGTAAAAAATACATCTTAATTATCATCCTAAAAAATATTAAATTATCATCATAAAATTTATTAAAAATATCAAATTATTCCCGTTACTGTTTTGTACTTATTTTTTATGTGCCAATTGTAAACTAATAAGTATCCATATAAAGAATAATATGATATTTTTAACAAGTTTACAGGATAACCTACTTACATGCAATTAATTCGGAAAAAAAAATGATGTATGAGAAAATTTATTTATTAACCATATATTTAAATTAAGTTCTCAAATCTTAATTTGGCCCACGCAACAAATAGTTTTACTCTATAACTAAATAAAGATTTAATATTCTCTTACCAAAATAAAAATTCTCAGTTTAAAAAGCAACAAACATAGGGTGAGCCAATTATATGATATTTCCAATAATTTTTCTTGATTTTAAAAAAAAAAAATTTATTGATAAAAGTCAAAAGATGCTTAATTATAGAAATTCAAATCGTTAGATAGATTAGCTGAGGACCAAGTCAAATCCGAGTCCAACCATTTTCCTGAAACGCCACCATAATCCCACCATTTTAGCCACCGCAAAACTCCCCCGGTTCCGCCGTTGAAGCCACTCCAAAAATAGTCCCATTTATACACTGTACACCACAACTACGTGGCACCTGAAACATGTTGCCAGCCTCATTTTCGTTAGCATCTCCGACAAATTCTAACAAAAAAATGTCGTCAAACCAAAACGTGGTTTTTTATTATTCTCTAAATCCCATTTCTTCAATTTTCCCTTCATTAATTCTTCTCCTCTTATCTTTCCTCCCCCTTGTTCCTCTTTATTCCTTTTTCCCCATTATCGATGCCATCTCTACTGTATTTTGTTGCTGTTCTTCTTTAATTCTGTTCAAATTAAATCGGGATACAATAATGAAAGGCTCGTTTCGTGGAAGCTTATGCTCCGGCCGCCATGGCCATAGAGCTAATGACTCCGATGCGGATAGCTCGCTATTGAGTGGCAGCCAAGATTACTCCTTTTTCAATCGTGATTCTTCTGCTTTCTCCATTACGGATCTTCCTGGCTCCCCTTTTGCTAATTCTCCGTGGTCATCTCAGGTCAACATAGAAATTGAAGAGAATGATAATAAACCACGATACTTGTCTACTAATTCTCTTATGGGCTCTTTGGTAAGAGAAGAGGGACATATTTATTCATTAGCAGCTTCTCATGATCTTCTATACACTGGTTCTGATAGTAAGAACATTCGGGTATGGAAGAACCAGAAGGAATTTTCTGGGTTTAAATCGAATAGTGGACTGGTTAAAGCTATAATACTAGCCGACGAGAAAATTTTCACCGGCCATCAAGATGGGAAAATTAGGCTATGGAGGATTTCAGCAAAGAATCCAAGAATTTACAAGAGAATTGGATCATTACCCAAATTTAAAGACTTTGTTAAAAGCTCAATTATACCAAGCAACTATGTTGAGATTAGAAGAAACAGGAACAAAGTTTGGCTAAAACATTTTGATGCCATTTCATGTTTAAGTTTAAATGAAGATAAGACTCTTCTATACTCAGCTTCATGGGATAAAACCTTCAAAGTATGGAGAATTTCAGACTCCAAATGTCTCGAATCGGTCACAGCTCATGACGATGCAGTGAATTCTCTTGTGGCTGCTTTTGATGGGTTGGTTTTTACAGGCAAGAACGAAAATTTCTATTAAGTCTCCGTAGTTTTTTTTAAATATATATTTATGTATTTTATGTGTTACATGCAATGGTCCAGGATCAGCGGACGGAACTGTAAAAATATGGAGAAGAGAGACACAAGGGAAAGGGACAAAACACTTCTTTTCGCAAACGTTGTTAAAACAAGAATCTGCAGTTACATCACTGGCAGTTAATCCAGAAGCCACAATTATTTACAGTGGATCATCAGATGGAGTAGTTAATTTATGGGAAAGAGAGAATTACCTCTCCCACGGCGGCGCTTTGAGAGGCCATAAACTGGCGGTTCTTTGCTTAACCACCGCGGGGAGTCTGGTGATTAGTGGATCAGCGGATATGGGAATTAATGTATGGAGAAGACTGGGGAAAGATCATGTATGGTTATCGTTATTAACTGGTCACACTGGCCCTGTAAAGTGTTTGGCGGCGGAGAAAGATGAAGATTCTGCAAGCTCCGACGAGCAGTGGATATTGTACAGTGGGAGTCTTGATAAGTCGATGAAGATCTGGCATGTATCGGAAATTGCGCCGCCGATGGCTTGGAATGGTTGTCCAAGCTCAATGCCAGTGTTCTTGCCGGCAACTGAAAGGTCACGTCGAGGAGGAAACATGGGCGATTCCTTTAACGAGAAACTTCCATCTATGGGATTCCATTTATAGACATAAGAGATCAGAATTAAGCAGAAATTTCAAGAACATGAAAAAACTCAGTAATTTTTTTTTTTTAAATTTGTTGTAAATAGAGAATCAATAATTTAATACCTCATATATCAAAATCGATCATCAACATAAATTCATGCATGATAGATTTTTTTTTTTTGGGCTTCGTTAATTATTTAGTGTCATGCAAGAAAATTGATTATTTTTACATGAAAAACACGTTATTGTCTCTAATTACGAGTAAACGTACGTACTATCAATTCATGCATGCATCATTAAGGGTTTTGCGTTAGTGATTTTGAATTTCTTAAAATAAACTTTGCTCCACACCTTCCTCGTTATTAAGCTTTTTATTTTGGTGCTATTTATCTGTAATCACTAGGCAAATGTGTAAAAATAACAACAGTAAAAGTGTAAATCGATCACTAAAGTTTAGCAAAAAAATATAATTTAAATCCTAAAATTTCATTCGATATAATGTCACTTATAATATTTCAAACAGAGCAAAGATGTAAAAATAACAAAATTAAAGATGAAAATCGGCCCTTAGAGTTTGGCAAAAAATATAATTTAAATTCTAAAATCTCGTTTGGTGCAATGTCATTCCTAATATTTCAAAATTAAAATAATGTAACATCTAAAATGATACTCTCTCCGTTTTTTTTATCTGTTACTTTTGAGTAAAATCTAAATTCTATTTATCTATTACTTTTAGACTTTTAATGTAATTTAGTTTGCTTTTTCAATTTATTTTTCTTTTCCAATAAAGTCAGAACCAATCAGATTTGATAATTTAGTTTTAATCACGTAATTTAATACTAAATTTAAATCTATTTATTATTTCTTAATCTTAGTGAAAACAACAAAAGTGACTGATAAAAAAAAACGAAAGGAGTAGCTGATACTCAATAATTTAACCGTTACGCTTATCACTCAATAATTAGACATGTATCTATAGATCAAATTACTCAAATTTTCGAACTTCAAAAGTAACATTACACCAAATCAAATTTTAGAATTTAAATTACACTTTTTACTAAATTTTAAGGTTCAGTAGCACTTAAATTAATTCAATGAGATATATCATATTCAAACATATATAGCTGAGAAGTTTAGTGCCATTAGGCTTCTAACTCAAGATATCTATACCGATAAACTCGTGTGGTCAAATGAGTTTTCGTCTCCAAGATGTATGCTATAGCTACTAAGAAAAAAAAGATACGTGAAAGCAAAAGCAGAAGCAAAGAATCAAGCACGTGCGACATAATAACCTAATGCTTGAAAATTTTGCCTCATATATAAGTAATCAGAAACCAAGTTTGACTTGAGAATTTTAGATGGTATTAGAAGCAATAACCTAATTAACTATTTGGAAGTTTGGTATATTCTACCTAAACTCTATGTGCCTAGTACTAGCATTTGTCCAAGTAGTCATCGAACTAAACCCAACAAATCATGCATGTATTATATTACTTCATCTCCTACAAAAATTGTAACTAATCCATATTATAATTGACCTGTAAGTTGTTTATTATAACCATGCATATTTAATTTTATCATATTAATTGCAGTTGAATTTCTCATGATATATTATTAACTATAATAATTTTTATTATTTTAATAGTTTTTAATTACTCATTTTATATTTATGATAGATATAATAGAAAAATTAAAAAAAAAAAAGTTACCCCTTAACTATAATACTATTTATTAATCCATGTGAGAAAAAATAAACTAATATAATTTTGGCATTGAGAGATTATGTACTAAACAGTAAGAGCACATGATAAATTATATATTAATTATGTATACAAAATTAAGATTTTTCTCATAGAATATATATTATACCATTCATTTAGTCTATAATCTACATATAAATACACGAAAATTGATTGAAAAAAAATCTTATCGAGAGTATAGGATTCCGTAGCTAGTTGGCCTCAAAAAAAAGAAAAGAACAGTGACCTTTTGAATTGAAGGTTACTTACAAATTGTGACTTAAGAAATACTGCTGTTCAGTGCAACTAAATCAAGAAAAGCATATACGAACCAGAAAAACAGTTTGGTAAATAGGAAAATAGTCACTAAATATGGAGTTTGGCAGATCTAATAATTAAGACAATTCATGGCAAAAGAGATGTTATCTGACTAATCAATTTGCATTGTTGTTGGTTAATTATGATAATAAATGAAACACCATTTAAGTGGGGATGGGCATGGACCGGTTAACTGATCCATTAACAATTTTTTTAAACCAATTCATTAATATCGGCTATCCGTTATATCGGTTTCAGCTTTTAACTTGATTTTTTAGGTAATCACTAAAAAATTTTAATATATAAATTTAATAAATTATATTAATTGTAATATTATTTTTAATAGTTAAAATGCTTTAGAAATGAAAAAATACAAATTAAATACAATATCCATTAAAATAATCAAAATAAAATTTTCATAATTAATTATAAAAATTAAATATATTCAATATAAAACTAGCTCTACATATTTTAATAATATTTTACAAAATTATATATCAAAATATTTATAAATTATATATATATTAAAAAAAATAAGTGTAAAATTTAAAATATATTCACAATATATATATATATTCGATTTCGATTTCGAATCCATTAACCGCCGATTTTTAAAGTAAAAATCATAACACCCCTATATTTAAGTATTAGACCTTGATTAAATGGTCTTATTTAAAAGTGGTTTTTAACGATAATTGTAGGTGAATAGTTTATGTTTTCTCAATTTTAATAGTATTAATATATCTTAATATTAATAACTAATTATATTATCATTTTATTAATTAACATAAAAGACGACAACAAATATATAAATACATTTAAAATATTAAAACAATGGTAAACTAGAAAAACTGTATTGTCATTTGCATCATCTATTGTAGGGTACATTTGAAAAAAAAAATACTATTATAGATAATTATAAAATGTATTAAAAAAATGGAGATAAATATGTGGTATTTTGAATAAATAAATTCAAAATTTAGTGTTGACTCGTTATTAGTATTGTACATTAGTGAATATGAGCGGTTAGATCTAAAAATAATATAATTTTTTTTAATTTTTCATGAAATAGTAAGCACTTATTTTAGTCACTAAAGAGACAATAATTGTATTGTTCTAAAAAATAGATCTGCCACAAAAAAAAAAAAAGTAAAACGACAAAACTTATTTTAGTCTCTAAATATCTCATTTAATACGTCAAATTAATCGTTGTCTCAATTATTTTTTTTTGATAAATCAATTATTATTTTTGTTATATAGATTATATGAAATATTGTCTCAGTATACCAATTATCCAAAAGGACAAAATATAAATTGCTACAAAAAATAATTATCAAAAGTATTAGAAAAAATAAAAAGAATTGCTGTCTCTAAAGCCACTATTATCATCTTCAAAACTTGATCTTTATAAGATATTGAGACAGAAGATATAATAACAAATATAGATCAAATAATATTGTCTCTATATGATGCGTGAGTCTTCCGGCATTGGTTTGGGTGGGTCTTGGGGTTATGGATTTCGTCATGGGGGTTGGGTTGATCTTTCGAAATCCCACATTATTTGATTGTGGTTTGGATATGTGAGTATATCAGCGCGGATAGTGATCGATCCAGTAAGTAATTATCTGAATTATATTGCTACCATAGTTAATCTAATAAATTTATTCATAAAAAAAATAATATTGTATCTGTAAATTATAGAGACAAATATTATATGATATGAAGACAGCTTTGATTGTCTTCTTAATCAATAAATATTTAATATATATTTAACATATATATATCGATGATAGCATGAAGTGAAAATGAAAGTGAAAGATGGAAGACTAGGCCACCAGTGACCGACTGGAAAGCAACCTAAGATTCCCCTCCAGTCTCCATTAATGCCTGCAAATTCAAATGCATCTGTTTACTATTCTCATCAAAATCTCGTTCACCCCAATCATTGTATAGATTTTATTTCTTTCTTGTATATTTTTATTTTTGATATACCCTAAATCCTATATAAACTATAGTGAAAATGTGATAGCGCATGTATAGACTATACGTGATGATTTATATACGTGCGCATTGAATTATTACTAATTTTTATAGTCTTCTATCGGGCCTAATATATAAATTCACCCTCTCGCATTTTAATTATTTGTTACAATGTTCCAATATCCTTATATATCTTATTCTATTCATTATTTAAAACCCTTTGATTGCAATCCCAACTCAATGATGAACGGATGGATGTATTAAATGACGTTTTCCGAGCTATTGTATTGTGTTTGAAAATGGTGTTGGATTATTTGCTATACATTCAGGATCATGAAACGCAGGTTGAGATGTGTTACTTCTTGAAATTCAAACTTCATACGTAATGTTTAAGGAAAAAAATTAATAAAGAATGATAAGAGGGAATTGAAAGAGGTGAGTGAAAGCAGTTTTGAGATACAAAGGGAGAGATAATGGTTAAAAGTATAAGAAATTAGAATAAAAATGTTACTATTGGGACACAGTAAATTATGACATTTTTAGCTGGAGGGTAGGGATGATCGCGGGGAGTGCCTCCCCACCTACTGCCCCGCGCAAGGGTGGGGCGGGGATCGAAAGTATTTCGAGAAAAAAATTCCTCCCGTTTCCGTCCTCGCGGGGATGGATCCCCATCCCCGCATAAAAAATATTTTTATTTTAAAAAAAAATTAATTATAACAAAAATATTATATTTAATAATTAATTATAATTGAAAATATAATATTTAATAATTAAAAATATAAATTCAATTACAAATCAAACTAATATAAATTTTAACAATTGATAAAACTAAAATTAAATATAATTTAAAACTAAATTATATAAATATAATTAAATTTAATAATTAAATTTCGGGGACGGGACCACAATCCCCGTTCCCGTCCCAAATTCTAAGTCGGAAAATACTTTCATCCCGTCCTCGTCCCCACGGGAAAATTTTTCGGGGATTCCCCGTCCCGTGATCATCCCTACTAGAGGGAGCATTTTAACCTATTTATGAATTTATTCGGTGTAAATTTGAATTAACCGAATCAGTAAATTTTTGATATTAGATAATTATATTAAAAAATGATATTTTTAGTTAGTTCACTTGTGAATTTATTTATAAAAAAGGAACTAACAATTTAAATAATTAATTTAGTTTGTATTTAATTATGTATGCAAGTTTAGCCACCATTTTATTAGTATAAAATAACTTTTTATTTTAATTTTTTATCCGATCAAATAATGCCAAGGATATGTATTAAATTAAATGCGAGCTTTAGCACATTCTAATTTTCAAAAAATATATTTTTATTGTACTTTGGCTTTTAAATTTTTCTAAATTAAATTTTATGTAAATTAACTTGCTGTTTAATTATACTTATTATCTTTTTTTTTTGTTCAGAAAGTCACAGTTATTAACTTATTATATATCTTAATATGTCTCATTTGCAAAATAATTTTTGTAAATAGAATGGAGTAATTATGGTAAATAATAAATTGGCTGATAATTTAGTCTAAAAACAGATTCAAAAGAAATTAACCATTATCCTGAAAATGAATCTAGGGACCGATTTATGCTTTCCTTTTTCTTCTCAACTTGGCACTTTCTTTTTTGCAATTTCAATTTTCCACTTGAAATTAATTTATTTTGATTATTAATTATTATATATATAATAGTGTAAATAGTCTGATTCCGCCACCAATGTAAGAGAGACAAAAGCTATTGTCCCCACATTACACATGCTCCATCTCCTTACCCTCCATCCAACAACCCGTCTCAAAAAAAAATAAAAATAATAATAAGAAAAGAAATTCAAGATTCCACTGTTGGTTCCTTTATTCCTTTCCAAAGCTTCTGGTTTTTATTTGCTGTCGCTTTTGTTCCTCAATATTTTCTCTACCCATTTTCTTTCTTCCCAAGCACCCCGTTTTACCACCCAAAGTTTGTATTTTTTTTTTGGTCCATCCTTCATTCATGCTTCGGATTTCTTAAAAAAATCTATTATTTTTTGTTTTGTTTTGATATTTTGAATGCTCAAATTCCATTTCCCTCCTCTTCCAAGCAAACCCTTCTTACTCCACTACCTTTTTGGTTTTTACACTGCACTTTATCTTTTTTCTTTTCATTGTAACCCAGCCATAGGCTAGACTTTACTGTTCATTGTTAGCTAACCATTGATAATTGAGCTTCTTCTCTACTTTGATTCAAAATTTGAGCTAAAAAGAGAAGAAGAACAATTATAAAGCTTGTTCCTTCTCTTTAAATCATGATTCTTGAACTTATGGTTTGCAATTTGATGTTCTTCAGCTCAAACTAGTCAAGGAAAGAAAGGAACCAAAACATGCCACCGGCGACAGAAGATAATGTTCAGTACTCCTTCGCCTTGGAATATAATGGTCCGCCGTTGCCGTACGATCTCCCACGCGCTGTCCCGATAAACGTCAGCAAAATCCCGGTCGCCGCCGTCGTGTCTCAGCTTTTTCTGCCTGATAAACTCTCTTTACCGGTTGTCAAACCCCTGTTATCGGCTGATCCAGGTAAAAATCTCTCTAGAGAACTCAAATCTGCTGTGTCCCAAAAGGAGCTGGGATCTGATGAAGCCGGAACTACAGTATCTCCTACTTCAGTTATCGAGAGAGCCGCAGAGAGTAATCAAGATTGCATTTTGTCTGGTGAGCTTAGTAGTTCAGGTGCTTTAGAGTTTTCTACTGGGCGTTATGGGTCATCGTCTATTAGTAATGAACTTTGTACTGAGTTGCTAAATGGTGGTAGGAGCTCTAGTACTATAGAATTTTCTGGCAGTTTTGATAATAAATCAAGGGAAAGTTCATCAAGACTGAGGGTTTCAAATGAGTTGAATCAGGATTGGGCTTCAAATGAGTCTATTTTGAGTACTGATTATCCCTCTTCACGGGTTTCTAGTCTCAAAGTTCTTGGGGATTGTCATAATGATGTTAATGTTGATGGCAGGAGAACCCAAGTTGTTACCTTTCGTGATATTGAATCAGATAGTGGGATTGGTGCTGATGGCAATGATGATAATGAAGAGTTTAGTGAGGAGGAGCCGAGGTTTGCTCGAGAACCGCAGAGTAAAGGAAAGAGAGGGACTTGCTATAGGTGCTTTAAGGGGAATAGGTTTACTGAGAAGGAAGTTTGTATTGTTTGCGATGCCAAGTATTGCAGTAACTGTGTGTTTAGAGCTATGGGATCAATGCCGGAAGGAAGGAAATGCGTCACTTGTATTGGTTATACCATTGATGAATCCAGAAGAGGGAGCTTGGGGAAGTGTTCAAGGATGCTTAAGCGATTGTTGAATGATTTGGAGGTTAGACAGATAATGAAGGCTGAGAAGTTGTGTGAGGCAAATCAGTTGCCCCCGGAGTTTGTCTGCGTGAATGGAATGCCTCTTTGCCATGAGGAATTGGTTATTTTGCAGACTTGTCCAAGCCCACCGAAGAAGTTGAAACCTGGAAACTATTGGTATGATAAAGTGTCTGGTCTTTGGGGAAAGGTGAATATAGTGTAAACCATGAGATATTCCATTTTTATGTTGAGCTAATTTGGTTTCTTGTTTCATTTTGGAGCTTGACGGTCGTGTTAATTTGAATTGACAGGAAGGACAGAAGCCTTCCCAGATTATAAGTCCTCATCTGAATGTTGGTGGTCCTATTAAGTCAGATGCTAGCAATGGAAACACACAAGTTTACATAAATGGCCGGGAGATAACAAAAGTAGAGCTTAGGATGTTACAGGTCAAATTTTAGATGCATGCCTTTGTTCTTCCCTTCTTGTCTTTATCAAACAATTAATGCAAATGGGTTTCTAACACCTTTTTGTTTTATCAACATTGCAGCTAGCAGGTGTTCAGTGTGCTGGCAACCCACATTTTTGGGTAAATGAGGATGGATCATACCAAGAAGAGGGGCAGAAGAACACTAAAGGTTACATATGGGGCAAGGTATGTTTTATATGTGAATGTACTTCTCTGAGATAATGTCATATCTAACGTGGCATCCATTGATCTTTGAATTACTTTCAGGCTGGAATGAAGCTTATATGCACTTTCTTATCACTCCCTGTCCCTTCTAAATCTTCAAATGTTTGCGGAGATCAAGTTAACAGTACATTGAGTAGAAGTGTCCCAGATTACCTTGAGCAGAGAACACTTTTGAAGATTCTTTTAGTTGGATACAGTGGATCTGGGACAAGCACTATTTTTAAGCAGGTAGTTGTTGAAAGAAAGTAGTTAACTCATGCTTCTTTCAGTATTACTTGTGTGATTAATGATCTGTATTTACTGAGTTGCATATGACAGAATTTTCATTTCTGTTGAAGAACATCCAGGTTTTGTTTTAGAAAATTGACTGTAGTTGAAATAAATCTGAACAAATCATGTTAAATTTAAGAACATAGGGCGATTTACTTGGAACAGGCAATAATAAATAAGTTATGATACATTGGAGTATGTGTTCCTGGGCAGGTTAGAATTGTGACAATTGCTTTCTTCTTAACCCATTTAGTGATTTACGGATTTACTGAGACTGAGTAACTAGTTATATGGAGCTATTCATAGACTAGGCATTGGGGAAAATGTAGTAGATGACTCTTCACATTTTACTGTATTATTGGTGAACTGGTCAAAGCATTTTATTAGACTCTAAGATTGTCCTCCTGCATTTCCTTTTTTCTGGGTATGTTTTCAATCAGGTGGTACCTAATGTCAGAATATGAACTGGTAGACATGATAATAACCAATTCATAAACAATTTGATGTTCACAATATAGTGATATTTCTGTTTTCCATTTTTTTTTCCTTTTCAGGCCAAGATTCTTTACAAACCTGTCCCTTTTACAGAGGATGAGTGCGAAAACATCAGATTGACAATTCAGTCCAATGTGTATGGTTACCTTGGTATCCTCCTTGAGGGACGTGACCGTTTTGAGGAAGAAAGTTCGGCTGAAATAATGAAAGAGCAATCCTCTTTGGGAACTGACAATGGTGTGTTTGCTTAGTCTCTCTTCTATCATCTACTTATTTTTTTTCACCTGAATTCATTCACTTACGTGCATGTATTTAAAAGGAAGGTAGACACAAACATTTATGACTGGACATGAACTGAGTTTTACAGTGTGTAAAATTTTTCGATGGGCCACTTTTCCTTTCGGTGTGGACCTCATTTTAATTGGAATAAACTGTGGTGGTATGTTGTATTAGGCTTAGAATCTGATGCATGTGCCTGAAACAAAATGTTGGTTGTTAGCAGGGAAAGCTGATAGCATCAACCAAAAAACTATCTATTCAATTGGCCCAAGGCTTAAAGCATTCTCAGATTGGCTTCTGAAGATTATGGTGTCAGGAAATTTGGAAGTGATTTTTCCAGCTGCCACTCGGGAATATGCACCATTGGTTGAAGAATTGTGGAAGGATCCAGCCATTCAGGCGACCTACAAACGGAGGCATGAATTGGAAATGCTGCCTAGTGTTGCTAATTATTTTTTAGAAAGGGTAAGTCATAGTTCCTTTGCATGGTTATCTATGCTCTTCTTTCATAATTTACTGGTGATCTTTTGAATTCTGAGTATATGTCATGCATGGTGTTGATAGGTTATCCAGGGTTTAAAAGGTTCTTGTTATAGATAACGTAACGCGTGAACTTCATGTAGCTGAAACTAGTGCAGCTGGAGCTTGAATCACATATTTGGGCTAATGAATGAAATTTTATGGAGCTGTTAGTGGTTGCACTTGAGTTGTCTCACGGCAATGCTATCTCAACTTGTGTATAGTAACAAGTTGCATTGGCAGTTTCTTTGACAATGTTGCTGAGAACAAATTTTCTCTCTGCAGGCTGTTGATATATTGAGGACAGATTATGAACCTTCACATTTAGATATCCTTTATGCCGAGGGTGTTACTTCATCAAATGGGCTTGCTTGTTTGGATTTCTCATATCCCCAGTCAGCATCTGATGATAAATTTGATACAGATGATCAACATGATTCTTTGCTTAGGTAGGTCCTATTATTTAAAAGGGAAGTTCATGCTTTAGGTTTTTTTTTATCTTTGGCAATTGCTTTTGAACATCATAGTGCCACTGCAGTAGTGCAGTTTGTACTTATTCATTTACATCATTTGAAGTTGTTTCTTGCTATTGTTGCTTCATATTTCTTCTATTTTCGTTGGTTGTTCCCAGGTACCAATTGATTAGTGTGCGTGCACGGGGCCTTGGAGAGAACTGTAAGTGGCTTGAGATGTTTGAAGATGTTGGGATGGTCATTTTCTGTGTTGCGTTGAATGAATATGATCAGTTTGTAATTGATGGCAATGGATGTTCTACTAACAAGATGTTGCTGAGTAGGAGATTCTTTGAGAGCATAGTTACTCATCCCACATTTGAGCAGATGGATTTTCTTTTGATACTAAATAAATATGATCTGTTTGAGGAAAAGATAGAGCGGGTGCCATTGACTCAGTGTGACTGGTTCGATGATTTCCATCCTGTGATCAGCCGTCATAAATCCAACAGCGACAGCAATAGCATCAATTGTAATCCATCTCTTGGTCAGCTGGGTTTCCACTACATAGCTGTAAAATTCAAGAAGCTTTTTGCTTCACTCTCGGGAAAGAAGTTGTATGTTTCTTCAGTCAGGGGGCTGGATCCGAATAGCGTAGATGCAGCTCTTAAATATGCAAGGGAGATTTTGAAGTGGGAAGAAGAAAGACCCAACTTCAGCCTGAGTGAGTATTCATTTTATAGCACTGAAGCGAGCTCTTGTTCCCCATGATCTGGTGAATCAAGAGAGTCTTAGTCCTGTATATGGGTCCTGTTGCATATTTGTGATTGCCAATGTACATATAATTGCATGTAAATGAACAAGTGAAGATGCTTCTGATTTCTTAATCATCCCAGATTTCACGCTGCTATAGTTTGTGTCTTAGGCTACCAGAAATACAGTTAGAAGAAGACATTATACGATGAAGGAATCACATTGAAAATTTAATGGCTTTTTTTTTTTTTCTTCATGTGTGCAGTTATTCGTTGAAAAAGAATCCAAGTATTCATTTGTAATATAAGATGATATTCCATTTGATCCTCGTACGCGCATAGAGCGCAACCCACTAATTTTGATGAGAGAGTGGATTTTGTGCGGAGCTTGCATAAATCGGTTGCTTAATTTATTAGTAATTCTATTAATCAGTTCAGTACATTAATATCTATTTTCAAAATTTTCAGATTACAAATCTTGCCACTCTTTGATTTTTGCATAGGTGGACAATAAATTCGCTGCATAATGTTTTAAAAGACGAATAGTCAAAAATAATTGTGAAGATCCAAACCTTTTGTGGTTGCAATGTCTTTTCCAATTATTTTGGTTTTGGTAATCAAGCTTTTCGCTTTTCTTGGAAAAGAACAGTAAAATTCCCCAAGAACTCTCCAATGGCACATGGGAGAGCCGCCCATAAATCTATAGGATTAGACCGACATTTACATTCTTCAGTCATCCACAAAACTGTATCTTGCCTGCTCCTCTGTATTCAGTAATATGTTTTTCACAGCCCAACCAAGCGATAACATTTGATCATCTACTGAAGACAAATCCCTCAGGGACAATCGCTTGCTATCTTCAATCAATTTCGTCCACTCTGTAAATGCTGAGCCAGCAGGTTCACTAACCTCCAACCTCCTTAAAAGCAGTGCGTTCCGAATGTAACATGCCTGTATGGCATCAAAGATATGACAGTAACATCTATAGTTATTAACATAACAAAATTCGATATAGTCAGCAAATCTTTATATCATGGTGCTTCACAAGACTGGCTACTCTCTCACATTCCTCTTACCTGCAATAAACCCATCATAATATCTGCAGCGACAGCCCCCTCACGCAGACATAGAAGAATACCTTGCTAGAAATTCATCAGCAAAACAGAGGGAAGTGTGAGATGAGCATTGCATGGGAATGCTTCACAACTATATAAAATTGAGGCAGGCTTGATATACATACTTGCTTAGTCCTTGACCATCCTCTTGGGGAGTCTTCCATGCATATAAAGTAATAATCTTCATCACTTAAAGACTGCATTGCCAACATCGCCAACTTGGGTACCTGGTCCTCAGTGCTTAAGCACCCTATTCTAATAGGCCATAGTTCCTTGCCTGATCAAGAATAAGAGAAATTAGTTTACGCTGCAGCATGAAAGTGCAATAGGTTCTACACTAGCTCAAGACAAAGAACTAGATTGCAAGTACAATGGTAGCAAAACTCACCTTTACTTCGTAGAAAATCTATTCCTTCCTTTTTACTCACTTCCGCAGGTGAAGGTACATATCCTAACTCAATCCATGAATTTAGTATAATTTCGAGCCTATCCTGAATAGGAAAAATATAGAACAGAGAGTTTACTTCTGAGCTCTTCTTTATAAGAGAACATTCCACCTCGATGTTTTCAAGAAGAAGGAAAGTAATAATAGTGTTCATATGCAAAAATTTTCTCAAAATAATATTAGTCAATGTGCATGCTGGAGCTCAGGCTAGAAGCCAAAAGCCCATATTTGGCATTTAGTGACCAAGCTCTTCAAAAATCACACATGTAAAGGAAGACAAGAAGGCGATGCACACACCTTGGTTAATGTTTGTAGATGGACATGCTCGAGTCCTTGATATATTCCAAAAAGGTCTAGAGCTGAAAAAATGGGGTAAACAACAAAAGGCAACCCTGCAAGCAATCTTGCATTTTGACAACTAGTTAGCAAGATAAGATGTAATAAAGATCTGCAATCAATTCAGTGAACACATCAAACACAACTTCAACAGGCAGAAAAATATTATGAAATGATCCAATGCTATAATTGTTGATTAATTTCAACTAAAAAACTTGATCATAAGACAGAAAACCTGTACTTTGAGTTCATTTAAGATATAGTGATCCAGTAAAGGCTAATCAGTGCTGCCAGACATAATGACAAAAGGCTATACATATATTTCCGCCAAGAGCATTTACATGTTATTGAGATGTAGAGGGAAACCTTTGATTATTCTTCAACAGCATATTCAAAATTGCAGCAACCATAAGGCCTAGATTATCGAAGCATACTGTTTGTATCTGAAACCCATATTAGCTATCAGGACATAGTCCAACTTAAAATAAAAAAGGCAGACAAAACAGCAGGAGAGCACCTGTGCTTTTGCAGAAACTTCGCCAAGGTTATCTGCTATTGCAAAGCTTCGATGAACAGCAGACTGCAAATGGAGCAACAAAATTAGTACTCCACATATGGTATATCAATCAATTTAATTACTGTAGTTGAGTGCTTCCCAGAACTGGGGCCTACTCTGAAAATGATGGGGCAGACAGCAACCATATATAGTGCAATATTCATGATTGTCTGTTTAATTATAGCTCATGCTGAACCATTACTTGAAAAAGAACTGAAGGTATATGGCAACTCATTTTATATAAGGACGAATCAAAGTTTAAAGAACAAATCTTACACCAGTTGCCAAGTACGATGCAAGGCTAATTTGCTTTGCGATGTTGGCTATAGTTGCAAGCAGTAAAAACTGCCGAGGAAATACAGGAGTCAGCAGCTCAACTCCAATGCTCAAACTGAAGAGGACAGATGTTGAGAACCTAACTCTCTGCACATAAGTATGAAAAAAAAGACCATATTAGAGCTCCAAAACACAAAGAAAACCCAAAATCAGCACAAACGTGCATTTTGCTGCTTAGGATGTTTTGTTGACACCAATGTGTTTTTAGCTGCAAAATTGACAAATTGACCCAAAAAAAAAGCATTCCAGAGAACACAAGCATACCTTCAAATTGGTATCAAAAGCGGATGCCAAGCTAGCAGTATAGATGCACCTACTTAACCGTCCAAGTCCATCCTTCAAGACCCAGTTAAGAGCAGCTGCTGAAGGAAGTGAACGAGAGTACCCAATGCCTATAGCCCGAAACATAGCCTAAAATCAACCCATTGTCACAGAATAAGCAAATTACAGCTCAGAAAGATTTTCGCCAACTTCACTAAAGAAAAGCAATCTTCTTTACAGTCATAGTCACAAAAATAGAATCAGTATATTCAATTTGAGCTAGCTATGGTTCAAAGAGCTGAAAAGGAATAGCAATTTTCTTTACACTCAAATCAACAGGATGTCCATCTCCAATTTAAACTTGCTATAATTCAGAACTCCACTGATATTTCCATAAACAGAAATTGAAAAGAAATATTCTGAATCCATAAATCTAATACCTGGGTGGCAAGAACCTGTAGCGCGGAGCTAAAAATACGGTGCAGGAACTTCCATTTCACATAATCCATGTAACTCTCAGGAACTTGTTTGGGAATAAAGAAATTCCTAACCGCCAAACTACAAACGCGAAACAATTGACGAAACCCATCATCAAAATCCAGACAAAGAGACGACGCACCACCATCAACACTCACCAGATTCAAATTGCTCCCATCCCACATATATCTGGAGACCCGACCCGAGTGCCTAATCACAACCGGTAACCGCTCCCGAAAAGTGGGTCCTGGACCGTCGTCGAGACCTCCTTCTGGCTCGTAATTGATGGAAGTTCTGAGCGAATTGGTGACAGTTAGGGTTTTGGGTGAGAAGAATTTGAACTTTCCGGGAACAAAACTGAAGTCCAGAGCTTTCCATGGTGCTTGGAACTGAGTAGAATTGGCGGGTGCGTATATCGTGGATTGCATGAAAAGAAAAATATTTAAAAATCGAAACTTTCAAGCGAGAGTGAAGGCAAGAGAAGAAATTGAACAGAGAAAAGAGCAGACAATAACGAAGATGGATTGTGTGCGGTTGCAAGATTCTGACTGTTGGCCACCGCAAGCAACTTTTCCCTCCTTTTCTTGTTCGACTAGGGCCGGCGTCGTTTTGTCTCAACAGACGGTGTTCATTCGGTTCAGATGGCTGTTTGGTTACAGAACCATGTTCGAAGTTGGGCTGGGCTGGACCCCGGAAGATTCAAAACGAGATTTGGATTTTATATTGGAGATTAGTATGACGAAGCCCAAGATCCGCCCGACTCAAAAATAATTTCGGGTCTGTATTTTACACAAAAATCTCAAGCTTGTTACATCTCAGCCGGTCCATAAATGTATTGTAAGCAACGAATGATAAATTATGAAAATATAACAAATTTATATACAAACATATCAAATTTTTGTACAAATCCAACAAATTAATTAACAAATGGAATATTTTTTAGGTCATAAATGAATTTATAACCCGAATCCACTAAGTTTAGAGTTTGAGATGTTATATATTGTGCTGTTATATCAACGTTTCAGTATTAAAAAGTCAACTAACATGCTTTGCGCTAATAAATGGTTGTTACCTAATTTATTTCTTACTACTTAGCTTTTGAGAAAATGTACAATATATATATATATATATATATATATATATATATATATATATATATATATATATATATATATATATATATATATATATATATATATATATATATTTTGATAAAATGTACAATAACTAAGAAATGTAATTACTTCACAATTAACAGATTTTATTGCTCTTATATGAATTGTGCAGTATAATTAATGAAGATTGAAAATCACTTTTATAAAAACAACTTAAATAAGGGTATATTTGATAAAAATCAATTAATATATCTTGATTATATCAAAACGTCATATATTATGAAACGATTTTTTTTCTTAAACATGTATTATATATATATAGTGTATGATTATGTTGTATTAAATTATTCAAGCCATTAATGCTAAGTAATGCTCTCTTTGTTTCATAATAAATGTCGTTTAAGAAAAAAAATTCGTTTATATATATATAAAGACTGTCGGCTCTTTTAAATTTCACTGTCTTTAATGAAAATCTCTTAGCATTTTTTTAAAGGACGAAAATCTCTTATTGTTCAATTATTTCTTTTTTAACATAAGAATCTAAATAAAATTCAAACTCAAGATTTTCGGATTGAACTATTTAATTATTTAATCAGTAGTATTTACAAATTTGCAGCTCAAAATCCATAGAGCCTGGAATCAACACGTGGGATCAACATAACTTCAAGAGGAGTAGCTTTCAAATTTGTCAAACCAGGACTCTCTGTCATATCAACATCTTCTCCTGATACCTTAGCGACATCAAAGCTATGCAACAAGCTAGCCAATCCGAAGTTCACTACCTGAAGGGCTAATGTGATTCCAGGACAAGACCTTCTTCCAGCTCCGAATGGTATGAGCTCAAAGTTATGCCCTTTTAAGTCTATCTCCTTATGGCTATTCAGGAATCTTTCAGGTTGGAATGTGTCAGGATTCGACCACACACGTGGATCTCGCTGAACCTTCCAGGCATTCACCATTAACCTCGTGCCTGCAGGAACATGGTAGCTTGAGGATAGAGTGCAGTCTTCCAGGGCAGATCGAAGACCGATTATAGGACTCAGAGGGTACAGGCGCAATGTTTCTTTAACAATGGCTTGGATATAGACTAAATTTTTTATGTCACTTTCATCTACTTGCCTGTCTTTACCAACAAGAGTGTCTAGCTCTTCCTGAGCCTTCTTCAGCTCTGATGGATTGTTGAGCAATAACGATAATGCCCATGTAAGACTCACCATCGTTGTGTCACTTCCTGCTAAGATCAAATTCTGCCAAAAATAATAAAGTTTGCATGGAAATTAGACATATTATACAGAGACAAACAAGATAATGATGGCATTTGCTACCATAATAATTAATAGCAAAGCAGCTGAAATTTTCTTGGCCCATATCATGCAGCTGAAATTATTTGAATTTTTCTGTTATTAACCGGACTAACAAGAAAAATTCATCGAATTCAACCGACTAGCTGGATTACGGAACTAAATTAGTTCGGTTTGGTTTTCTTAAAATGTACTCATATAGTTCCAAAAACATATAAAAAAGAAAATAAATACTATACAGTTGAATTTTGGTACTTACCAGACAAGTAGCTTTGTTAATGGTGTCTGCATCAAAACCTGAAATTGCAGCATCTTCCAAGATATTAAGCATCACATCCATGAAATCCTGTTCTTCATTTTTTGTCCCATTTACCAACTTCTTTTGTTTATGTTCCTCAAGCCATCCTTGAATCAGGATGTCCAGTTCCTTGGCAGTTTTCTTCATAGATTTCTTATATCCATTCAAATCAAACCAACCAAGAAATGGTACACAATCTGATAATACCAAAACTCCAAACAGAAACACAAAGTCTCTTATTACCTTCCGACATCTTCTTACTTCTTCTTCCTCCATATCAGCATTCGGTCCGAAAAGTCTCTTGCCACCTACCATTCTTAATAAAACATTGAGTGTCAAGTCCCCAAACCAATTCTTCATTTCCACTATAACTCCGTTTTCTTTGCTTCCTCCATCAAACCATGTTTTGTACACTTGCCTTATCGCAGTCTGTACCTCAGAAGCTCGGATATGCTTAAGCAGATCGATCCTATGGGTCGATAGAAGCTCGATGATTGCTATTTTTCGCATCTCACGCCAATAAGGACTGTATGGGGCAAAGCCAAACATGGCTAAGTCATAGCCTAGCAGCTTTGAGGCAGCAATTTTTGGTCTATCAGCAAAAACTCTATCATGTGAAGTGAAACATTCCCTTGCCATTTCCCAACTATTCACTGCTAAAACTCTATGTGCACCTGTTTTTATAGTAAACATGGGTCCATACTTATCAGCCATGGCTCCTAGTGTTTTGTGAGTCAGCTGGTGGCCACCAAAGAGGTGCATATGACCAATCAGAGGCCATGCGCCGCCGGCTTGGGGCACACTGCGGTGGCTAGTTGCCATTTTTGAGAGATAAAAGTATAAAAGGGCAAGGAGAGTGACGATCAAAATTAACAAAAACTGGAGAAGAGAGTCCATCAATGGCTGCAGAGATTGAATGAGGACAGAATTTTGGTGTAATGCGGATTTCAACTTAAAAGATAATTATAGACAATCTTTGGGACCATTATGCATATGGTTCCAAATAAATTAGAATCAAGTCACCATCTGTTACTTTCAAAATGTGGATATTTATGAATGGTTCGCATTAATTAATTAATTAATTAATCATTGACCATATCTGCCAAATAAATGATGTAAAAAACATTGCATTGACACCTAAAAGCTTGACTTTAAGGACAATAACTTGTTTTAAATCTTATTTTATTTGTGATTAGACTTGAACAAAATAGAGCATTAAATAAATCTAACGAAATCAAACGTTTGAATGCATTGAAAATAGAACCGTAAAGAATTTCCGAGTCTGATGCTTCAGATATATGAGCATAGGCTATGATACAAATCAGAATTGGAACTTAATTAGACTATGGATACGGCAATTTACAAAAATGCATTTTAATAGATCATAAGCTAGGCTATTTACCAAGCAACTTCACAAGCAGAATTTCATTAATTAACCTTATAACGGAAGCACAAAAATCTGTTCATATCAATTTGCTGCCTCTATATCTTCATTGGCTAGCCTTTTAAAGTCCTTTGCTTCATGTTCAATAGTTTTCACTACTTCATCGAACCGTCGCCTAGATGTTGGCAGCCTTGATAGTGTCAAACAAAAGCCTCTCAACCTGATTTATTAACAATTATAGTAATCCATAAGTAGTACAATTTGAATATGAGTATAAATATAAAGATCTGTTTATATTTATTAGCAAGTACCTTCTACTCAGACCCTCCAACTGAGCTCTTTTGATCTTATCCTGAGGGGGGAAGCCATCGTTGTGCCACAATTCTATCCTTGCTGCATCACCACCATAGAGGCAGTGTTTGTAAAAGTATAACTCTTCAGCTTTGTTCAAGTTTAGACTCCTGATCTGCTCTTTCATGATGCACATTGGCTCATAAATCCAATCGAAAATCCACCCTTCTGGTCTATTCACACTTGTTATCTCAACATTATCACCTGCAGAAACAATGGGATGCAATGTTTGTGGTAAATTAATTTTATAAATGATCAAGAACAGATGTTGTTATCTCTCATTACTACTTGCCAAAAACAATGCCGCTTGAACTGCTGTTAATGGATCGAACGAAGCAATTGAGAAAAGCATATGCAGGAATTCCAATATTGATGATATTTGAATTTGAGCTTCGCCATGCATCAAGATCAGAAATCGCAATGGCTTCATTTCTTAGAAGCCCTTTCCCAGTATCTTCAAATGCTTTAAAGAAGCTATCCCATACCTGGTTAACATTCCATGAACAGAATTAGTCAACGGAGGTTTATTTCTTGAAAACTAATTCTTGTTTCTGCACTCTGCAGAACTTATACCATTGCCATCTTCAGTGTATTAGCATTGTCATTGGGAGTTCTCATAAATAATTCACCAAAACCAACACGAGCATCATCATGCTTTCCCTGCAGCTTCTGTACTGGAAGCAATGAAGAATTCGACATAACTGGTTCGCGGTATTTGGGTCTGATTCTCAACAAGACATAATCTATTAGGCACAGAGAAAAACAACGCAAAATAAGGATTGAAAGAGTTGCTTACCTTGGAAAGCAGGAACCTTCCCGTAAGTAAAGCAAATCATTTGTGTACTCGTCAAAAATAGATGCAGAAGCAATCACATAAAGCAGTCCTCTCTTAGTAGAATTTTCCTGAAAATTTATTAGAAACACAAGCAGATTAGTTAAGCAAAGGAAAGAACAGCAGCAGGTATAACAGGGTGATCAAGCTTTACCTGATATGCAACAACTGCAGCATAACATCCAAAGCCAAAACTGGAAACTATGCCCACCAAAATTGCTAGCAGAACCACAGTTGGCCACAACAGAATCCAAAATCCAGCAAAAGGAACACAAACAGTTTCCAAAAATGGGCCTGATCTCCCAATAAGATCGCGTACCAGCTGGTGCCATCCTTTAAACAATAGTATAGGTGATTTGTACAGAACTGTTAAAGTAATAATTGGCAAATCAACAAGAATTCCTAGAATTGCTGCCAGAATGCAACCAGGTATCTGAGCAACCCTGTTAGAGAAGAATAAGTTCATCACATAAATGAATAATCTAGTATAGCTAAGAATTTTTTAAAAGATTAATACTTTAGTTCAACAGGATCTTCCTCCTCCTTTGAATCGAGCAGGCCATCCATAACAGAGAAGTATGAATGGAAAGAAAAGTCTGAAAAGTCCCGGACAACAGTGCAGGCTCCCCAAACACAAGTCCAAGTGCCATCCTGTGAAGGTATTAGATTTGCATACTAAAATTCAATCTATTTCAACAATGTTGAAGATGAAAAACTATGAGAATTTACTGTAAAGCATCTGATCAGCTTCGTGCTGATTGGACCTTCCTTGCTGATAGCCCTGAATGTCTCCATAACAGGCCAGATGAAACCATACCCAGCACCCATAATCGCACTGCCAGCAACACCGATAACAGTCCACAATGCTATTGGTATTGGGACTAGTAAAATCATAAAGCATTTCATGTATGGACCAAACTTCCTTGTTCTGTTTCCAATTTTGAAAAAAAAAATTAAATGAATAAAATAAACAAATTCACCATGTTTTAATGAAAGGACAGTAACAGGAAATTTACTTGATTAAGCAGAAGATACTCCAAACAATATGGAGTGGCCATAAACCTATGACAACACCAGTATCTCCAAAAGCAATAACCAGAAGCACAAATGGACTGAAAATAGCACCTGTTATTCTCAATTATTATTAGTGACAAAGATTCAACTTTTATAAACAGAGAAGAAAAACGGACGGTTACCTTTGATGATTCCAAGAACAAATAGAAGAATAAAAAATGGAAGAAAGATGATGAAGTAAAGAGAATAGTTCAAGAATCCCTTGGGAACTTCCATTTTCTTTTTATTTTTGAAGATTTTGCTCTAGAAATGAAACAGCATTTATCAATGAAGAGAAATAGCCAGAAAGCCAAAGCAAAGAAATTGAAGCTGACCCTTGTATGAATTATAGCTACAAGTAAAGAAAATATAGTCAAGGACTACAAAATATAGAATCTGTGGCATGTAAGAGTTAAGACAAGAAAAAAATTCTGTTCTATGTATTTATCTTTTTTTTTTTTTCTTTTTGGTTCAACCTTTTTTTTATTGGGTGATTTTAATTTTTTTTTTATTTTTTTCTTGCTTAAGTACATGGTTCTATTGTGATGGTGCAAATGTAAATTTATTTTCTTATTCTCATATTCGTTTTCATGTCTTTAATTGACTTTATATAACAATATATTCACATTTGACTTTCTATGTGATTTATGGTACTTTGACTCTTTATTTGGTTTATGGTACTTTCCATGACAATATAACGATATATTCTCTTATTTTTCTTTTTCTCATAATACATTCAGTACCCGAAACGATTTAGTTTAACCATTTCAAATTAGTGCTCCCTTCCAAATATTTATACATACAGATTTTTGGCACTTTAGAAGATGATATGATTTTCCAATGCAATAAGCTTCAAACTTCATCAAGAACCAAGATTTCTCTACTTCATAAAGATTAAAGAAAACAAAACAAATCTCTTAACCTAAATAAGAACAAATTGGCACTTGCCATAGACCATGGATGCTCTTGTTTGAGCATTAGAATTCAACAAGATTTTATAGCATCTTTTCTTTTTCTCTAATTTTTAATAAGAAAGTACGACTCTTTGATTTATCGTTTTGTTAGGTAAAAGCATAAATAATATAGAGTTTGATCTTCTTGAAAAAGTTTGTACGAAAACTGTTAAAAGGACAGTATTTTTAGAATCTGAAATCGCAGCATATAATGATTTCAGATTCTGAAATCGTTGTCTTTTTCAGTTCTATAAAAAAAAATCCTATACATCCATTTTTATAATTATTTTTTAAAAATATATTATTAAAAAAATATTCCTTGATATTTCAGAACGTCGGTATATCTTAAGAGCATCATACTTCCATTGTGTCCAAAGCTCCATTTTAGTGTCATATAAAACATTATATCACTCAAATGAAATTTTTCAAAAAAATAAAATTTCACATTATTTTCCTATTAAAAATGAATATATTTATTAAATGATTATCTTAACTTGCCTCAAAATTTATTTCTCAAAACATAGAAAAATGTTATTGAAAATAATGTTTTGATAGAGTATTTCAATATTTTGTAGTTAATAATTTCTTTTTCACAGGAATATAATTTAATAAAGTTATCAAAATTTTAAAACATATAAACAAATATTCAAATAAAATATAAAATAAAATCTCATCAAATTAGTGTTAACTAAACTACAGTCTGAAGTAAAATTCATGAACCGACCAAAGAATGCAATTATATTACCTGCAGACTAATTAAATATCAGCGCCGAAAACCAGAAAAAACGCCGAAAAAAAAAAGGCGAGTGATATTAATAATGTGTACAAGTTAATACAGAATTGCGTCGACTCAAAGACCACAGCTATGGAGTCGTAAATCCAACGAGCACCTTTGATTACAAGCAAGTTTCTGTTCCACAGTCCTCAGGACCAAATTTTCAAAGCATTTTTCGACTTGGAGATCTCCATATCCATGAGATTACCGTAGTCTGGTACAAAGTGAAAGGTACAAGTGTCCCCAGCAGCTAAACCATTAGCTTTACACAAAGCACGCCAACCTGAACTTAACCGAACCTGTCCCCTGCTTTCTAGCCTTATACCTACTGGCCATTCCCTCCCTTTTGGATCCCTGATCTTTGTTTTCTTCTCGCATAACAGCCCTGTTTTTATAACGAAATCTTTGGGCATGACCTACCCCGCCACCCACCATATTAGTTAAAAAAAGCAAAAATTTACAAATTTAAGAAAATTTATGATAAATATTTGATTAGGAAAGTTAAAGGTAAATTACCAAAAAGTACGTTTGGTATTCTTTCAGTATTGTTACAAAATGTGGAGTTGGTTCAGCAGATTTCATTGGTTTTCTTCCTCTTTTTGCATTCCCTCCTCCCACCATCCAAATCAAGAACAAGAATCAGTTTGAAAAAATTTCATAACACAAAAATTATCATTAAAAAGAATTGTGAATTACCAGTACTCTTTCTACTTGCTGGACAAGAAGTGGTCTGAAAATCCTGATGATCAAGTTCTTGTTTGATATTCTTCAAGCAACAAGTTGGTCCATATATCAGAACTTCAAAACTTATTTCATCTACAAGATTAAAAACCAGAAAATCTCCATTTTCTAGTTCATTTTCTTTAACAAAATTTTCCCACCCTTGCTTGAAGTAGCAGCCATGGCTGACACTGCTTACTAACACTTCACACCATTTTCCCAAGTGAGATTTTAGTGTTGCCTTCTTGGGTATGAATTTCTCATAATTCTTCACAAAATTAGGCGGCAATTTCTGCCAAAAACGCACGAAAATATAATCAAGAACAATAAATGGAAATTAAGAAACAAGAATAATAGTGACTGCAAGAACTACACGTACAATCTTTTGCCTGAAATCGCTAACTAAAATCTTGAAGAAAGTAATTTTAGGCCATTCCTTTTGAACCAAAGTGCTCTGTTTGGGTTTCCTTCCCATTGATCTTCAGATTCTGCAAATGTTGGTGGTGATGGATTTTCAAAATATGATACGAAGGAAAAGATTTAAAAGATTAGAAATTTAGAAGAAATAAATACATAAAAAAAAGGTCGGAAAATGGTGGAAATTGGGGATCTCGATTCTGGAGAAGATAAGCCCATTTGATTGCTCTGTTTCTGATTTGAAGTCAAATTAGAAGACTACTTTCTACAAATGTCATGTCACCTTGAAAATTTTTGCTTTGTTTTTGCTCACCGGCTATTTAAATACAGTAATTACTAATTACTAATTAGTGTAAATGAATCTTTAATTACTCCTTAATTCTTCCCGCTGATTTTGTAAAGTCTGTTAAAATTTCTTACTGTAGTCAAAGTCAAAGCAAATTTTTAATCAAGGAAGGTCTAGAAGACCAAATTAACCTTTTATTCCATTCATTCAATTTTACTCTTAAATAATTAAAATTGTTGTAATTAGATTCTAAGGTAACAGCCCTTTAACTTAATTGATAAAATATTCGCAATTAAACTTATGGGATGTTAGCATAAATTTAAATCCGTTTATCACAAATTTCTATAAGTATCAAATAAAAAAAACACTATATTTCTAAATAATTGACGTTATATAACAATGTGTTCACATTTTACTTTTTATGTGATTTACGGTACTTTAACTCTTTATTTGGTTTGGTTTATTGTACTTTCCATGATCACATAATTATAGGTTTATTCCGCAAAAATATCCTTAATATTTATCAAAAAGAGTAATTTTAATTTTATTATAGTTACCTATAATATTATTTCTAAAATTATTAAAATTACATAATTTTACTTCTTAAATAATAAAATCGATAGTTTAATTGTATTTTTAACTTCTAATATGTACATATTGCGCAATTTTGATAAATTACCGTTAAACTAACGATTTTATTATTTTAAAAGCAAAATTACATCATTTTAATAATTTTATATCTTACATTGAATATAACTAAATATTAAAAACAAAATTACACTTGTTTTGTGAATATTAAAGGTATTTTTGCACATTTAGCCTATAATGATATATTCTCATATTTTTCTTTTTCTCATAATACATTTTGTATCCAAAACAAACTAGTTTAACTATTTCACATTTGCGCTTCCTTGCAAATATTTATATATACAGATTTTTGGCACATAGAATTATGATATGATTGTCCAATGCAATAAGCTTTAAACTTCATCAAGAACCAAGATTTCTCTACTTCATAAAGATTAAAGAAAACAAAACAAAACAAATCCCGTAACCTAAATAAGAACAAGTTGGCCCTTGCCAGACCAAGGGTGCTCTTGTTTGAGCATTAGAATTCAACAAGATTTTATAGTATTAGGGGTTGAGCCGAGTTTTTCTTCGAACAACCTGCACTTGAATTACATCATCCTGAGTAGGGATAAACTCGAAAATAAACATGTCTCTGAATGCCACCTTCTGATTCATGTAAAACTGACGCCATCCATCATGAATTTTAATGCGACCATCACTGCTGTAATGCACTTTCACCGGCCATAATTTCCCATTCACGTCTCGAAGTTTCATATTTTCTTGCAGTTTAATGTTGTGTTCTTTTAGCACTGACCTATGAACATACTGCAACCAACAAATGTAACATGTTACTTAAGTCACAGACTGAAAATGCCATAGCCATGAAATACATAAATGGAAGACTGCAAGTGGGAGAAATTACCAAAGTATATCGGCATGATTTAGTCACAAGTACTGCGAAGTGTGGATTTTTAGGTGCATCATAGAACTGTTGTCCTGCAAGCATAAAAGATCTTAGATTGAAAAAGAAAACCAAAGGGTTAATTGCACTCGTGCTCATAAAACTGTCAGATCACAAAAACTGACCTAGTGATTTTTGGGTTGGTTTGCGAGCAGTGTTAAAGTACTTCCGCTTGAAGCTGCTAGTAGAATGATTCCGATTCACTGTATCCCCTTCTTCAATTTCTATTTCCTCTTTCACATGAAATCTACAGTCTTTATCAGCTAAAGCTTTCTCTTTCTTCAATCCATTTCTATCATATACTTTGACAAGAAAATTAGGAGTTCCATCGTATATGAAAACAAGGAAGTCTGCATCGACTAAACAATGATGTCTTGCAAATTCTTCCCAACCTTTTTTTATAATCAACTTTCTTCCATTCTTCTCTAGCTGCACATTCCAAATTTTTTCAGTATGATCTTTAAGGGTAACTTTTTCTGGGATAGTTCTATCCAATCGATCAACAAAAGCTGGTGGGAAGCTCTGCGTCATTAATGCTTTAGTTTAGTATAATCACCGTACTAAATGCTTTGGCAAAGTACTATAAAAACTGCAATTCTCAAACACAGCCACAAACAAAAAAGCCAGAAAAGAGGAATAGACACAAAAATTTAACAAGATTCACACCAGCACATTTATCCACCGAAATTCTAAGGCATAAAGTTAACTCAAAAGTAAAGTTTACTACTTTGTGAATGGACATGATCTTGAATAAATTGACAAAATTGAACATTGCAATTAAAGCAATAAGGAAAATACAAAATCACCATAGAAGGCAGCTTATTTACTGTAAAACAAAGTAAAGCCTGCAACTTTATTAATTCGCAACCTTGAATAAATTAACAGAGCTAAACCCGCCAAGAAAGCAAACAAGTACAAACAAAAAGAACCAAAAAGAAAATAAAAACAAATATAATCTCATTGAATCATCATGAACCTTTGTTCCCAGGAAGAAAAAGAAAAGTAGCAATTTTTATACCGGCTACCCAAATCTAACAAGAAGACATATTGTTTGGTCAACAGGAAAAAGGAGGGGAAAAAGA
The DNA here is from genome assembly GCA_037975025.1 of Excoecaria agallocha. Taxonomy (NCBI): domain Eukaryota; kingdom Viridiplantae; phylum Streptophyta; class Magnoliopsida; order Malpighiales; family Euphorbiaceae; genus Excoecaria; species Excoecaria agallocha. Next base: position 123,378,041 of record CM075807.1, on the reverse strand, counting down.
AAGAAAATACGTACTAGTTGGCGGGAACTGAAACTAGAGAAGAAAATTTTGAAGAATTCAATGGAAGAAGAAGGCTTTCTTGTAGATTTCACCATTGTTGTTGTTTTTTAGGATAAGGGTAACAGAATGGCGATTGATTCGCGTAAAATTTATCTAGGCAAGAATTTTCAGTACATACAATCTTGAAAGGGGTAGGACACTGAAGTAGGGTTCCGTACTAGTAAATAGTAATACTGATTGATTAAATTTTAATACGTGATTAACTATTTTCAGTTTTTTATTAGTTTTTGAAAACGTTAATGTGTGGCGGTGGATGATACCGGTTAAATTGGGCAAGTTTATATTAGATTAAAGGATTAATTACAAATTTATACCTAATTTTGGTTTAATTTTCAATTTAATTTTTAAACTAAAACATTTTACAATTTAATACTTAATCTTAATTTCTAATTATACTTTAAGTCTGGAATTCTTTTAAAAAAGTCCATCCAAAACTAATAAAATATTCCATAAAATCTAAATGGAATTTTTTATTTGATAGGGTGTTAAATTGTAATTTTCTTTAATTTGAAACTAAATTGAAAAATTAGCGAATGGTTGAATTTTTTTTTTATTTTTTTAGTGGGGAGGGTGGAAACAAGCCCTATAACAACTTTCGCTTGCAGATATTGTCTGCTTTGGGTGGACTCTCGATTGAACCAACTCACACCGTCTCTTACATCCGCACGATTTTATTTTTAGGAAACCAATTCATCCAAAATACGTTTATAAGGTAGAGGTATCCACATCCTTATAAATTATATTTCGTTTTCCTCTTCAACCAACGTGAGATATCACAAGTCCACAGCAAACACACAGAACTATCTAAGACAAGCAAGAAGGAAACCATATTAGCGAGTGAGTTAAATTTATTTTGTAATTAATCCTAAATCATATTAAATTATAAAATATTAACTAAACAGTATTAGCACTATTTAATGCGTGATTCAGATAATTGTTTACTTAAAATTTTGAGTTAAACTGAATTTATTAATTTAAGAAAAATGGAAATCAAGGTTGTATCCTATTTTGGTCTTAAGTTCATGTTATCCTAAACAGGTTCAGGAGACAAATTAATATTCAATTTGAACCAAAGTTATATATTCTTGTCATTTGATTTTGTAAAGGATATAAGAGGGAATTGCATTAATCAATTTTTACAAAATTAATTGTAAAAAGCACTTTTATTTTCTTTTCATTGTTTTCAATTGATTAAAATTTTTAATACGCAATTAATTGTAAAATTACAATAAAATTTCACATAAATAAATATTTTTTAAAAGGAAAAAAATGAGAAAAACACTTTTAGTAGAATAAGACATAAAATGGTACCATCCTGGTTAAAAAAACTCGAGAAATAAGCCATTGTCAACTTTGAAAATGGTATTATATCGATTTAAGCATTTAAGAAATAAGTTACATTTCTTTCCAATGCCCTTGACCTTGTTGATCTAGAGATGGTTACATTTCCTTCTTGTAAAGCAGCCGCATTTTTATAGCAAAATCTTTGGGCATCACCTGTCCCGCCACCATATTAGTAAAAACAAGCAAAAATTTACAAATTTAAGATAAATAATGATGAATATTTGATTTGGGAAGTTCAAGATGAATTACCATTTTGTACTTTTGGTATTTCTCCAGCAAAAAATGGACTTGGTCCCGCAGATTTCATTGGTTTTCTTCCTCGTTTGGCATTCCCATCTCCCATTATCCAAACCAAGAACAAGAATCAGTTCTAAAAATTTATATGAACAAACAGCAGTGTTTGATTTTCATTTTCAAAAAGAAATGAAACAAATGTTCATAACATAAATATATATGATCATTAAAAAGAATTGTCAATTACCGGTCTTTCTGGAAAAAGATCCAGGTTTAGCTCTACTAGCTGAAAAAGATTAAAAACCAGAAGATCCCCATCTTCTAATTCATTTTCTTTAACAAATTCTTCCCACCCCAGCTTTAAGTAGCAGCCATGGCTGCCACTGCTTATTGTTACTTCACGGTATTTTCCCAAGTGAGATTTTAGTGTTGCCTTTTTGGGTATGATTCTCTCAAATTTCTTTTACAAAATAAGGTGGTAATTTCTGCCAAAAACCCACAAAATTATAATTGAGAAAAGAAAATGGAAATTAAGAAAAAAAAAAAACAGAACTATACGTACAATTTTTTACCGAAATCACCACCCAAAATCTTAAAGAAACTAATTTTGCTTTGCTTTGACTTCCTTACCCTTATCTTATGGATTTGAAGCTACGGTGTACAAGAAAAGACTTGAGAGAAGAGAGGTGAATTTTGGTGTTCAGAAGAATGGGGAAAATAGTGAGAGTTGGGATCTTGGTTTTGGAGACTATAAGCCCGTTTGATTGCTCTATTTCTGATTTTGACGTCAAATCAGAAGACTTTCCATTGCAGAAAAATCTGAAAGCTTTCCGTAATTCACTTCGACAATTGTTGCTGTATTTGCTCACTGTCATTGATATTTCGTAACGTCAGTGAATCTTTAGAGCATCACACTTCCATTGGTTCCAAAGCTCCATTTTAGTGTCGTATAAAATTACATCACTAAAATGATTTTTTTTCAAAAAACAAAATTTCACATCATTTTTTTATTAAAAATTAATACATTTATTAAATAATTATCTTAACTAGGCTCAAAATTTATTTCTCAAAATATAGAAAAATGTCATTGAAAATAATGTTTTAATAGAGTATTTCAGTATTTTGTAGGGATTTTTTTAATATTAGTTTATTTTAAAAAAATATTTTGAAAATTAAAATATTTTTTAAATTATTTAAAAAAATTGAATATTTTTTTCATTTCTGCAACCCTTCATGCAAAAATGGAAATGGGTATTTACTACATATATTATTAGAATATTTTACTAAATTAAATTTTATAATGGTTCCAAATAATTAAATGGGTATTTCCAAATAGTTCCAAACCCTTACCGTTACTCAAATTAAAATTTTCAAATATCCCATTTTTTTTAAAGTCCCCGAAGCATGCCACCCTGAACCTAACCGAACCTGTCCCCTGCTTTCTAGCCTTATAGCTACCGGCCATTCCTTCCCTTTTTTGATCCTGATCTTTGTTTTCTTAACAGCCCTATTTTTCTAGCGAACCCTTTGGGCATGAGCTGCCAAGCCACCATATTAGTAAAACAAGCAAAAATTTACAAATTTAAGATAAAATTATGATGAATATTTGATTAGGGAAGTTCAAGATGAATTACCAAATTGTACTTTTGGTATTCTTTCAGTATTTTTGTAACAAAATATGGAGTTTGAAAAAATCTTTATACGTTTCACAACATTAAAAAGAATTGTGAATTACCAGTGCCCTTTGTACTTGATGGACAAGGGGTAGTCTGAAAATCCTGATGAACAAGTTCTTGTTTGATATTCTTCAAGCAACAAGTTGGTCCATATATCAGAACTTCAAAACTTACTTCATCAACAAGATTAAATACCAGGAAATCTCCATTTTCTAATTCAATTTCTTTAAATAAATCTTCCCCCTCTTGCTTGAAGTAGCAGCCATGATTGACACTGCTTACTAAACACTTCACACCATTTTTCCAAGTGAGACTTTAATGTTGCCTTCCTGGTTATGAATTTCTCATAATTCTTCACAAAATTAGGTCGTAATTTATGCCAAACACCCACAAAAATATAATTGAGAACACTAAATGGAAATTAAGAAAAAAGAATAATAGTGATACAAGAGCTGTGCATACAATCTTATACCTGAAATCACCAACTAAAATCTTGAAAAAAGTAATTCTCGGCCTTTCCTTTTGAACTAAAGTGCTCTTGTTTGAGTTTCCTTCCCATTGATCTTCAGATTCTGCTAATGTTGGTGGTGATGGATTTTCAAGATATGACATGAAGGAAAAGATTTAAGAGATTAGAAATTTAGACGAAAAAAATATAAAAAAAAGGTGGGAAAATGGTGGAAATTGGAGATCTCGATTTTGGAGAAGACAAACCCATTTGATTGCTCTGTTTCTGATTTGATGTCAACTTAGAAGACTACTTTCCACAAATCACAAATGTCATGTCAACTTGAAAATTTTTGCTTTGTTTTTGCTCATCGGCTATTTAAATACAGTAATTACTAATTAGTGTTAAGTCACTGTATCTTAATTTACTCCTTAATTCTTCCCATTGATTTTGTAAATTCTGTTAAAATATCTTGCTATTGTCAAAGTCAAAGCAAATTTTTAATCAAGGAAGGTCTAGAAGACCAAATTAACCCTTTATTCAATTCATTCAATTTTACTCTTAAATAATTAAAATTGTAAGAAGAAAAAAAACACCACCTCAAATAGAGGTCATTCTAGGGGACACAGTCCCCATGGCGTCACCAACTAGGATAACTCCCATAGCACCAAGAGACTCAATATGCCCATACAAAGGGCCTAAGCCCATAAATCCAATCAACGAGAAAATCCCCAACGGTATTTGCTTCTCTATACGTAGCAACGGTAACAATTTTCCAGCTCCCTATCAAGAAGCTCTCTAATGTGCAAAATGAGAATGAAACTTATAATCAAATAACATAAATCACGATCCCAATATTGTTTTAATTGATTAATAATTTTTTGTCCATAGACTTATAATTAGTGCTAAATTGATTTTATAAAGTAAAACTTTATATGGAATAAATAAGTGACATGGTACGAACACTATTAGGAGAAAAATAAATTTTTATCCCAAAATTAAAAGTATATTTCATATTTGCCCAATCATTAGTAGACACGATAGCGATCCCACGCTTCTTACACTGATCAGGGAGATCACCAGAACGCAGCTTGCTATCTCTTAAATCCCACCACCCAGACTTTTCTCCCCTCTAAACCCCTCTAAAAATCATGCGCCACCTTCGAACGGTCACCGGACGCCAGTGCGCTTTCACCGCGGCTCTCCTTCAACACTTCCGCTGCTACAAGGCACCAAAGCAACCGACTCCTCCGGCGCCACCAAAGCCTCCAAAACCGCCGCAGAAACCTCAGTCCTTTACAGTCCACGACGTCGTATGGGAGGATCCGTACAGCTGGATGTCCAGCTTGAACGACAAGGTAGCGATGCGCCACATGGACGTGTACATGGAGCAAGAGGAGAAGTACACGGAAGCCGTAATGTCTGATACTGAGAAGCTGCAAAGTAAGCTTCAGGCCGAGATGGCGTCGCGCTTGCAATATGACCTCTCTACCCCTCCCGTACGCTGGGGCCCGTGGTAACTTGTTTGGCTGTTGAGAAAATAAAGGACAATTTAAATGCATCAGTTTAATCGAATCGGTGAATTTTCCTGGATTCGCAGGTTGTACTATAGAAGAGTTGAAGACGGAAAGCAATATCCAATGCTTTGTCGGAGATTACTAAGCTTAAATGAAGAGTTCATCTCGAATAAATCCCCAGCCGGTGGATTTGATTTTACCTCTGGTGGAAGAATTGAGCAGAAACTGCTTGATTACAACCAAGAAGCAGAGCGATTTGGAGGTATTAAGACAATATTTCCTTCTTTAAAAAAAATGAAAAATTTAGGTTAGTGTTTGATTTTTAATTTTGAAATTTAAACTTGTTTATAGGCTATGCTTATGAAGAATTATCAGAAGTCTCACCTGATCATCGATTTCTAGCATATACTATGTATGATAAGGACAATGACTGGTTCAAATTGTCAGTAAGGAATCTGAACTCTGGCGCATTATGCAGTAAGCCTCAAGCGGATAGGGTTTCGAGCTTGGCTTGGGCCAAGGATGGCCAGACGCTGCTTTACGTTGTTACTGACCAATATAAAAGGCCTTGCCGGCAAGTATCATGTGAATTTTGTACTTTCAGTGAGCTTTATCTTGTTGTTGTGTGGTTTCTTGGATTTGACTGGATAAATATGGAATTCTCTCTTTTCTGATCAGGATATATTGTAGCTTTATTGGATCAACTGATGAAGACGTCTTGCTTTTGGATGAACCAAATGACAACGTTTTTGTAAACATAAGGCACACAAAAGATTTTAGCTTTGTGACTGTCAATACTTTTTCTACCACATCTTCAAAGGTATCACTTCAGAATACTTTGTGCAGGAGCTGGGATTCTGAAATCAATTTTTAGTTGAAGTGATATTACAAACGTGACCATGTTTTAGGTCTTTCTGATAAATGCAGCTGATCCATTGTCTGGTATGACATTAGTTTGGGAGTGTGAAGCTCAAGCCCACTGCATAGTTGAACATCATCAGGGTTACCTTTATTTATTTACTGATGCTGCTAAGAAGGGGCAATCAGTTGATCATCATTATCTTCTTTCAAGTCATGTTCATGCTTCTTCGAGTCCTAGAATATGGGAGGTTGGTGGGCGAATTCATGCCTTTATCTGCACCAAAAGCCCCTTTCAATTCTTCATAGTTTAGCAATTGAAATTTGCTTAATACAGTTCTTCTTTCTGTCTTCCAATTTTTAATAATCTCTAGATGCTACCTACCTATTTTCTTTATCTACTTTATTGAGTTAATAATTGGCATTATATATCTTTCTTGAGTCTATTACAGAGCATACTTGATGATGACCAAGCCTTGATTGTTGAGGATGTTGATTTTTGTGACACACACATGGTTCTGATTATACGGGAAGGTTGGAGCTTTAGACTTTGTTCAGTTTCTCTGCCTTTGCCTGCTGGGAAGGTAACAAAAGGAACCTTTTTATCTTTGGAAATGTGCCAAGTTAAGTTGTGGCAATGACAGTTTCAGTGCGACTATCTTTATCCAAACACTTGTCATTCTCATCATGCCTTCTCTTGTTGTTGCAGAAAGACATTAATCTACAAGAGCTTAACCCTGGATTTCTTCCTCTACCAAAATATGTTTCTAAAATTTTGCCAGGACCCAATTATGACTACCACTCATCAACCATGCGCTTCACAATATCATCACCTGTGGTACAAGTTATTTTGGCGATAACTTCAGGATAATGTTTTATATTTTAGCAGGTTACATTCGTATTAAATATTGTTTGCAGCATTCATTAATAGTGATATAGTTGGGAGATCAGATTTCTTGAGACTGGTTTGATGAGTTGCTTCATGCACTTGGTTTTTGTCATACCGTGCATTATACTTTTGCTTTTCAAATTGTAATCTAGACCTTGGTTTACAAAGTTGTCTATGCAAATATTCAGCTAATTTGTTTAAATTCTGTTGGATCTTTTATCTCTAGGTTGATTTTTTGAATTTATATGGTATTAGCAGCTGATAATTAGAGATTAATTCCGGGAAAATGTAATATATTTGCTCTTCTTTCATCAGATTCCAGCAATTTTTTTTTTCTTATGTGATCCTTGTTCATTCTAATTTTGGATACGAGGAGATAATTTGCCAAAATTTCTCACTTATTTAAGCCATATGAAGCTTTTTCAAGGCGTGCATGTGCTTATATGCATTTGTGTTATTCTAGTTATTCTTTTAGCTGATTGACTAGTTTTTGCTGTTTAGAGGCTGAGATCCTGCAAGTAGACAATGCAATATTCTGCTCTACATTCATATACTTATCTCCAAATTTCTTGCAGATGCCGGATGCTGTAGTTGATTATGACCTATCAAATGGCAAGTGGAATATCATTCAACAGCAAAATTTGCTTTATGAAAGAACAAGAATTTTGTATGGCTCAGCTTCTTCTGCCAGCATCACCAATGGGCCCTTGGACAATCTGAACTCCGGTTCTTTACATGAAGTCAAATCTGGAGATCATAACTTGTGGAATGACCTCTCTGATTTTTATGCCTGTGAACTTTATAGTGTCCCTTCTCATGATGGAGTTCTGATTCCTCTAACTATTGTGTACTCACGCCAAAACAAATATGGGAACAAAAATCCTGGGCTGCTTCATGGGCATGGAGCCTATGGCGAGTTACTTGACAAACGATGGCGTAGTGAGTTGAAAAGCCTTCTTGATCGTGGTTGGATTATTGCATATGCTGATGTTAGGTATTTTCACCTACTTTGCTGCTTGTCTATTATGCCTATTTCATTTTTGGCCAACTTATCCATTGTTCACGTGCAGTGGTTCAAATTCCTCTTACGTGTTTGCAGAGGTGGAGGTGGTCAGGGTAAGAAGTGGCATCTAAATGGTAGACGTTCAAAGAAACTTAATTCCGTCAAAGATTATATCTCCTGTGCCAGGTTCCTAATTGAAAATGAAATTGTGCAAGAAAGAAAGCTTGCTGGCTGGGGATATAGTGCTGGAGGACTTTTGGTTGCTTCAGCGATCAATTGTTGCCCAGATTTGTTTCGTGTTGTAGTTTTGAAGGTGCACATTTATCTATTTGTATCCGTTTGTGTTTCCCATTTGTTTTCCCTTGCTCTGACTATGTGAGGGTTAACATTTCTGTACTCAGGTTAAGTCAACTGCTTTTTCTAGAACTATCTTTCTTTCTTAATTTCTTGCCATTTTAAATGCAAACCTAAGGAGTTCTTCTCAAATTTGTTAATATTAAATGGCATATAAGCTGGAATAATCTTTTGCTTTATTGTTGTATACGTGATTTCCTATCCATTATGTATTTCAGGTTCCCTTTCTAGATCCTACCAACACTCTTCTGCATCCAGTTTTACCCCTTACCGGAAATGATTTCGAAGAATTTGGATACCCTGGGGACATTGATGATTTTCATGCCATCCAGGAATTTTCTCCCTATGACAATATTCAGAAGGATGTACTTTACCCTGCTGTGTTGATTACCTCATCTTTTAATACACGGTAATCTCTTAGCATATTGTAATGGGTACTCTACATTGTTCGATTTGTTAACTTGATATTATTTTTTTCTGGTTTGATTATAATGGATAAATATGTTTTGCCTTCATAAGCATTCTCATTTTTCATTTGTTGCCTCTGGATTATTACTGTCCATTAGCTCGATTATGGACGACATAGAAGATGAATAGGGATGAAATATTTGTTATCTTTGTATCACTAAGAAACATAAAGTACAGATGGTGGAAGTGTTCTTTAAGTACCCACTTGAGCACTTATTCTTGAACCAATGACAGATTGAAGCTTCCTTTTTTTTTTTTTTATTTCGTTTTCTTTTGTCAATATAAAATGATTAATCTTGGCATTTTCCAGATTTGGTGTTTGGGAAGCGGCAAAATGGATTGCACGAGTTCGCGAACGTGCTATTTATGATCCAAGCAGGCCGATACTGCTCAATTTAACAACAGACATTGTGGAGGAGAACAGATACCTACATTGCAAAGAGTCGGCAATGGAAGCTGCATTTCTTATAAAGATGATGGAATCGTGAGTTTGCTTTTATCAACTCCACTCCATCATTTTATCATTGAATATTCAGTGCTTTGATCTTTATGACAGCAATCTTTAAAGATCTCAAATCTGAATCTCCCTATAGTTGCCAGCCAGGATCCAATTGGGCGCTAAAGGAATAGCATTTTTTGTCCACCTGAAAGAATATAAAAATCAGGCGTAGTGGCAGTCGAGTTTTGTAGATTTAGGAAATCTGTATGCGGAGGACATGGCTGGTCTGGCACGTTTTGCTTGCTAGTGCCCAAATATTTGCGTTGATCGATTTGCCCCCAAAAAAGGTCAACTTTTGCATTAAATTAGTTTCCAGCTTTCAATTTAGGGCCATTTCTTCTCATGTTATTTCTAAAAGAACCTTTTTTTTTCCATACTTTTTGGTTTTTGCATATTTTTTTATCACGTAAAAAAAGATGAAGAAAAAGTGTTTTGGGGGGATGAAATAGAATAATGCTTTCAAATTTGATTGAAAAGCTGATTTTGAGGAAATTGGCCAATACCAAAAAGTTTGGGGGCTATTTTGATAGTTCTTCATTGCTAATGCAGCCAATGAAATCAGGACAGAAAAACCTCCAGATTGCACGCCAGGACGCCAAGCAAACCTTCAATAGTTGGTGATGAGTTGCTTTCTCGCATGGAGGCTGCAAGTTTGTTATTTGTATATCTCAATCCATAGATTATTATAAATATTGTTATGGAAGATACCTTACCTTCTCTTATTATATTAGCTAATTAAATTTGGGAAGCTTCGCAAATATAAAACAACAAAATATCCTTAAATTAAATGACACGATTAGACACGCAAAATCTCGAAATCTAATAGTTAAATAGCCAATCAGGCTTCTACATGGATTGGATACAATCGGCCGAAATTTGTCAGCGTTTCACTGTCACCAACCACAATGTAAAGTCCCTTTTTGTAAAAACTTGCCCTTAAGTGGTCTCAATGGGGTCTCGTCAAGCGCGAAGCCATAATTTCTTTTATTAATGCTATCTTTTAAGGTAGGACAGAATATTTTCCATTTAAAATAGAAAGCTGTTGTGGTTCTCTTTTGTTATTTAGCGGGGAAAAGCAGTTTTTGATAATCATTATTTGGCTTTAAAATGAAATTTGCCGTCGCCTAACTTTACAGAAAGAAGCCACTCAAGTTCTTGAAATAAACACCAAATAATACTGATTCTAAAAGGAATATTAGAACTGTTAGCTATGCATGCATCCATAAATATTTATATGGCAAACAAAACTCAATGGGTATGGCCCAATTATGATAATTGCTATAAGAAAAGATACCCCAGTGCCTTTATATCAAAAGCCTGAGCTTTGATGATGACAAATGCATTATAGGAATGGAATCTCTATTTCTTGTTAGCATCAAATAACTATTCATTATGTATGATTTCTCCCATCCTAAAAATTTCTTTAAAGTATAAATAGTTCATTAAGCTTTCTTAAATTGAAAAATTGTTATTTCCATGTCAAGAAAATGACACCACGTTACTACTCAGATCACCTTAGTATCAACAACTCAACCAATTTAAAGAACTTTGTCAACAAAAGAATTTCCTTCTTGACATAAGATATCAAGTTGCGGAAAACAAATGGAAGGCCGAAAACAACTCAAGAGGCTCTTTTTGGTTCAGTGACAAGGAATCATAAAATGGACGATATTGACACTAACTTTTCCTAGACAGATGATTGGACGATTGAAAAATGGAAACTACCATATACATGGAAGGGCCACGAGCTTTGTCCAGCAATAGAAAGATACAAGACTTTGTACTTGCTATATTCTCCGCATCTGCTCCTAACATTATAAATTCTTGCATAATAAGGTCTGACTCCTAATGCTGTTTCTCCAATCATTGGATACAAAGCTAAAGTTTCAACCATGCAATTGGCAATCAGTTAAGCAGACTGAATTTTATTATAGACTGCAATAGGCAAAATATGGTCAATTTCTTTTTACAGAAGAAAGAAATTTTGATTTTATATATGACCAAAAGCTGGTGAAACTTTCCTCTGAATCAATCTGCTCCGAGGTCAACATTACTTTCCTGAGATGATACAAATTCTAATCCCACCTTCTACAAGAAGAACCCCAAATGACATAAGGGAAATGAAAAAGAAAATTTTCAAACAAACAAGAATTAATAAATTTGCCCATCGAATCAGAGAGTCTCAAGGAAGAGCAAAGAATCCAGCCACAACTACTTCCTGATCTTCTTTATCACTTTGATCTTCGGCTCTGACTCTCAGATTTGTAACTCATTGCTTTTTTAAGCTCATAGCCACCACTTCTTCATCCTGGAACTGTACCATCAACGGCTATACATGTCTCACGTCTCTGTCCCCTCCTCAACTGTTGGAAGACTACCCTCTTTGATAAAGGCTGGATTAAGAAACTTCGAAACAAAAGCCCATAATTTGTAAACATCTTCAAAGTTGGTAAGGAAACCAAGAGATGCTGTGACAACCTCAACCCTTATGAACCCACTTTTTCCATTATGTTGCCCATTTTCCATTGGCCTACACAAGGTAGTATCTTCGATGTTCAAAGCACCACGCTGCTGCTTTGGGCTATCAACAATCCGTATGTGGCTAAGAAAACCAATGCCAAGAGAGATGCCTTCTCTTTCAGCCAGCTTCTGAACTAGTTCTGGATTTACAAGACCCCGATTTCTATCTCTAACATTAAAAGCTACAGCTGCACCTCTTTCATATTTTATCTTCGGGCCATATATGTGAACAAGGGGCACTCGTCCTTCCCCATCAGAACTGGGTATTCTCAATTGAAGCAGTGAAGTCACTAGCCAATTGATCAAAAACCGCAACCTGAGAGTGGTTTTATTGAGACCCAACATATTCACATGGTCCAAATGTTTGCAGATTATCTCAGGTTCCCTCCTATCCCACTCTTGCCCATCACCATATTCCCCATCACTGGTGTACTCTTCATCTTCCAAGCTGGTTACAGATATTTCTCCTGGCTCCACAGTATGGCTTATGCATTCTTTACGGTTGTCCTCCATGCTAAATGATACCCTTCTTCCCCTGCTTGGATGTTCATTCTCCTCCAACCCAAAGAATCTACCACCACCATATCTATTTCCTTCCCTTCTACCCAACAACCTGAACTCACCTTCTGTTTCCCTTCTTATAGCACTTTCTTTAATCTCTGAGCTAATTGCAGAGCTGGAGCCATTTGCTAGACCATGATGATCAGCAGCAGACGTAGAATTATTCAGTTGGGATCTATTTACAGCAGAGTTCGACAAAGAACCAGCTGAAACTGGATTGCTGGTTCCTGGTTCTTCCTCAATCTCATGAAAATGAGAACAATCTGCACCTTTTTTAAGATTTCGGGGTGTATGGTATGTTTCTGTGTATTGTTCTTCTTCAGGAACCTCCTTAACATGGTCCAATTCCTGTGAAACAGACATAACTGCAGCATCAAACGACAGCACATGGTTGTCATCTTGTTGCCCCATGTTCACTCCCCTATCATCATATATTGGGCTGCCATATATCTTTGATGATGGTTTTGGAGAGAGACGCTTGTGGTTCTTATTGCCAGAAAACCAGAAAGGTGGCAAGGGAGAAGCCAATTTCTGTTTGTTTAACTGACCACCTGTATCTGACCCCAACGGACTCTGACCCAAATCAATCCAAAATGAGTTGTCCGATGATTCATCTTCGCTAAAGAGGGGGCTTTTCATCACTTCCCCAACTGAAATACTCTCAGTTTCTTCAAATATGGTGCTCGTTCCTTCTCTATCAGAACTGTTATCCTGTTCCATCTCAGTCTCAAATACATCCCTCACCTGAGCAGACGTGAATGCACCAGAAAAGGCAGGCAACTGCGTTCCTGCATGAGGTTCAGTTGTTGTTTCAGCATTCCCAGCAACTTCATCATCTTCAATCCCAGCCAATCTGTCTAGCCCATCCATAGAATCACTCAAATACAAAGGGTATTCAGGTGTGATTTTTACCATTCCCGATCCTGTACTCCCAGATTGATTCTGAAGGTTTGCCATCACAGATTTCTTGATAAGGAGACACCCAAAACCAGCTGGGTCATACCCAAACACTCTGTAAAATGAAGTGATAATGAAATCCGGTCGAAATAAGGATAAACCAAGCGAATCCATGTCTTTAGGACCCAATGAACCAGCATCAAGCAAGACATGCCAATTGTTCTGTTGAGCTAGAGCCATCCATTGGTACGAATACTTAGCTCCAGTTACTCTTGATTGCACAGGGAAGACAAACAACCCAACTGCAGAGTCCTTCTTCCTCCTCTTCTTACTGGAAATTTGCTTTCTCAAATCAGTGGAGCAGAGCTTTAGTGTTGGCCATTTGAACCAGGCACTATAAACTTTTGCACCCTTTTCTTTGGCACTTTGAGACATCCAACTCACAGACTGGCTCTCATAATCAAACATGGTCAACAATTTCTTATTGGTATGAAAGGGATATGATTCCGCCAGCAATTTAAATGCAGACCCTCTACTCACAGTAAAAACAAGGCCATACTCATGCTCAGGGATGTTCAAATAATCCATAATCCTGGTCTTTATATCATGTTCCACAGTGCCTTTCTCAGCACCACCATAAAGAGCATGATTGCTCAAATTTGCAGTTATTTCAGACAAGCTAAAGGTAGAAGACTCCCAATAATGCATAGTTTGAAGAAATGAAAAAAGCCCAAATCCACAGTAATCAAGGCATACCTTTGGAGACAAATGTGAATACTCATCGGACCTTAGCTGATCAATCTTCTCTGAAGATTGGTACTTTGGATACATTGTGAGGAACTTGGAGAATGCTTCATTGAGCTTAGGAATTGAATCTTCAGTCTCGAAAATTCGCTCAGCAACTAAGGCAGTGGCACGCAAAAATTCCCGCTGGGCATGGAGTCTTGCCAGGGATCTTGATCTACCGAGTCCCTCATCTTGGTTCCCAAGTGACTCAGACTCCATATCTTGGGATTTGAAGAGAGATCCATCTTCAGATGCTTCTTCAAGAGCCTCCCTGAGCTTGTTTTCTTGCAGTTTCCGAAGAATTGATGGGTTTCTCTTGATTTCAACATTGGATTCTGACCCATCTTTTTTCCTGCTCTTCTTGTCCAAGATTAGAGCAGCACAATGAGATATGGGCTTCCACAATGAAAGATGCATCAAAGCTTTTGACTTTACAACCAATCTGAACGAAGCAACCAAGAAGCTCAGCACCCAACAAAGTAGTTATTTCAGTTTCAGTTTAACCCATGAACAGAGCTGCTGAAACGAGGAAGAGATCAAGAACCCCAAGTACAAAAATTGGGAATTTACAGAAACTGGGGAAGATGACAGCTTCAAAGAAAAAAAAAATCGAGCGAAAACCCCAGAATTGAAATGACTCAGTTTAAGAAAAGTCAAAATCCCATTCCAGGGAAAAGTTCAACAAAGAAAACAAAAATTGGAAGAAACCTAAGAAAAAGAGAGAGTCAAACCCTAGAACCTAAAAACCAGATCCCCAAATTTTGCAAAGAAACTCGCAGCCAGCAAAACCCTCAAAAAAGAAAAATAGAGAGAAAAGGGTTTCATATAAATTAGACAAAGATATTTTTTTTACAAAAAAAAAAAGGAAGTGTTTGTATCCCAGTATTGAAGAGGAGACTCAAGACTCCATTAACACACCTGAGAGAGCTCAAAAAGAAACTCTCTTTCTTGAGTTTCTCTCTCTTCACTGCAGCAGAAATAAAAGCAAACCACTCTCCAGAGCACATCAAATGCTCATTTACTTTGTTACTAAATCCAAAACCAAGACATTACTCAATAACCCCACTTTACTCTCTCTCTCTCTCTCTCTCTCTACAATCTTCCCGCAATATCAACCCTCAACAAACAGTGAGAAGCGACATTGACTTTTTGCAAAACCATGTATAGGCAAATTATATTAATTTTTTGCTATATTATATATATTTAATATTTCCTTAATCAATCAATTGTTTAATCTTATTTTCTGCTTTTAAGATTATAATTTTGCATATAAATTATTACTACTATTTGCTATGTGGGACCCATGGTCATGGCTAAAAGTCAAACAATCAAAAGCTGTTTTCTGTCCAACGAAACCCAAAGTCTAACCTTAATCTTATTTATAATTAATTAAAAATATCGTATTTATTTACATCTCTAAATAATTAAAAAAATCCATTATCTACCAAAACAAAATAGAAATAAGATTTTTTTTTGCATTAAAATCAACACATTAAATTCCTAACTTTTCTTTAGTTATTTTATGCTAAAATTTGATAATTTTAAGTTTAAATTTGTTGTATTTTAATATTAAAAGTTAAATCGATGTATTTAACGGTAAAAATTGAAAGATAAAATTTACTAATTTTGAAAAATTTGAAAGTAAAAATTGACTTTATCCCAAAAGATGAATATATCTTAGCGTTCTATGTATAATGATATATATTAGCTTAGTTTTTATTTGTTTGCAATCAATAATTCAGTTTAATGTGTAATTAACAACTTAAAATTATCTTTTAATTTATAAAAAAATAAAAAAAAAACAAATTACCTTTTAAAATACAGTAGGATGAAAGTATATATGATGAGATGTGAAAAAAAAGGTAGATATGATAAGAAGAATGTAAGATCAAAGTACTGCAGAAAATTATAAGCTTACTTTTATTTATTTGCTCTTAAGTTTCTAAAATATAAAAGAAAAGAAATTCATTTTGTGAAACAAATAGACTTTTTTTTTTTCTTACTATTTATTTTGACTTCACCTTTTATTATGTCTGGTGGTGCATTTACGATGGGCAATCTTTGTCATGTCTAAAGATTGTGATTTGTAGTTGTAAACTCAAATACAGCAATTTTCTAACTAACATGCACAGTAAAATAATTACTTCCTCTGATTTTTTTATCTATCATTTTTAAATAAAATTTAAATTTTATTTATCTGTCATTTTTAAATTTTTAATATAATTTAATTTACTTTTTCAATTTATTTATCTTTCCCAATAAAGTCAAAACCAATTAAATTTGATAATTTAGTATAAATCACGTAATTTAATATTAAATTTAAATTTATTTATTATTTTTTAATTCTAATGAAAACAACAAAAATGACTGATAAAAAAAATGAAAGGAGTATTAATTAATATCGATATGATAAAATAGTTTCTACCCAGCTTAAAAATATAAATTCAATTACAATTTAAATTAATATAAATTTTAATAATTGATAAAATTAAAATTAAATATAATTTAAAAATAAATTATATAAATATAATTATGCATTTACCATAGTAAATTATACGGATGATTTGATACCTATAAATAGGTATTGTGGTGGTCAGATAATGTATCCCCATTCCTACGAGAGAATTTTTCGGAAATTTTTTGCTCCATTCGGAGCGGTTTTTCATTAGAAATAGGGATTTTTCGTCCCGTGATCATCTCTAGTTATTAACCAACGGGACACATCGTCTGACCACCACAATATCAGAAAAACTTTCGACACAAGGTACCAAATACGAATCTCCAATCGCGAGGTCGAACCAAGAGCTTCCCACACAACACGATCCACTATTTCGAACCATTCTTCAAACCATAGCTCTGATACCACTTGTTAGAACTGTCAAACATCCGTTTAACTTTACATTAGTATGATATTATTTGCTTTGAACCAAGTCCGCACGAATTTATTTTTTGGTTCCTTTCAAAAGATCTCATACTAATGAAATTAGGTGGACATTTTATATTCAATGTGCTTTTTTTTTAATTTTTCAATGTGAAACTTAGATTGTACCCCAAAATTAGCTAACAAATCAGCTGCTTAATTTGCCTCCTGCCTAATGCGAACGAATCAGACTTGCCAATCTTGATTCACCGGTCTTTTAATAGCAGCAACAATATCACATCAGAAAGATGTGGTTCGATATAATTGTTCTGGATTAACCGCAAAACGATCTCAAAGAAATCCGTTTGAACAATAATGTTTTTCCAGCTCTTTAACTAAACTAAATGAAGATCCAGTTTAACTGTTTAAAGTTCTGAAAAAAGAGATCCTGCACTGATTAGGGTCAGTAGTTCTTATTTGAATAGGATGGTAATTAATAATTTTTAGGGTCAATTTTAGGCTAACACCATATAAAAAACAGGCAACTTCTAGATAGGATTATTTAGGGAAATAATAAGAAAATTTAAATTATTAATATTATACAACGCATGCTTCTTTAGTTTAATGTCTCAATTATATACACATCTATTAAAAATTTTAAATAATTTAATTCAACAACTCTCAACTTGTTCAGATGCTTCTGCATATGATCAATTTTTTAAAGTCATTGTCTTTTTTTTTGCCTGTAATTTTCTGATATCTAATTCGATTTCTTTAAAATTCGTAATTTTTTATTATTGATTTTCCAATGTCAAAAGATCGCAATCCATCAACCTCTCGCCTTAATTTATTCATTTCAAATTAAATATAGTCTTAATAAAACCTCAAAATGTATATTCTTTTTCTATTAAAAAAAATTCCATTGAATTTCAAACTCAAGATCTTACATTTTATTTGAAATAAATGCCGAATTTGCTTTTAAAATATTAAAAATTATAAATATTTACTATTAATTTTTTAAAAAATAGACAATTTGCCCTTATTCAATATTTAGAAATGTAAATATAGACAAATTTCAAATACTTTGATAGCAAATATGAGCCAATTTTTTTTATATTTATTATTAATAATAAGGTCCGTATTTTTATTTAAAAAAAAGTCAAAATTGTAAAATAAAATAAAATAAAATATAGTTTATATCAATTATTGTTTACTTATATTAATGTCGGTAGTCAATAAAATGGCTAACAAAATTGTAAGGTGCGGGGGGGTCGTTGTCCCTAATCTTCTGCCAGATTACTGTCTGTTTAATGGGGTCAAATTTAATTTAATTTAATGCAAGCCCAGATAAAAAAAAATATATTTTTTATTGTTTTAATTTTTTATTTACCTTTTATTGTAAATGGAAACAATATTTTTTTATTTTTAATTCAACTGTTCTCCTCCATCATTATCATTTTTATAATAATACTCCGATGGCAGAATTTTTTTATTTCCAATTTCTAAATAAATATTTCTTTTATTCTTTTTTATGTTTTTTTGTTCTTTTCCACACATCTTGAGAAATTTAGGTAATATTGTTGGAAGACTAAATATTGCACCTATCATTAAGAGAAGATGTTTAATTACTTTATATTATAAGATGCAAAACTATTAATATTGCATAGTTTGAAACAATAGTTAATTATATGGAAAAATTAAATAGGATATAAAATGTAATTATTTTTTTTCAAACTAATTAAAATTTCAAATAAAAATATCTGTATTTTTATTTATAAAAAAATTTACAAGAAAAAACAAAATATGATCATTAAAAAAAAGGATTATCTTTTTTCAAACACCAGAATTGAACATAATGCATTGAACAAAAATATAAATTATTGCTAATCAAGTTTTAAATAGTGACATATTGAATAATCAAACTCATCGAATTAAAATCAAATTAATGGTCAAAATTATGAAATGAAAAGCAAAAAAATAAAAAATAAAAGTAAAAGTCAAAACCAATGAAGAGATTGGATCATTGCATATTCTCAATTCGGTGGTTGGTGTTGTGTTGTGTCAATCTCATTCAATTGGATTTGGCCAAAGGAATATAATGTATTGTTATTTTCTCAGCAGCCAAACATGGAATTAAGATTTTTCATCTTTTAATTTGTTTATTTTATTTTATTTTGTTTGTCTAAGTTTGAACTTGTTTATCATGGGTCGCATTTGGTTGACGTGGAATTTTTTTTTGGTCAAATTCATTATTTTTGTTTAAAATATAATCAAATTAAATACGGCATATTTATGAAATTAATAATATTAATTTGTGTAGACTTTCTTTTTTTTAACTTTTTAAGACTAATAAGCAAGGAATATAAGTATATAATTGTTAAAAAATTTAAATTAATTCATTTTAATTAGTGAGAAAAAAATAATCAAAAGAAGGGTAATACATATTAATTTTTAGCAGTCAAAAAGAAAATAGTACATAATTTATTAATAATTTTTATTTTGGTATAATATAATTTCCATAAAGCTCAAATAACTATAAAATCTTTTTGTTTTTGTCAAAAATTAACTATAAAATCCAATTGCATGTTTCTTTGGCAATAAGACAAACAGAAAATGCCTTTGCAATGCTACCAAATTCTTTTTGTTAATTATTTATTTATTTTAAATTCGGTTTATAAATAAGCAAAATTATGTACTTTAGACTTAGAGTTTAAAGAATAAAGATGGTCCGATAGCAGCTTTTGTCAAAGGTAAGTTTTACAAACTTTATTTTGAATTCATTTGAAAGCTTTTATAATTCGATAGCAACTCTAATAATTTTATAATTTACTATTTTTAAGTAAATTTATTAATTATAATGCATAATTAAGCATAATTAACATATTAAAATTGAATGAAAAATAAACCATACTTTGATTCTAATTGAACTCTCATCTATAGTCATCAAATATTTATATTATAAATATTAATATGTATTTAATTTAACCTTATTTTTTATCCGAAAACTATCTAATAACAATAATATATTATTTAAATCAATTTAGCAAAAGTGCTTTTTTTAGTGAACAACAAAAAATATATACATTTTAATACGTAGATAATTAATTAATTGCAAGTGCATTAAAATAAATAAAATATTTAAACTATGCAAAGTAATTGTATAACAGATATTTGAATATAATTTCATTTACTAATTCTCAATTATACATTGTTATAAGAGTACAATAAATTAAAAAAAATAAGATTATTCATTATTAAAAGTTAAAAATTGAATTAGTGAATAAATTTTTTTCAAAATAAAGATTTATTTGATTAGAGAGAATAAAAAATAAAAAAGGGGAAACTGAAACTGGGTTGGGTCAAACAGAAGGGCAAGAATGCATAACTTTAATCATTTTGAGCAGTCAAAAAGCAATTAGTATAATTGCTATAAAATCCAATTGCATGTTTCTTTAACAATAAGACAAATAGAAAATTGTTTTGCTTCCTGTCCTTCGCTTTGCATGCTAACCAATATATATATATATAAATATATATTAAATTTTGGGTTATAAATAAGTAAATATATGTACTTTAGAGCTCAAAGCATAAAACAGTCCAATATCAGCTTTTGTCAAAGGTAAATTTTAGAAACCTTAATTTGAATTGAAACATTATCATATGAATTAATAATTGACTTTTTTTTTTCTTTATTCTGATTCAATCTTATTATTACTTTTCTCATCATGTCCATTTTTTTTTATTATTTTTTCTTAATTTTTCGTTTCCCAGATTTTTACTGGAAGATGATTCAAAGTTGGGGTAAAACATTTATTGTAATGATTAAAACATTAAAATATAATAATCTGTTTAGATAATCAGCATCTATTATTGTTGTTGCTGTTATTACTATTATTATATAATTATAATATATACTGAATTAATCAAGCAATTTTTTATTGGTCAAGTGTTTGTGGGGCTCCCCTTGACTGGGCCTCCAAATATTTAAGGCAATGCATGGCCTGTTGACTTTAGTTGAAATTGGTGCAGTTTTGGGCCTTGTAGATTGACTTTCATATTTTTGGGATGTAAATCCTGTTTTTAGTCACCCTATAGGTTACAAGATTTAAATATTTACGTAATCGAATCGAAATTGAAAATCCAATAAAATGGGAGGAATTCGATATATTTAGTTTGATATGTTCAGTTTCAATTTTTTATCGTACAAATCAGTCTAATCGGTTAAATTTTTAATAAAATGACTGACATTTTGAAATATATAAAGGATCCAAATTAAACTAGCCGATAAAATATTTGTAACTGAACTGACATTTTGAAATATATAAAGGATCCAAATTGTAATAGCCGATAAAATATTTGTAACTGAACTGACAGAATGCTTATTCCTACTAAAACTTCATTCCCAAAGTTCAAAACTTTTGCCTATTTTCAATCTACCTACTCCAGTTCAGTTCCAAAAGGAAAAAAAGAATTTGGTATCGTTAATCAATTGGATCGGCTTAGCAGCACCAGGTTGTACATGTTCCATCGATTTCTCTTATGGACTATACCAAGTTTCTCTGCAATAGGCAAAAGCAAAGATTAACATATTCATGCCATAATTTCAAGCAGAATTGAAGCAGTCCGCTGGTAAAATTTTGTTTAAAGTTCAACATCCACAAGCACTTTAGTTCCAAAGTATGCTCTTTTCTTTTAACACAGCTTCAAGGAGAAATTTGCAAGGCCCAAGAACAAAATTGACATAATGTATTGCTGGTAAAAAATTATCAGAGTAGAAAAAAGAGCATCAATCTTCATGTTGGTAGATTCATATCAAAAGCTCACAATATATGTTTGCTTATGCAGGCAACTTATCATCATAGCCTCTGCTCATTCTTCGTCTCTGCCTTAATCTTCCCCCAATGCTGTCTGGATTTGGTTCAGCAGCAAGTGCATATTTCTTCTTGATCTTTTGACTACTTCCCAGCGCAATAGTGCGATTAGCCTGCTTGTCATCCTCGACATGCATTCCTTTTTCTTTCCCTGCTTCTTGATCCACAAACATATTGTTCGTTGATTGCTTAACATCAGAGTTCTTTCCATTCATATATGTCCACTCTGTATCCACTTCGCCAATGATTTTCTGCGGTTGCTGCCTCAATCTTGTACCAATACCATCTGGACTTGGTTGAGTGGCCAATGCCTGCTTCCTCTTAAGCTCCGGACTGCTTTCTAGTGCATTTTTGCTACTGTCATCCTCTTTATCTGTTGATTGCGATTTCTGCTCTTCCTGAACTTTAAACATCGGTTCATTTCTGTCCTCCAGTATTGGTTTTGATAATTCAAAGTTGTCACAAAATTCATGGTTGACCAGGGCAAGCTCCTTGTTCACAGACTTTGCCTCACAGCCTAAAGTGGTCTCTGAATTCTCTATAGGACAACCACTGGCAAAATTTCTGCTGTTAGGGAGTTGCTTCTGTTTATCACTCTTCAACTCATCATGCATTTTGTCTTCACATTGAGGCATTAATGAAAGAGCTAGTTCATCATTGATCTGTTGAGATGTCTTGGATTGTGTGGTCATTTCTGAAAAGGGCAGGGTCCGCAGGGATGGTGTGTTCATTTCTGAAAAGGGCAGGGACCTTTTTGCTGAAAGATGATTGACAGTCACTGTATTCTTGTCCATAGGATTCTGTGACCTTCGAGTTTGGATGAGATAATGTGCCACTGATTTGTAGCCCAAGCTCGATATCTAGACAATAGATGAAAAGGAAAGAAAAAAAAGAGTTTAGCTAAATTTAATCCCTTCGAAGTCTGGGCTGTTTGTTGAGAGTTACCTTCCTGTAAAAAGGTCCAGTGGGAGCCCATCCTTTTGCTTGCCTGCACAAACTGCAGTTGCAAATTCCCCGACAGACCGGGCATATCCAGTTTGGGTTTTCTATGGCTTCAAGTACATGTTCCCCATACCTGCTTTCCCAGATAAAAGAAAACTTGGAAAGTCAGATTATTTTAACTTCTTTCAGTTCAAAGCTTACGACAGTATCAAACTTTGGAGCTGATAAAAGAAGGACTGAAGAATCTTCCAAATATTTATACCTCATGTACAAACAATCTCCACAGAATTGTCCTTGGACTATCTTGCATTTGCTGCAGTGAGTACGATGACCAAGAGTTTTCTGCCTGTTAAGCATACCTTTCATCTTGTGAATAATTGCAGTCTCAAGAATTGCATAAAAAACCAATTTAATGTAGCAATGTTACAGTTCGGTTAGCAACTCTTCTAAGCATAATACTTAAGAGCGATAATGCTAAACATAATGTTAAACAGTCCTTACAGGATTTTAAAATAGTTGTTGGCTAAAGTATGCCAGTCATAGCTAGGAATATTGAACCTTTATGGTGGACACAACCACGTATAATGTTATTCCCCTGACAAACAATATCATTTCCTTCACAAAAATTTATACGAGGACAGATTTAAAAAGCATGACAATCACCTGCATTGATGGCATGTTTTTCCCTTAACCTGATCATATATCCGCTTTCCGTCCTTCCCATATGCATCTACAAAAAGGGTCCAGCACTTCGCAGTGTTGCCCAACAACTTCTCGTGCTCTTCTGTATAAACCTCTGGCTTCGAGCCCTCCTCTAGCATCGCATATTCATTCTCCAACAACCCAACTTTCTTGGCTAATGCAGCTTCCGAGTAGCTAACAGGTGTCGCATTGTTCAACCTAAAACCAGCACCCGACAAAATTCAAATTAAAAGCGTTAGCTAAGATAACCAATCTTTTTCTTGATTTTTGTTTTAAATCTCCTCATTCATTCTTGATAAAGAAAAACAAACATAAAGAAAGAACCTTTTTACCGTTCAAGCAAATGGGGAAATCCTCAATTTACATAAATATAAATATAAACCCCGTTCATTGAATCTAAAGCTCGAAATCAACTAGCACATACAAAATGCAAGGATGGTACCAACTCAAGTAAACTTAAAGAAAGAACCTTTTTAGTATTTAAACAAATGGGAAATCTAAATTAGTAAAAAATTATAAATACGAACCCAATTCATTGAACCGTTGAGCTCAAATATCAACCAATACATACATGCAAGTACAGTACCAAATTCTAGATTATGATTACCTAGAGGAGCGGCGAGGGGGCTCGGACGACTGCAGAGGAGTGGGATATTTAGCTGATGAAAGGGTAGTTCTTGGGGTGCGTTTAGGAGGAGGAGAAGTTAGGGACTTAAACTTGAGAGAGAGATCAACAAGACCCAGTTTCTGCATTCTTTCAAGGTTTTCTTTGATTCTCTGTTCTCTTGATTGTTCATACGGGGACATTGTTGGGGTTTGGCCATTCATGATTTGTGGGTAAGGAGTTGTTTTGGCTTCTTCTCCTGCAGTGTTTGTGTCTATATCTCCCATGGCGGCCCTCTCCTTCTTCACTCTCTGTGTTCCTGCTCTCTCAACGGTCCATTTTTGAGGCTTAATACGGGGTAACGTGAGAGGGAAAAAATAATGAAAAATGAAAAAGTTGGATTATTGGGCTTCCTATAAGTTAATTATAAAAAGGCTTCCAAAAGCGTTTTTTCGACCCTTTTTTTTTGGTTATAAAAAGGGGAATTTTTCAAAACTAACCAAAAAATAAAAATCACAAATAAAAATACCCCCATCTTTTTTAACCTTTTAACTTTACCTTTTTTTAAATTTTCATTTTTAAAAATACCCCTCTTTTAATCCTATGCAAACTCTTCTTCTCTCTATCTTCTTCTTCGTTCTTCTTTCTGCTGCTGAAATCCTTTCTTCTTCTTCTTTCTTTCTTCTTCCTGCTGCTGCGGGATCTGCAATTAATCTTGTTACTGGATATTTCATCAGTAATTTGTTAACATCTCCTCTGCTGCTGCCTCTCTCCTTGGTTGCATACTGTTTTTTTTTTGTTTCTCAACGAGAATTTGTTAACATTACATTTTTTTTTAATTCTACTTTTCGAATAACAATTAATTTATGACGAGTTATTATCGGATCTGTGGCGTTTTGATTTGCAAATTTTTCTGTTATCATCTTCTTTAAGAAACGATTTTCGATTCGGATTTTTGTTCATTGAACGGGTAATATTTCCATTCCTGTGATTGCAGTTTGTTTATTGCTTTATTTGGAATTAATTAACCAACTTTTGAAAATTGGAAATGCCAAGAAAATTTTCCGTGAATTTCACACAAAGGATGTGAAATTGTCAAATTTTGATGTTCTTTCGATTTTTTATTTCCCTACGTTGTTTAATCTGTTTCAAGGTTGAGCGCTTGAATTTTTTCTTTTTCTTTGGTAATCAAACATAGCCATCATTTCTCTTTCAGGTCTCGGTATGCAGCTTTTCATACATAAAGCATGGCGTATTTATTGGATTTTATAAGAATCGGGTTACTGGGTATACCAATTCATTTGTTTTGATTGTGAAGGGATATATATCTTCTGGGCTTGGTTTTCAGACCTGATGTTCGGTAGCAGTTCATCATGCCTCACACCTTCTTGTTGTATGGGGTGTAGAGCACTTCGTGTTATTTGGATAGCAAATATCTGCAGAATAAAGCATATGCACTGATGCTGAAAGTTGGAACAGAAGCTGGGCAAGACAATTGTTTATGTGATGGTGATGATGATTCTATTCATTCACCAATCTGACTTGATCTTGCTTCTGCCACTACTCAACCATCGTGGATAGCTTGTTTATTTTTCCTTTTTCTTTTCATTGTTTATGCATTTAGTAGTATTGTTGTCAGGAATTATCCAGCAGTTCTGTTGTAGTCGTTGTTCTGTAGTACTCAAAATAAATTCTTGAAGCAAGAATGAGTGGTCAATGTGTTGGTAGATTCAATGTCAGTAATTACCAGCAGTTCTGTTTAATTCGTTCAATGTGTTGGTAGATCCAAATAAAGATAATTTCAACATAAAAGCAAACGGCACTCAGACATCTCCATAATAAATCCAGAAACTCTACAAGTTAAACTCCTAGCTTAAAAGATGATTTTGAAGGACAAAATGCATGTGTTTCCTTACATGGAATGACACGTATCTCTCCGGTCTATTAATTTTTATTTTATTATATACTCTCTCCATTACTATAATAGTAGTTCTTTGAGAAATAATAGTTGTTATGATTAAAGGAAATATTACTGAAATAATAAAAATTATGGTTGGTTAATAACCGACAAAATGTACAAATAGTTCTGGATAATGTACATGGCAATTGAGTTAGGCAGGTTTGGATGGATCGATTTTTTTATTTTTGGAATAAAAAAATATAAGATGTTTATATTCTGAAATTTGATATATGGGCTGGTATACCTGATATATCACTCGGTATACCAAAAAACATAAGATATTTATATTCTAAAATTTAGTGTACCGGCTAGTATACTAAAAAAAAATGTTTACATTTTGAAAGATGGTATATCGATCGGTATACCAGTCTGATATACAAAAAAAAGAAGATATTTATACTCTGAAATTTGGTATACCGAATGGTATACCTTGTATACCGCTTGATATACAAAAAAATAAAAAATATTTATATTCTGAAATTTGATATACCGCCCGGTATACCTGATATACCAAAAAATAGAAGATGTTTATATTCTAGAATTTGATATATTGGCTGGTATACATGGTATACTGTCTGGTATACCAAAAAAAAAAAGAATATGTTTACATTCTGAAAGATGGTATACCGGCCGCTATATCAGGTATACCAAAAAACTGAAGATATTTACATTATGAAATTTGGTATACCTATTATACTGCCTGGTATACCAAAAAATAGAAAATATTTATATTCTGAAATTTGGTATACCAGTTGGTATACCTGGTATACCACTTGATATACCAAAAATCAGAATATATTTGCATTATGTAATATGGTATATCAGTTGGTATACATAGTATACCGCCTGGTATACCAAAAAATAAAACATGATTTTCTTTCTCAAAAATGAATTTTAATTTTTTTTATTTAAGCTCTAACAATATAATATATGCAGATCCAATAATTGAAATGTAATCATCAACAATAAATTATTTAACATTAGAAGACCAACCACTTTTAAAATTGAAAGAAAATATTTCTGAAATGATGCATTATGTGAGCATATTGAGCAAAGATACTATTGAGAAAACAAGGGACAAGGATAAGGAAGACGAACAAGATATGGAGACTACAGAATCTATTATCATAAGTAGCCTAAGATATCCTAATATAGAGATGGGACAACTTTACAATGATAAAGATACCCTTACAAAGACTTTAGGTTTCTATGCATTAAAAAACAACTTTCAATACAAAGTTCATTTCAATTGTGGATTTTTGTATACTACCGGTATACCTGATATACCAACATCCAGAATACAATGTCAATTCTTATTTCACCCCCTCGAAAACATACTTGGGACTCGCATACTTAAATTTAAATTTTTATTTTACTTGTCAAATGGATTTATAACAATTTATATTTTGACACTAATACACTAATATTAGTCATTATTTTTGTTTTTACAATAATAATTATGCATGATATAAATGAAAAATACAATTAATAACTTATGTATGAAATTATATTATAACCATAAAAATTAATTTTTTTAAAATTATAAAATAATAAAAATGTTCAAATTAACATTACTAAATGATAGAATTATCTCATCCGACTTGATTTACATGTGCCACGTTGTACCCATAATCAATGGAAATTGCACGTTGGGATTTAGGATTGGCATAATTTGCAATTGTATTTAGACCACATAATAAATTAATAATCACAAATTTAAAATAAATAATTTTATTTTATGAAAGATTTGATAATATTACAATAGTTGAAATTATGCGGTTTAGTATATTTTAAATCAGAAAAATTATGTGATTGAGATTGAAGCTCTTAAAATAAATCAAAGCAAGAATATTCTTGTATTATATGTGCTTAAATTCAAAACTGAAATAGCCTCTCCCTTTTGTCTTTTGTTATTCACTAAACAAAGCATCTATACGTTATTATCAACTTACTTTTAAATTGCTTATAAATTAAGGCATGATGTGTTGTTGATAGTTGACCTTTAATAACCTTTAATAACATATTCTTCATCCGTTTTATTAACTGGTTAATCGATTTTAATATTCAAGCTTCATTTTTCTAATTAATTGTCTTTTTAACTTTGGTGGAAAGTAAAAATGACACTTAAAAATTTTAAAATTATCGTTTGACTTAAAAAATGTGGAAGCGAGTGAAATAGAGCATATATGAGCAAGGCATTTTATCAAACACCTTGGAAGCATCGTTTGTCCGGTTGCTTCTGAAAGAAATAATTCTCCAAAAAGAATGAAACTTCAGGCAAAATATGAAGAAAAGGTTTACGAGTCAAATACAAGTATTATATTCATACAGTTTACAAGCATAAAATAATGGTAGATAACAAAAATAGTTTTGGAAGAAAAAACTGAAAGTATCTCCAATCGAGTGAAGTAGATAATTTCAAACACACAATGCAAAAAGAATGTAATCCACTTATCATGAACATTCCGAATTTGATAATTTTTATTCATTTATCATGAAATGTAATCCACTATTTTTTAGCTTTAATTAATAGTTAAAAAAAAGTTTATTATTAATATTTAATTTAACATTTTGAAATATATAATATAATTTTAATTTTTTAAACTGGTATACTGGTGGTATACTAGAAGATATACCTGGTATACCGGTGGTATACCTTCAATTCTAGATTACGGTATACTTGGTATACCGACGGTATACCTAGTATACCGGTGGTATACCTTCAATTCTAGATTTAGGTATACCGATGGTATACCTGGTATACCACCATACCCGATATACCGGTATATCACCCGGTATACCACCATACCCGGTATACTGGTATACCAACGGTATACCACCATACCCGATATACTGGTATACTAACGGTATACCTGGTATACCACTATACTCGGTATACTGGAGGTATACCCGGTATACTGGTGGTATACCTGATATACTAGAAGGTATACCCGATATACTGGTGGTATAATTTCAAAACTGGATTTAGGTATACCAGTAGTATACCTGGTATACTGGTGGTATACCAAAATTCAGAATATCATTTTCAATTTTGGATTTTGGTATACCTGGTACACCGTTGGTATACCAAAATTCAGAATACAATCTGAATTCTGAATTTTTGTCAGAATACAATCTGAATTCAGGATTTTGGTATATCGCTGGTATGAAAGCAGCAAAATTAAAACAAAACTTATGTGGAGTCCTTAAAGAGCCTAGAGTTTTCGTTTCTCGTACCATTACAAACACTCTGATAGAACCCAATAGTCATATTCACATGAGCTGCCAAAATATTAGCTTTATATATTTTAACAACCATGAGCAAAATAACCACCATGCAATAAGCAAGTCAATGCCTCATAATTCTAAAAGTCTTCTGCATGATGATATCTTGGAATTTACAGCATCACATAATCTTCAAGTTCACAACAGCTAAGGAAACAA
The DNA here is from genome assembly GCA_037975025.1 of Excoecaria agallocha. Taxonomy (NCBI): domain Eukaryota; kingdom Viridiplantae; phylum Streptophyta; class Magnoliopsida; order Malpighiales; family Euphorbiaceae; genus Excoecaria; species Excoecaria agallocha. The sequence goes on along the minus strand of CM075807.1, from coordinate 123,348,544 downwards.
TTCTTCAAGCTAGATATAGAATCGATGCAAAGCATGAACATTGAATGACTTTGAAGAATCTAAACTACAATACAATTAACTGGTGGAAGAGAGAGAGAGATACAACCAATTTGACATCATTTCATAAATGCTTTGTTTATTGTGCCTAATTTTTCTATTTCCTTCCCCGGAAAGGCAAAGAATATTCAATCTAGTAGTACCCCACTGCCTTCATAAACTCCAAAATTCTTACAAAAATCTTCTTGCCCGACCGAGGAAAGATGAGAATGAATTGGCAATCTCTGCACTAAATGCAATAGGAGGCGCCTTTAGTGGTCACAATTTTTGTTCAGCTTTTGTACTTTGTCTCATTATTGAATTAACTCGGAACACAAAGGCCTCAATATAGCATAATATCTACAAGGTCTACATCACTATAATAGTTTTTCCATCAAATGGCGGCAGTTAACCAAAATCTTTCCAGCTTGCATATAGACAAAATGCTGAGGCAGCTTGATAGCAAAAATTGAGTGGTCCAGCTTTTACATTTTATTGAAAAACTTAATATAAGGAAAATCAAATCATATCCTCCTCGTCATAACTGAGTCCTTCAGTTAATGCAAAGGAAGAAGATCCCCAGATATTCAAAAGCAAAGCGCACTAATTTTCGAAAACAATCAACATTAAGCCCCATTTCATTCTCCAAAAGAATTAAAGGCAGTTTTTTTCAAAAGGAACCACTTCACTTTTCTTTTCTTTTTTTCCTAACCTTTTCCCAGAATCAAACAGTATTTATTTACTTTAAATCGATAAAAAGTAATAACTTTGCTTAATCTCTTTCCTTTTTACTCTTAAAGATGAAAATTTTCAGAAATAATGTAAATTTGAACAAAAATCATCAAAGCAAACAGAATTTCCAGCAAATCAAGCACGAATTTTTCTTGAGATTCTTAAATCAAACAGCAAAAATATCACACGCCAATTTCAGTTTTACAAATGCAGAACCAAGGGATGCCATTAACAAAACCACCGGCCTATTCAACAGTATATATTTACTTTAAATCAACAAAAGTAATAACTTTGCTTAATCTCTTTCCTTTTTACTCTTAAACATAAAATTAAATATGCAAATTTTTCAGAAATAACTTAAATTTGAACAAAAATCATGAAAAAAAAAAGAATTCCCGGCAAACAACAAAAATAGCACCTACCCAAATCCAGAACAAGGAGACGCCATTAACAGAGCCACCAGCCTATTCAACAAGAAGGAATGCGTGTCGGTGCTCCAGTTACCGGTGAAAATGAGTAGCAGAGATCAGAAGCAGCAAGAGATATGAAAAATGCTCAAGAAAATCAATGGCTTCCTTTTTCTTTAACAAACTGAAATCTACCAAAGGGAAAATTCAATAAAAAGCAGAAAAGCACAGAGTTTCTTAGACAAAAACCGGCGAGAATCGACAAGAAGCGGATAGAAGATCGTGACTGAGAAATGGGCAAAAAGCGGCAAGAAACTAAAAAATTGACGAAGGTCGTGAAATGCAGAGTGAAAATAACAGGAGCAGAAGAAATGGGTTATCAAGTGAGCGCTTAAAATGAGAAAACGGCATTTTTAAAAATAAAAAATTAAAAAAAGGTATTTTTAAACATGCTTAATAGATGGCTGCATTTTTTAAAATTAGGGTAAAAAAAGTGGTATTGCGTGCAATTTCCTCTATAAAAAGTGCCTCCGTTGCTTTTTTCCCATTTTCTTTATAAAAGAAACTAATGGGCCTTTTTGGGCCCATCTGAAGATCAAAATTTGTTCTAAAAGGGCAGGCCTCCAGGCCCAATATTATGAATAGCAAGTTGAAGCCTTCCTCAGGCTTAGTCGTCTATGCATTAATTTATGGGAGTTTTACAAAATTACCCAAAAAAATAGAACTCATTGTTAAAAATGCCTTCACCTTTTTTTCCTTCTTAACATTACCTTTTTTTAAATTTTTATTTTTAAAAATACCACTTTTTTAATCCAACACAAACTCTCCCTGTTCTTTCGTTCTTCTTCTTTCACGCTTCCTCTTCTTTCGTTCTTCTTTCATTCTTCTTCTTCTTTCGTTCTTCTTCCTCTGTTGGACGACTATTGAAAATTTTGAAGCTTCTTCTTTCTTAATTCTTGGTGCCTACTCTGCATTTTTTGTTGATGAAGATTTTGAAGGTGAGTCTCCTCCTCTACCATTTTTCTTGATAATTAATTTTGTTTTGTGTTTCTCAAACGTGAATTTTTAAACATTAATCCAAAAATCAATTTTACAACTTCTGGTTTATCGTACAAATAATCCAATTACAAACCACGATTCTTGAAGGAAACAATTCTACTCTAAAATTTCTACACATTTAACTGATTATTTACTCATGTTTGCTGAATTTTTCACATCAATTTGGATTGTTCTTGAAAGTTGGATGTTGTATTTGACGGTGATTTCTTAGGCATAACCGGTTGTTCAAATCAGTTTGTTGAATTGCTTTCAGTTATTTCTTCTTGTATCCTTAATTTGTTAATTTGCTGATGTAAAATTTGGTGTCTTAATTGCTGTATACAAAGTGTTTGACAAAATGCCAATATGAATTTTTTTATAAGCAAATGTTCTACAAAATAATCTACTCCTAATAAATATATTCTCCATTTTTTATGAGCAAATGTTCTTGATCCTATACATAGTTATTTGTTTCAGTGTTAAGGTCGTTGAGAGAGAATTAATGTGTAGAATGACCTCTGCCATTGGTGAATGCAAATAATTGCTCCAATAATAATCCTCCATTTCTCATTACCCTGTCCTCTGACTCCTTCTATGCATCCCTGTTGGGTCTAATGTATGAAATCATGTTCTTGCTACCAAACAAAAAATTATTTTAATTTTATATTTGCCTTGTACCCTCAAATGAACCAGATATCACTCAACAAAAATTAAAAAAAAAGTGAACAATAAAAAAGATGAACCTCATCGTGATGTTAAATGATTTGGGTTAAATAACATTCATGTTTTGAATCAGCATATGTCATTAACAAATATAAAGCTGTGTTTGATGAAGAGGCAGATGGAGAAAGGAATAACGAGATCTTCTGGTAACTCATTCTAACTTCTTCCAGTTAAATAACAAGTCAACATTTTGACGTGTTCAGTAGTCATAGTAAGTACTAAGTTAGTAACTGTCCTTTTGAGAATAATGTCACTAACTAATTAATTAAAATTCATCATAAATCAAATAACATAAAATAATATGAAATTCCTTATGATTGGCTGCTGAAATAACATAATATATATATGCATGGTAGCAGATGACTTGCAAAATTAGACGCTAATAATCTAATGTCTTTTAAAAATAATCTCATTAAAAGTAAATCCATATTAATAATCAATTTAATATTTTTTAAATCCATAATTGCAGTCAATTTTAGATACTAAACAAGTGGTTAATCATTTTCTATTAGAATTGAACCAAAAAGTAAGTTTATACAAGCAAATTTGTCCATATCATCGATGTACTTCATTCTTATAACCAATTGATTTAAAATACTTACTACATTTTTATAATATTTAAATTATAATTAAAGTTAATCCGACGATATAAAATGCATGTTACACTCTTTTCATGTATAAAGCGACATAAAAAATTATTCTCCTTCTCTAAGAAAATGAGAACAATAATTTACATAATTAATTGTATACTTGTAAAATAAATACCATGTTTTTACATTAAATGGGTTTTTACTTTGGACCATTGAATCATCTGAGAAGCCATTTTAAAGCTTTGTCATTTAATGATTAAATCTATAATTGCAGTCAATTTTTTGAAATTGGTATACCAGACGGTATACCGGTATACCACCGAGTATACTAAAATCCAGAACTAAAATTGTATACTGAATTTCGGTATACCAGATGGTATACCGGTATACCATCTGGTATACCGAAATTCAGAACTAAAATTGTATTTTGGATTTTGGTATACCAGACGGTATACCGATATACCACCTGATATACCAAATTTCAAAACTAAAATTGTATTCTGAATTTTGGTATACCAGACGGTATACCACCTGGTATACTAAATTTCTGAACTAAAATTATATTCTGAATTTTGGTATACCAGACAGTATACCTGTATACCACCTGGTATACCAAAATTCAGAACTAAAATTATATTCTGGATTTTAGTATATCAAATTCCAGAACTAAAATTATATACCGGGTTCTTTTTAGCATCTAATGCTGTGCAGTTAATTATTTTTTTAAATTCTTGAAAGTCACCTTAAGCTCTCTAAGTGAGAAAGAAAGTGACTAAATTACAAATGAATTATTGCTCTTCTTCTCTCTTTCTCTCTCTCTCTCCTTCCTTTAATTCTTCTCCTTTGTAATATGCAGTTGTGGGATTCGGAAAGAAGAGAGGACCTAACTCATCTGAGAAGTAAAGTGTGAGAGGATGACAAGTTGTTAGTTATGTAGGTTAAGGCTTATGTTTGCTGTTTGCATTGTCTTTCTATGTTCTATTTTTCATGCTCTATTGAATTTTGATATTGAGTGTCGAACTTTGTTGATGGTACTTAGTCCCAAATTATTTGACTTATTTTCCTAATTTTTTATATTTCATATCTTATTTGCATATTTCTTGATAATGTTCTATCCTAAATACAGTTACGTAAATTCAAAGTTGTGTTTGCGCAATCCACCTAAATACATTTGGTCGTTTCATTGCGGAAGATTGATAGCAGTACCATACATCATTTGCTGTGAGCAGGTGCAGGATTTGATTTCTTTCAACAAACAATAAATTCATAACATATTATGGTTTTTCTATATTTGAAAATAACATTCTCCATTCTCTTGAACAAGGTGCTTCATTTAAAAGTTCAACAAGGAATTGCTCAGCGTGCTAGACATCCTGATGAACTGAAAAAAGACAATATGAAATGCATGATTGACATAGATTACTATTTGTCACAGCAAATTCATCCTGTGGTATCACGTAATTATTGTAAGGAAAAAAATGATTTTTCTTGTCACAACATTTGAAGACTATGCATTATTGTAAGGAAAAAAATGAGCCTTTGTTTTGGAGTTCAACCATTTCAACAGAGACTTCCAGATGCCACATTGTAATTTGAGGCTTCAATAGTAAAAGCAGCCAGTATGAAGAACCATAACCATTAATCTAAAGACCATCACAGAAAATTGATGACATTGCAAATCTCCAATGTTTAACACTATCCAATAAACTGATTGCTAAACCTTCTCTACCAATTTTATTTTTGAAAAGGATGTTCTCATTGTATGATATCCAAGTTACACATTAAACTATATGCAAGAATAATAGTGTCTCATTACGAATATGAAATTACAATAAAGGTCAAGAAGTAAACTCATTCACAAATTTTAATCACGACATCAAATCAAGCTGTCAAATACGAGATGAAACTTACTGCTTTGCCACTAAAATTCATATATGACTGAGGTTTTGCCAGAAGTATAGGAACCTCTTTGATGCAGCCTATACTAATGACGGGAAGAATAAAAAATAAACCATCAGGCACATTCCAAGAAAAAACGGGTCATAAAACAACAATTATAATTTCAAGATTATTAAACTAAACAACATATTCCAATAAGAGCCTTTGACTGAATTGTGTTCATGCAACACCTTCAGCTTGAGCAATTTGATCAATCATTTCAAAACCAACCTGACAAGATATAATGTACGTGTTTTTTTAAATGAATAGTATGGCAGTAAACAAATTAAAGCAAGAAGATGCATCAATTACATTGTGCCTAGTGCCATGGTATTTGGTTTCAGGGTTACCCAATCCAACAATAAGCCAAGGGTTATACTCTACTTTAACTCCATTGCCACTATCTAGCAATGAAGCCCGTACAGAGAGCCTCATAGATATCAAATTCCTTTGCTGAAAAATAGAAATTCTCAGACAAAAAATGCAATTATAAGGGGTAGAAACAACATACAACATCGACATGCACATACAAAGAACAACAGATTGTTTGCTAGGAATAAATAATTTTTTTTGTTGCTTAAAAAAGGAGGATAAGCCTTTTGGAAAAACTCGCGAAACACATAATTGCAATTGAATAAAAAAATAAATATAAATTAATTGCAAACTAACATGAAGCAACAGACTTTAGCATAAAAGCATTATCGCATAATATAAGAGCTAAATAACAGGATAAAATGAGAATAAACTACAATTCCAAATATTTACACCTTCATAAGTCATTTTTTTCCTCTGCAAAAAAAAATCTTAAAAGCAAGAAAAGCACCAAAAAAAAGTAACCTGTTTCGACTAAGCTAAAAAACGCCACTACGTTCACCAATTTTTGAAACTTCAAATACTGAATCAAATAAGAACAAAATTAACCTCTTTCACTTAAAATCTAGTTCAGCTCAAAGGGAGAAGAAGAAATGGATAGCGACAGGTCACAGAAATTTTGAGGCTAAAGCCGTTGGATTTGGGAGAAGAAGAAAGGAATAATGGGCTTATAATCAACAAAATTGTGGAGATTATGGCTTCCACTAACTGAGACAGAGCTTCCAAACGGCGTTTACTCTTTGACTAGGCCTTCAATTCGTATACGCTGGGCAAACAAGGAAACGATATTTTTTAAAAACAAAAAATTAAAAAAAGGTATTTTTAAACATGTTTAGGAGATGGCTGCATTTTTAAAAATTAAGATTAAAAAAGTGGTATTGTGTGCAATTTCCTCTTAATTTATTAAGCACAACTTCTAAATTGGACTCAACTCCTAGACCAAACCACACCGAGACTAGAACATTCTGAATCTCAATTTTAGGCCACTAAATTCCAACACATTACCTTGGATTAAATTAATGGATTTTGTTTGACTTTGAAGTGACCCAATTGCGTACACCGAAAGCAAAACCCAATGCTCAATCACAGGAGGAGTGGAAGTTTCCATTAGTACCGATGTTTGATAAACTACCAATATTAACATTCCACACCTTTCACCTTTTCGATTTAAATACAAAAATGTCATACCAAATGCAACGTCACTATGCTCAATCTTGCAAGTTTTAGCCATGGATTTCTCTCCCTTCTCTTACGAATAAATACTCCCTTTAAGCCCATAGTTTCAGCATAGGACAACCCATGGCCTTGAACACTACCATGTCCTCGGCTATTCTTTTTGTTGTTTTTAGCATCAATTTCATCTCTTATGCTAATGCAGCCAATGGTGATGATAACAATTTGTCGGGAGCTTCTTTTGTCTTCGGTGATTCTTTAGTTGATGCCGGAAATAATAACTATTTGCCGACTTTATCTAGAGCAAATATTCGACCCAATGGTATAGATTTTAAGGCCTCCGGAGGTAATCCTACTGGTCGGTATACCAATGGTAGGACCATTGGTGACATTATAGGTAATTTCTTGATTCTTACTAATTAATTTATGAATACATATAGCTATTTTGGTTGTTATTCAATTGTTTTTTTTTTTCTTATTTAGGTGAAGAACTAGGGATCCCAAACTATGCTCTCCCATTTCTTGACCCGAATGCCACAGGAAAAGCTATATTATATGGTGTGAATTATGCCTCGGGGGGAGGAGGAATTTTGAACGCAACTGGAAGAATATTTGTTAGCGCTATGCAACAATCAGTTTATTTATTTATTCCTGTCTTAATATGACAATCAATTTTATACAGTAGTATTTAACAATAGCATCGTTTGATTAAAAAATAATTTATTTTTATTTTTTTTTATAAATCGAATATAGTATGTATCGTGTAGCATACTGTTATATCTACAAATATTTATATTTTTTGTTTTTTTTTTCAGGTTAATAGGTTGGGAATGGATATTCAAATTGATTACTTCAACATAACTAGAAAAGAGTTTGATAAATTGTTGGGTCCATCAAAAGCAAGAGATTACGTGATGAAGAAATCCATATTCTCAGTCACAGTTGGAGCAAATGATTTCCTAAATAATTATTTACTTCCAGTTCTTTCTGTTGGTGCAAGACTTACTCAAAATCCTGATGCATTCGTTGATGATTTGCTCAATCACTTAAGAGACCAACTCACTGTAAGTCAATTGAATTACGTGAGATTACAAAATATTTCCAACATACATTTTCTTTTTCTTTTTTTGTTCTTAATCTTAAGATGATTTAAGAGTCGAATAGACCTATCGAGTGAGTTTCAATGGTCAATTAAGCTTCTCATAATGCAGCTGGATCAATTTCACCCTTAAAAAAATCAAAATTAAATTGAGTTATTATTTGTTAACGTTATATATTTTTATATTGGTGGCAGAGACTATATCGATTGGATGCTCGAAAATTTGTGATAGGGAACGTTGGGCCAATAGGGTGCATACCATATCAGAAAACAATAAATCAATTGAAAGAAAATGAATGCGTGGGATTGGCAAATAAGTTGGCACAACAGTACAATGCCAAGCTGAAAGATTTGCTTGCTCAATTAAATGATAATCTTCCTGGTGCTACCTTCGTTCATGCCAATGTCTATGATCTCGTCATGGAACTCATCACCAATTACGATAAATATGGTAATGCAAAACTAACAAAAAGTTGAGTTGACAGCATTTCAATGCTGAATTGAAAGAGTAAATCTTATAAAATGCCATCAACTCGGCTTTTTCATTAGTTTTACACTAATAAATTAACTGGCGGTTAGAAAAATATTTGTAATTATTGCTTTTGATAATTTATCAGGAGAAATGATTTTTGGCTGATATTATTTAATTAATCCTTTTTCTTTTCATTTGTATGCAGGGTTTAGCACAGCAACAAAAGCATGCTGTGGAAATGGAGGGCAATTTGCAGGGATAATTCCATGTGGACCTACTTCAAATTTGTGTGACGATAGAGATAAACATGTTTTTTGGGATCCTTATCATCCGAGTGAAGCTGCCAATCTTCTGCTTGCTAAGCAACTTCTTGATGGGGAAGAAAAATACATTTCTCCCATGAATCTCAGGCAGCTCAGAAATCTTTGATTCTTGTTTTTATTTTCTTGAGTTATGTGTTATTACTTCTTTCATTGTTACCGAGCTTTCTGTTTTTTCGTCGTTAAATTACTATGCAAACAAAACTTAAATTGTATGTTCTTTATTTACATTTTTCTTCCGTTATTACATATCCGAAACAGTCTAACCACAAAATATTTTTTATTTAAACCGAGTTCATAAATTTATTTAGATATATAGATAAATAAATTTTAATTAAGTTGCATATTTCTAAAGTAATCCGTAGGCAATTCAAGCCAAGATTTGGGTGTAGTATAGCATAGAATATAAACGAGAGTTCAAACACGAGAGGAATTGAAAAATCTAATTAAGCACCAAACATTCAAGTCCTTTTGATTTAAAGTAGATAGAAATTGAAAATTTAGTGATTTATTACAATTAAAAGAGAAGACATTGGCGACCTAAATCATTGCATTTGTCGGAGTAGGCTAGGTGGTTGGTCTTGCCCAACAATTCCTAACCCTACACCTAACCACATATGCAGATGCAGGCAAGAAAACAACCCTATTTTTTAATTATTTTGTCCTTTTATAAAAATTTACAGTTTTATTTATTTTTATAAAGATATTACAGTTCTTTTTTCAGTAATTTATATTCGGATTAATATGCAAAAATATCCTTAATATTTAGCAAAAATAATAATTTTGCTTCTAATAGTTAGTTACATACACCGTTTTAAAAATAATATTACATGTAACTAAATATTAAAAATAAAATTACTTATTTTATAAACATTAAGGATATTTTTGCATGTTTAACCTTTATTTTCTCCTATTTAGTTTAGTTAGTAATCAAATCAAGAATATTCCAAAATCTTAGCTAAGCTTGTTATGAATTGGGTGGGCTGGGCTGGGCTCATATGGGTTCAAAGTTCAAACTGATACTGTGTTTGTAAAAATATAAAGATACATTGAAAAGAAAATAAAAGCGAGTCAGGCCGAAGGAATAACAGAGAAGAAAGAACAGGACAAAAAGAAAAGAGAGGAGGAGATGTCAGACAATATGGGCGACCGAATAAACAGAGAGTAGCCATTGCAGTGCAGCAGAAGAAGAAGAAAACGGAAAGCGACTAATGATATTCTGCTGTAGACATTTAGATGGCTACTGTCTCTACTGATCCCTGCGCGTGCCTTCCTCTCTCTTCTTCTCTTTGACTTAGATTCTCTTTTTTTTTTTTAATTATTATTATTATTATTATTATTATTCATGACCTTGATATTCCAAAATTTATATTTTGCTTTTAACTTCATGCATCTAATCCATTCTCAGTCGCTTCAATCAAGTTTTTATATCATTTTTAACTAACTTTGTCTTTTTTCTCTCTGAATTAATTAACCGATCGAAACGCCATGGGACATTATGAAACGTTTTTTTTTTAATAAGTTAGTTATTGTAAAATTGCGTTAAAAATTCATTTAGATGAGTTTGAAGGGCAAAGTGGTAATTTGGCAGTTTTTATTTTGTGATGCGTGATAAATAAATGTCTTGTAATAAAATGGTGTGTCTAATTTACTTTCTAGATGGATGAAAGTAATTAAGTAAAGTTTTAGAAGGAATCTTAGGATGTTTTCCATAACAATGTTTCCTTAGAAGCCAAACATATGAACACTAGTAAAATAACCATACGACACGTTTATTTCCTATGCAAAATTAAATGAAAACACATGAATCAAATCAATCTTAATTTTGGCTATGATATGCCTACCCCCATGCCCCTCACCAATGAGGAATAACTAATAATATCTTTTCTTTTTCTCTAAATTATATTTATTATTAACTATTTTTTATATATATTTATTGGTATTATTCAGTTCGAATCGAAATAATCTGTTATAAGGTTAAAACTCTTTTCATATTGATTTTTATCATTTACAAGATTCAAATTCGAAATCTTACATAAGACGAACAACTACCAAATCATTTTAACCAACTAATATTTAATTATTATTGGCTATTTCAACTTTGATTTTTTTTGTTGAATCATTTATTTTGGTATCTAAAAATTATTGGTCTAATTAATTAATTTGAATTCACATTCTGAAGACCCGCAATGAAGAGGATTTTTATAAAAATTTAGGGATTTAATCAACTATAAATATATATATAAGTGCAATTATAAAATTTTTAATTACTATGAATAATAGAAAATTATTGATCAAATATGATATGTGTAACAATTTATAAGATTAAACAAACAATATGTTGCATTCAATAAAAATTCTAAATTTTAATTAATTAGTGGCCGGGTTAAAAAATTAAACTATATATTAAAAAAATAATATAAAGTTAAACTCTTCCAATAATTTATCAATCAAGAAGCATACGAATTTGAATTTTCAGAAACCAAATGAAGCAATTTAAAAATAAATAAATAAATAAGGAGCAACAATGATGATATGGGGAGCAACATTATCCATGCAAATGAAAATGACAAGAGTAGAATAATGTGACAATAGGGGTAAATCGTAGGGTAGGAGATGGAGATCGCCCAAAGAAGAAAAGAATGGACGGTGGGGATGAGAGATAGTGGGCCCGTGAAAACAGTGGAGCGAGAAATCCGGGAAGAGATTGAAGAGAGGTGGTACGGAGGAGGAATCTGATGCGGACATGACGCGTCCGAAATCAGAGGGAGGACCCAATAATTGCTTCCCACGCTGCCCCGACATACATGATTCTGTCGGCCCTATCATTCACCCTTTCTCACTCTTCGCTCGTTTTGCCCGCTTAGCTTCTTCAATTTCCTTCAATCTCTCCCTTTTTTTTAGCAAGTATAATGTAGATTTGAGACATAAATTCTTCAACCTCTTATTTCATAATTTAATATTAAAATATTATCTAAATTTGTTAAAAAATTTCTATGCACATGGCACATTACAAAAAGTAGGTGAAAATTACGTATGTTCAATTAGTGAAAAATAATAAGAGAGTAATTTAACCTTTTTTATATATATATAGTTTGGAAAAATATTGTTTTGATTTGAGACGAATAGAGATTTATGAAGGTACAAATTTCAACGATTCAATAGTTATTTCTTGACAAATTAATTCTCACTTTTTTCAAAATTCCCCAAAATTAACAATCACTTCAACATGACGACGATCCATTTTCATTATTCTACAGTATACGTGTATGTTTTTGCCAATTGTTTCGCTTAGTGTGGTCAAAATTCCAAGTTTTTCTTTTCTTTTTGTTTTACAGTAATTTTACAGATAATTCTGGTTAACAATTACATTTTAAAATTTTTTCTTATATTTTAATTTATTTCACTTCAAATGTTATTTTTAAAATTTAAATGATATGTTTATATGTATACTGTTATTTATTATACAACTTATTAAATATTTTTTTATTAATTTATAATTTTCATTAAAATTAAATGAAATTCTTAAAAATATAAAAAGGTATTTTTATTAATTACTATAATTTTTTTATGAAATTAAGTTATTTTAATTATTTTCTTAATTATCGTAAAAAATAGAAAATTACATTTTAAAATACAAATGGAGTATTATGTAATAACACAATTTATATGTAATAGAGACCTAGTTAATAAATAAATTGATACTCTCTAATTCTTAAACCCATTAAATCATATTAATTATAATAATAAATCCATCATACGTGTATGTATGAATACCAGCAAATTAAGGACCAGAGACTTCACTAACAATAGCAACATTTATTTTTTGCTATTATAGCAATTAATTATGGACATATTATAAATGGATGCAGTAATTCATTAGTTTTAAATTGACTATAGAACTTATTAATTTTTAATGTCGAGGTCTTTAGTTAAGAACTAAACCACTAATATACATTTGTATAAAAAATATATTACTTCTTTCGGTTTTTTTATCTATTTTTTAATTTTTGCTAAAATTAAGAAATAATAAATAGATTTAAATTTATTATTAAATTACGTTATTATGATTAAATTATCAAATCTGATTAGTTCTAATTTTATTGAAAAAAAAATAAATTAAAAAAATAAATTAAATTACATTATATTAAAATTTAAAAATAATAGATATATAAAATTTAAATTTTATTTGAAAGTGACGTATAAAAAATAGAGGGGATATTTTTTAAGGAAAGAAATAACTATATTACAAAAAAGACATTGATTTGATTGTGATTTTAATTACTTATTTGATAGAGTGGTTATTAATGGATGTCGTTATTCGTCAGATTCAAACAAGGCTTTATTAATTATTATTATTATTATTATTATTATTAATTTTTGTACATAAATTAATTACTGTGATGTGTATATTCACCATTTATATTTCGGTGCATATTTTATATCTATTGTATATTAGTGAATATGAATAATTGAATTAAAAAATAATATTTTAAAATTTTTCATTAATAATTCACATGTGATAAATTTGGTATATCTGATGTATTGAATAATATTTCTCTTATATTTTGAGATTCTAATTTTTTGAGTATAGAAAATAGAAACCGTATATTTTTTATACTAAAATATATTAGCTAAACTTTGTATTAAAATTGGTTTAAGCTATATGTGGCAAATTTTGATTAGATTTATAAATTGAACCTATTCCGCTCATAAAAATCTGATATATCGAATAATATTTCTCTTATATTTGGAAATTCTAATTTTTTAGTATAGAAAATAAAAACAGTATATTTTTATGCTAAAATATACTAGCTAAACTTTGTTTTAAAATTGGTTGAAGCCCCAAGATGCATGTGCCATTTAATAAATTCAATCTATTCTGCTCATAAAAATCTGATATGAATTCAATCAATTTTGATCTTTAGAGAAACTAATTTATTTATGACTCGATTATTTATTTGCAATTTTATGATTTTTTTATATAAAATAATATAAAAAAAGCTTTTTTCAATATATTATTTTTTTAATTTAAATAAACTTTTAAAAATATTAGAAAATAATATTATAAAGTTAATATATTTATAACTTAATTTATTTATTTTACAATCTGTTTACCAATCATTATTGTAACTAATATATTCATAATTTCATTTATTTAAATTCAATAAAGTTATTATCTGATATAAATTCACTTAACTCCGTGCTATGATTTTGGATACCATTTGACTAATATTAAATATGTAAGATTGGGTTAATAATCATGGCCTAATTGGGATTAAAGAAAGTGTATAGGATCATGTGTAGCCCACAAAATCTATGAAAAATTTTGGTAGAAAAAAAAAGGCTGGCAGGATCATACATATAAATATTGAGCAAAGAGGACCATATGCATATATAATGGTATTTTTAGTATTAATATATTGTGTGTGGCACTATGTTTAGTTTGAAAATGTTTTTGGTTTGAAATAGTCCTGTGACTGACACTGACACTAACAAATTATTGGTGAAATCTATTCCAAATGATTATACTTGTTTTTGTTGCATAGCTATTTTTTTAATAATCAGAATTGGGATTTTCTAACATGCTGAAGAAAATGGAGTGAGCTGCCATCCACCGCCATCATTAATTAAGTGTTTTAGTTATTCACTAATTACAATCACTATCTGATTTGACCCACATTAATTGCAATTTCTTTGAATTTAACTTATCATTCTATTAAAGAATGAAAACTTAATTAGAAAAACACCCACAAATGACAATAAATATTTGAAAACTTTGTGTTATTTTACATCAAATGGCAATTCTTTATGTATCATTCAATTATATTTGAATCAAAATATCATACAATAATTTCTCTTGACATTAAGGATAAAGCAATAATTAGATTAAAACTTGTATACTAAAGTCTTCAACTTGCATTTCATTGATTAATAGATTATTTGATTCGTAGATTCAAAATAGCTGATATTGATTTTTTTAGCTATCGGCAACTTATATCAGTTATCAATTAAAGCTCGTTAAATACGTATTAGATTAACAAATAGGTACTGATAAGGTGTGAAAACCTTTATCTGAAATGAGGAAGAGCTGGTTAGGTCATGCCGATCGAATGCTTGGATCTTATAAAAAAGAGTGATCGGTCGGATCATACGTAAGCACTCCGAAGCTCAAGTTAGTAGTTTTATAGAGAGAGAATTCTTAAAAAAAGAGTTTCAAAAATTTAATACTTGAATTCATTGTGCGTTAGGCTATTTATAGAAGATAAATGAGGTGTACTTGAGACATGATAAGTAGCAGTTGGAGCAGGTGAGCAGTGAAGTGACAGGAAGTATGTAAAAGGTATGGACGCTGACTTGTGTCAGTGGACTGATATGACATGCTGTTCCATTAGTCTGATCGTAAATTATGCGGCCTCTGTCTTGTCTTCCAACTCACGTTTGATTTTCCTTGCTAATGAACTTTGGGCCCTACTAAATGCTATTGGGTCGACTGTTTGGATCTAGAAAAATATTTTTTTCGTGATTATCAGGTACCTTTAATCGAATATGTACTTTCAATTATCATAAATTACAAAGGTTTTTCTTGACTTGATATGTACCTTAATCGAAAATTAGGTTAAGAGAAAGGTAATTTTATACAATAGGAGGATAAGCCTCTAGCATAATAGATGTATGTGTGTGTTATTGGAATTTGGAATGTAAGTAGGCATACCTTGGTAGCTCCAAATTCTACCAGCATGCACTATCCTTATCAAGAAAAAGTCTATTTTTCTCGATTAATGAATGGCATTGGCAACAAAACAACAAATTAATGACACAATGTGTTTTCTTTTTGTTTATGTGATTTTCAACGTCTAGACCATATAGATTGCATCCTTCAAATGATGGGCCCCCCTTATTATTTTCATCAATAATGCCAATGTTTCTACCTAACTCATCACATCCTTCCCCACCCCTTAGAAAAACCAAGCAAAGTATACTCACTGCATACTATGCCGGTGTTGAAAACTAACAATTTAAATTGATTAGCCACAAATTCTGATTAAGTTAGCAGGTAATTTATTATTTAATTTATTTAAAAAACAAGTAATTATTTTCTCCAAACTACAAACTCATAATGAATTTAAAATTGAATTGTTTCATTAAATTTTATAATTTAATTTTATTTTTCAGATATATGTATTGGTAAATAAAGAAAACGTCCTGCAAAATAAACATGAAGTACGAATTTTTCTGTCATGGGCTAAATTTATGTTGGACCAAACTCATCATAAACAGCTGCGTTTATTTTAATATATAATAATTTGTGATCGGTTTGATCTTATACTTAATTTACATTGAACACAAACATTTGCAAATTGTAGAATTGTAAAATTCTTTTAACAGTCATATAGTTAAAATTATATATTACTTTTATCATTTTTTTAGTATAAATCATTTAATATTATGAATTTACGTTTCTCTTTCGTACAAAAGTTAAAAAATAAAAAAAAAAAGGTAATTGAAATTAAATATTCAAATGTGAAGAACCAAGATGAAAAAAAACAAAACAAAGACTGTAAGGGAGTATCTTAGTATCCACTTTGGAAGAAGCCGCATACCTAGCTAGCTTATTAGCCGACCCGTAATAAAGACCTCTCCATTCTGAACCCGACTGCTCTTTGTCGTCCCTAACAGAACTCTGCAAAGCTGCACTCTTCTCTCTCTCTTCTTCTTCTTCATATATTCCTCAGAACTTGTTTCACTGTCCTTTACTCTCTCTCTCTCTCCATAAAAACCCTACCTTTCCCATTCTCCATTGCCAAACCTCTCACCTTTCTTCTTCATATCACTATCCTCCCAATCAAAAAGTTCCAATTTTTATCAAAAAATGCCATCAGATTCTTCTGCTGAATCTCGAAAACTGCCCAATAAGCCCCAAAATCCACCTCCTCCTCCCCCAGAACAAGAACACCTTCCTTGTCCACGCTGTGATTCTACCAACACCAAGTTCTGCTACTACAACAACTACAATTTCTCTCAGCCTCGCCATTTCTGCAAGTCTTGCCGGAGATACTGGACTCACGGCGGCACCCTCCGTGACATTCCGATTGGCGGTGGCACACGGAAGAATGCCAAGCGGTCTCGTACCGCTACAAGTTCGACCATGCTTGGACCCATCGCCACAAATGATAATCACCCATTACCGGCAACACCTCTTTTGGTTCCTTTAATGGCTAATCAAGGTAATGCGGTGCCGTTTGGTGATGGGAAAGGCAACAGTGGTGGTTCTGGTGTATGTGGGAGCTTTACTTCATTGTTGAATACTCAAGGTCCTGGCTTTTTGGCATTAGGTGGGTTCGGGCTTGGGCTTGGGTCTGGGTTTGAGGATATGGGTTTTGGGCTTGGCAGAGGGGTGTGGCCATTTCCTGCTGTTGGAGATGGTGGTTCTGGTGTTGGTGTTGGCGGCGGCAGTGGCAGTGGTTCAGGGATGGGAAATACATGGCAGTTTGAGAATGGAGATAATGGATTTGTAGGTGGGGATTGCTTTTCTTGGCCTGATCTTGCTATTTCTACTCCTGGAAGTGGTCTTAAGTGATATTGTTCTTTTGTTTTTTTTTTTCCTTTCAAATTTAATTTCTCTTCCTGGGTTCTTGTCCTTTACTGGAAAAAAAAAATTTCCTGGGCTTGGGGTTTCAGTTAAATTATTACTACTTACTGTTTGTGTTGAGAAGATAAGTAGGTTTGGTATGTGAAAGTGATTTTATTAGTTGTACGTACCTCCTTTTCTGTAGTTGATATGGTACCATATTTGGCTCCATATATACTCCTAAGCACATTACCTTTTGTGGTTTTTGTTTTTTACAAATAACCCACAACTATGGCTATAAAAGTCACTAAAAACAACCGCACTTCCAATTGAGTACTCTTGCCCATGAGGCCAAGCTCCTTATAGTTAAATGCTGTGGTCATTTTTTAGTGTTTTAAGCACACTTTTCAATTAATTGACCTTCTTGTTACCCTTAGTATAGCGATCATATATATGAATAATTGCACATATTTTGTGGTAATTAAGCTCTAGTGTTGCAGCATTCAAACTTATTTCTAGACTATAAACTTGGGATGAAAATTATTACTATTTGAGAGGAAATATGGAAATTGAAGGAGAAAAAGAGCTAGTTCAAGTTGTGTTAATAATTAGTGGAGAATGATATATAATTATGTATATGTTCCCTTTGTAGTATTATACCAAAATTCTCGTCATTATCTACATTTAAAGTCGGAAAAGATAGATTTTACGTTTTAATTATATATTTTCTTTAACTGGTATTAGGGAACCTAGCACTGATCAGTCAGCAGGTTTGGATATAAAATTTGGGGTGGTCTAGCAAATGCATTAAAATGCCCGCCGTTAACTTAGAGCCCTTAAACAAGCTCTAAATCCTAATTAATGATCCTAATCTCAAACTTATTTATGTCACAGCTGAATTTCCATATTACCATTATCTTTATTTAACCTTCATTTTTCTAATAGTTTGATTTAATTACATCCTCCCTGGCTTTGTATTCCTTATCCTCTACCAATCTGAAAATCTCGATTATGGAATTTGTCTGTCAACAATTGAATTAAAATGCATATCCATTGGAGATTATTTCCTAATAGGTATCATGCTAAGATAGTAATTATTTTTCTGAAATCTCATCCCTTTATGGGATGAAATATTGCATTTACCTCCCTAATAAGATTCTACATATACAAATAGTTATCTTTAATCGGCTTTAACTTCTCTCGTACTTTTAATCGAGTGCTAGCTGTATCGGACGAGTTTTGAACTTAATTTTTGCTTACTAACTTTTGCAATTTTTTCTAATCACAATTGATCTAATTAATATGAATTCATATCAAATAAACTTTAAAACTCTCCCAATCAATTATTTAAAGAAATTTTACATCCAAAATTTTAACATGATATATTTAGTTAAGGAAGAAATCATTCTATCTTATCTCTTAGTGTGGTTTTTGGAAAGTTTTTATTTTTTCAAATACCTGAACATATATAAACTTGCCATACATAATTAAATCCTATCGAAAATTAAAAGCAAAGTGATAAGTATAAACACCATATTGATATTGAAGAATCATTTCCTTTTTAAAATACAGAAATTCTATAAAAGAAATCAAATTTTATAGTGCTGGTATTAAGTTTCAAAATTCTAATTTTTAACCATCGACATTAATTATTCACCATGGCTCATCACTTTGCCTTCTGCTTTTTGGCATTTTCCTTGCTCATTCTCGACTCCCATGCATTTGCTGGTATGGATTCATGCCTTTATTCAATTGTATACTTTCAGTTTTGGTTTTTGTTAGATTTTTATTAGGTAATTATGTGAGTGTTGTTAATTGTAAGAAATCATAATGATATTTATGTCATTAATTCACTAAACATCGATAATACAAAAAAATTATAATACTAGAATGTAACGAAAACAACAAAAAAATAATTGCATAATTTTATATCATCAACTCAATACATAAGAATTGTTGGTATGGCTATAATCAATCTGGTCTTGCCAAAAGTTCCTATCATTAGCAAATAGCATGTGGTGTATATTACAAAACATTGACGTAAAACTTGCCTGTAGTTGCTAAACCATTCATTGACTTCCGAGGAAGAATTATCGGTATGTGGAGGTCATATGATGATGCATGTATAAATCTCCAGCAATTTGTTAGTATTCTTATCAACTAAAAACATAAAAAGACAATAAAATATTTTCAAATGGTTTCTCATCCCTTGCTTACTGTTATAATTTTTCTGCTTCTCAATTATGAATCCCACCTTGTTGTCGGTATGTATCAAAAATCATTTTCATATTTAGCATTTTTAATCACTTCATTTATGAGTTTATTCATAGTTTAAATTAATTAAATTAACGAACTTGTAGTAAATTCTAAGTCTATCCATCTATTTGTGTCTATCAAAAGGTAAGGATGCAGAGCATCAGCATAGACACAACAATAAATCATGCAAATCAAAGGGTTATTGCCCACAGAGATCTGATCGTCGTCAAAATCGTCAACATTCTAATGGATTAAGAGGTAAGTATTGTTAAATAATCAGTTTCTTAACATTGATTCATTGTCTCACATTAAGCTGTATTATTGGCTTGATTCATGAATAAAACATAAAACAAATAAATTGATGCAATATTTGCAGATGAATTGATGCAATATCCAAACTTTACCGATGTTCGTGCTGGGGTGACCTATTCAAGGCTAGCAAACAATCTTCCACCAGCAAAAGAAGCCATAAATTTAGCCTTCAGGACAGGGTTCAAATTCGTCCGAATCTACACGCCACACCATGATGCCCTAAGAGCTCTATGCAACACAAGCCTTGATGTAATGATCGGTGTCCCAAATCGTGACATTCTTAAGGTTGCTTTCACCAAAAACTTCGCAAAACAATGGGTCAATACTTACATTAAAGCCTACAAAACATCAATCTTTTTCCATGCTATAGTGGTCGGCCATGGCATAAATGCTCAAGATAGTTTAGCACATGCAATTTTGCCTGCATTGCAAGCCATTAGAGATGCTTTAAATCCCACTGATTTTGACACTATGGACATTTATGTTACCGCTGAACTTAACCTTAGTTGGCTGTCGAGTTCTTTTCCTCCGTCGGCTGGGGCTTTCACCTTTAAAAGCATCGATGTTGTTAAGCCAATTCTTGAATTCGTGAAAGCTAACGGTGCAGAATTGTACTTGGAGCTTTACCCTGTTTTTGAATTTTTCAACAATCCTGATTATGCCAAGGTTCCCGTGGATTATGCTTTGCTTTCCTCCAAGAGTCCATTAGTGAAGGATGTTGAATTTGATTATAGTAATATGCTGGATGGGTTAATGGATGCTTTTCACTATGCAATGGAGAAAATTGGAATAGAGAATATCTGGATTAATGTAGGTGAAACTGGTTGGCCAATAAACTGGGGTAGAGGTGGCTTGGGGTCGATGGAAAATGCTCAAACTTATATTACAAATGTGCTTGATATGTTGAAATCAAGGCATATTTCGCCTAAGGGGAAATGGCCAGCCACGACTTTCATTTATAACTTGTTTATGCAAGCTCAAGCTCCCGAGGAAAAGGCTTATTTAGGCCTTTTTTACCCTAACATGACAGGTACTATGCCATTGTTCCGATGATTCAATTGCCATACATATGTAGAAACATTGTTTAATTCTTTTCTAGAGTTGCTATTTAGTTATTACAGTAGTTAACTAGTTACTTGTAATAATTAAACCTGTTCATGGTTTAGACTTTTGCTGATTGAAGGATAAGAGATTGGATAATAATAATATAATTATCCAAATGGATTGCCTCTCTCTATTCCAAGCTGTCACTAGTAGTATCAGTTGTAATTCAGAATTCGCATTTATCATTAATGATTGTCGTTATTTGAAGAATTGCTTCATGAATTTGTCTTTCCATTGGTCTAGAAGATCATCAAGATGACTTTCCATTCATCACAAATACAATTAAGTTAATTACATTCGTCATCATTAAAATTTAGTATCATAATATTGTATTCACTTTATTTTGATTTGTAATAAAAAAAATAATTTCATTTTTATTTTATAACAAAAAATCACAATGGCCGAAAAATAAAAAATTCGGCTACCGGCGCGTGTAATCCACGCAATTCCATCAATACACGTAATCATTTTTGACACGTCATCAAATGACCTGGACGCCTAAGTGACAATTAAAAAAATTTTTAATTTCATCCATGCATGGTTATTAAAGTTTGGCGATTGTAATATTATGATCACTATACTATGATTTGTAACGAAAAAATAATATAATTTTTATTTTGTAAAACAAAAGTTATAAAACCGAAAAATCGAAAATCTGGCCACAAAAAAAATAAAATAGCTTTTATTTTGATTTTTGAATTGAAATATAATATTAATAAGTTTAGTGTTGTTAGATATAAAAGTAATAAATTTAGTCTAATTAGAAAAAGATGTAGGCATGCATGATAGAAATATTTCATAATATAATGTATATAATGTAATTGTAGAACTTAAATTTAATTTTTCCAGAAAAGAGTGCCGTAGGCAATATTTTTCTAAATATTAAAACATAAAAATAACTTAATTTTTTAAATATTAATGATAACTATTTCCGTTTATTAAGAGTCACACCTTTTGTAATATACGGATTGGTATGTTATTAAGCATTTAAGCAATGAGAGCATATTAGAGATCTTTTATATATATATAAATTTAATAAATTTTTAGAATAAATAATATATTTTAATTTTTAGAATCATAAAATAAAAGTTGAATTATTTTTTTCAATGGCCGAATTTTTGATTTTTTGATTTTTCTGTTACAAAATAAAAATTAAATTATTTTTTCGTTACAAATTATAGTATAATAATTATAACATTACGATCGTTAAATTTTAATAACCACAAATAAAATTAAAGAATTTTTTAATTGCCACATAGGCATCTGGTTATCTGATGACGTTTCAAAAATGCTTACGTATATTGATGGAATTGCGTGGATTACATGCATCGGTGATCAAATTTTTGATTTTCCAGCTATTGTAATTTTTTTTATTACAAAATAAAAATAGAATTAATTTTTATTATAAATCGAAGTAAAGTGACCACAATATTATAATTACTAAATTTTAATGATCATGGATATAATTAACTCTCACAACTACGGAATTTTTAAATCTAATTTCAGTCTGCGTGTGTATAAAACAAATAAATGATTTAGAGTTCATCTTAAGAACAACTGGCTGCATGGTGGCAAGGAAAACAACTGAAGTTTAACAGCATTAATTATTTAAAACCAATCACTGATGACTTAATCAATTTAATGATTGGTTTTAAGCATTTGCGATTTTTAACATAAGCTATTGTTGTTTATATATATTCTTTATGAGGTGGAAATTTATGAAGTTGGTACCCAAACCAATAAATCTATAACAAAATTAGTATTATTTTTACAACGTACGTAATGTTAGATTTTCTTATATATACGAAATAATAATTTATCAGTCAGTCCAAAAGAATTAATAATAACAACTAGAAGCATCGAGTGAATTTTGGTGATCTTTCCAATTTTCCAATGTATCGTTCACTCTTGCCTGCCGTAATAACCTTTCTGCTTCTTATTGACTTCTACCATTTTGCTGGTACGTAATCTAATCTAATCTTTGTCGTAATTAATACCATAATCTATTTATCTGTATTGTTAAGCATTCTTATTCAAATCAGCCTTTAAATTTATCATTTTATTCTTTTGAGTCTTTATTTGACGAAAAAATGTTGCTTGTATTGCATGCCCTTAAATATAAAATTTTTTCCCTCTAAAGTATTCGAAATACAAAAGTTTTATCATGTATATTTTTTAATCGATTTTTGTTATATATATATATATATATATATATATATATATATATATATATATATATATATATATATATATATATATATATATATATATATATATCTTCTCTTACTTTAGAAATGCTTTTCAAACCCTGTATTATGATTCGTGGTGTGTGATACATATATACAGGAGCCGAACTTCGGCGTGGTGTGACTTACTCAAGGCGAGGAAACAACCTTCCATCAGCGAAGGAATCCTTTGATTTACGCGAGAAAAATGGTTTTCAAAAAATACGTCTTTACAGCCCACACAGGGATGCTCTCGAGGCATTAAAAGGCCAAGGTCTAGAAGTAATATTAGGAGTTGATAATGCAGACATTACAAAAATGGGGTATAAGCCAAATTTTGCTGCTGAATGGGTGAAAAATAATGTTGAACAATACATAGAATTTGTCTACATTATTGCCATAGCAGTTGGAAATAATTTAATCCCTGATCACCCTTTAGCGCCTTATGTGTTTGCCTGCCATGAAAGCCTTAAGAGGAGCTTTAATCAATGCTGGACTTTGCAAAATTTTTGTTACCACCCCATTTCATGTTAGTGCTTTGTCCATAACTTGTCCTCATTCTAATGCCACATTTCATCCTAAACATATTTCTATTGTAGCTCCAATTGTGGATTTTCTGGTTAAAAATAGTCCGCTACTTTTACGTGATATTTATCCTCATATTATTTATCAGAATAATCCTATTTATAAAGGTTTGCCTCTAGATTTTGCTTTGCTAAATTTGGCGAATGTGATTATTCGCGACGGAAATTTTGGATATACTAATATGCTTGATGGGTTGATCGATGCTTTTTATTATGCTATGGAGAAAATTGGAGCTGAACATGTTAGAATATTTGTGAGTGAAACTGGTTGGCCGATTGCTTATCATCCTCATGGAGATTCAATTGAGAGTGTTAAGAATGCAGAGATTTATGTTGGGAATGTTTTTAAACTGCTGGCACTCCTAAGAAATCTTGGCCAGTTGAGATTTTTGTGTATAATTTATTTCGACAAAATTCTGCTACTAAAACTAAGGGAAAGTTTGGAGTGTTTTACCCCAACCAAACAGCTATAATTAATATTCCAAAATAAAGTAAATGTAAATTATATTTTACTCATTCGAGTGGATAATAGATTTTTTTTTTTTCATTAAAAAGGATCCAATGTGTGAGAAAATTCATTTACTAGGCATAAATGTGTAAATAATTAAATATGTGATGTTCTAATAGAAAAACGGTAGAAGAAGATGGTCTGATCAGCAAAACGTACTAAACTGAAAAATATTTATCCTAAGTCCTAAAAATATTACAAATTATAATCGCGGCCCAAAAGATTTCCCCAAAACAATTGTAATTTGTAAAAGGCGGGTCTTTTTTCCCCTAATTTTCATCCTCAGTGTTTAAAAAGTAGGGTTTTTGAATTTCTAAAACCTTCAAATCCCTCGCAAGCACCTCAAATGCAGAACCCAAATCTGCAAATTTGAATAAAGAATCGCAAATGTCGTTTTCTCCATTCTCGACTCCACAGCAACAGCAATCATTGTCACTGTTTCCGTCTCAGCCACAGCCCTTTCAACAACAAAGCACTCCCCTGTTCCCTCAACAGCAGCAATTTTCGCAGCTGCAGCAGCAACAACAACAACAGCCCCAACAACAACAGCAGCAGCAATGGTATCTCTTCACCAATGATAAAGCTCCTGCGAATTACAGCACTAAGTGGGCAGATCTCCACCCTGATTCTCAGAAAATTCTACTCCAGATCGAGTATTTTTTTTTTATTTTTGATATTTTCAATATCTTAATTGCATTTCTATTTTCTCTTTCTTTATTTTCTATCCGTTGCCTTGTGTTGGGGAAATTTTTGGATGAAGAAAGGAAAATAAAGGTAGGGAAAAAATGGGATATTTTGACTGCCGATGACAACCTTAATTCTTGTCAGAATTTGGAGGGAAGATTGCAACTGCGACTTTATGTGTTGCGAGCTGTTTGGTTGGGTAGAGCAGGATTAGTTTCTTGCATAAATAACTAGTAAATTGGCATTTACTTACATGATCAAAATCTACATATTTGAGTTTTTAGCAAGATGTAATTTAAGTTAGTCTAACTTCGAAGCAGTGGCGCAGCCACATGCAAAGCACTTAATTTTTGAATTTTTTTTTAATTATATATACATGCATGTGTGTGTGTGTACATGTACATAATGTACTTAACACGCTATTAGCAATTGCCCGCTTCCTTTATTTAATAATTTATTTTATGTTATATTTTTGCCCCCCTTAATTATAAATCCTGGCTTAGCCACTACTTCAAAGGAGCTTTAATGGATATTTGTTTAGTTGGTTTGGGTTGTTATGCTTTTGGTGTGCTTTGTATTAGGTCCATTCTTATTTATGAGGCAGATTTTTGTTTGTATTGAAAGTTAACTTTTTTCCCTTTGCTTTTTGGCATAGCTACATTTGTGGTTTTTTTGACATAAGTGATTTTACTGTCCAGGGAGCGGATTTTGGAATATAGGGATGAAAGCCAGAGGCTAGACCAGTGCAGTCGTCTTTATGATTCCTCAATTTCCAATGAAGTGTTTGAGCTTGATGCGTGCCAAATTGTTCAGGTGTCTGCAACAACTCACTGTTAAGCATTATAACAAGTGAAATTGTATTGTGGTTATGTCTTTGATCAGTGTTGTCCCTTTGTTTATGTCATTATGCTTGATTTGTTTTGGATCTCTAGTTATATACATGGTTAGGACCATAGAGGCATCGCTTTTATCAATTTGTGGCCCTAAATGTAATTAAATTGCACTTGGGATGGATTTGTCAAAATTATAGTCAGGAAGAAGGAAGCTAGTCTTTATCTGCTTCCATATTTTGAATGCTTGTGCTTAGCAAGTATGTACATTTGCCTCTTCATTGAATCTTGCATGAGATTTTTTTTTCCTGGTATGAAAATTTTGTCTGAGATGAAAGTATGTTAAGGCAAATCACCAACTTGAGATTGAAAGATCTGTGCTGGAAGTTTCCAGCAAAAATTAATTCACAGCTTGTGATAACAAGGTTAAGGCCACTGTTTCAGGACACTGTTTCTTTCGTAAATGAAGGACACTGTTTCAGGATCCTTATATTCTATTTCTTATAGCTGATTTTGATTGTCTTAGTCATGTAATTGCATGACGAATATTTTTGAGCCATTATCACAGGAACTTGGGGGAATCAGTACTGGCATGGAGAGACAGAAAGCTGTACTCCAGGAACTTATGGCCAATGCTAAAGATATGTTAAGGAACACAGAGATGGCTGTTCGTTCCTTCATGATGCTACGCCCTTGGTTCATTCATCCTAGTGGTACAGGTGCTTCAAATGCCACTGCAACATCCCAGCCTTCAGGCGCGGCACTGATACCTGGTCAACCAACATCTGCCTCTATTGTGCCGGTGTTTGATTTCTACAGTGGGCTCCCTAAGAAGCCGTCGCCATTTTTACAGGAAACAGTTGTCAGATTTGAGAAATATTTGGGTGAATGCCGACAGTGGATTGAAGAGTTAGAGCACTTGCTTCTCTTAGATTCTGACAAGAATTCTTCCCACCCAGGATCCTCATTATTGCATTCTCTTCCAAAAGTTATGTCAAATTTGCATGACTTTTTTGTTCATGTGGCTTCTAAGGTAAAGGGAGATAAACATGCTCTTCAAGTCCAACTTTCCGTTATAGACAACATGTGAGGCTTTTAATAATTTATAGCATTCTTCCTGTTTGTTTGTTGTTGTTAGTTGATTTATATGTGATCTGAAGGTTTTCTCAATGCTTAATCATTGGGACTAATTTTTAACCTCTGGGAATAGTTTTTGGGACTAGCCTTATATATTTTTTAATGAAGTCAGAAGCTCATCTATGATGCTGATATATATATATATATATATATATATATATATATAAAGAAAAATTTGCTACAGAATTAATCATGTGGCACTAGATAGTTTGGATACACAACTGTCCTGCGCACAAAAATGAATCTCGCAGTGGGAATATCATGTGGTAGTTGCTGCTTTGCATTGTTACTATTAGCAGTAGTTTTATTAGTTGAAGTCATTAGTGTTTTGATTTAACTCATACAATTTCTCGTTGAAAATGCACTAACAAGTACATCACATAAGAGAATGGAATTTTTGTTTAGGTTATGATTTTCTAATGAATTCATTACTTTGAATCCATAGGTGGAGAGCATTCATCAGTACATTGAATCTATGAGAACTGCCTATCTTGCTGATCAGCACCGCCGAGGGGATGTGAATGATCCATTCCTTGAGGCTGATCGGAGGGAAACAGCAAAGCAAGAGGCTGCTGCTAAGCGGGTGCATCCCACTTTGCATTTGCCTGCAAATTCACAGCCTTCAACACAGGTTGCTGGGTTCTTTGCAAGGTCGGCAACTCCTGGAGCATCAGTTGCTCCGCAGACGTCTGTGGCAACAGCATCAGCTTCATCAGGAAGTGGCTTCTCTCTCTTCAGTACACCTTCTGCTGCAGCATCCTCTTCCTCATCTCCCTCTTCTCTGTTTGCAACACCAGCAGCCACTCCTCCAGAATCTTCTTTGTTTGGATCGTCTAGTTCATCCCCACAGTCTTCACTTTTTAGTTCATCGTCAGCATCATTATTTGGTCCTGCTTCAACTCCCTCTTTGTTTAGCGGTGCTGCCACATCTTTTGGTTCTACCACTTCTGCTGGTGGTTCCCTATTTTCAACGCCATTTGCCTCAGGTGCCTTATCTTCTTGTTTATTGGCTTCTATTTTGTCTCTCAAATACATTTATTTTTCTTTAACAATTTTTGCAAAGATTCTGTCTTTTTCTGGTTAATTTATGCGACCTTCCTGGTGGTATTGGTGATGTTGAAAAGAATTTTCCTATACTAGTGGGGAAAAAAGATTCTCTTCTTAAGAAAGAAAATATTTGTTGGTCATTGATTTGCTAAAGTTGGTGAATGGTCTTGTGAACTATAGTTAAAGTGCTTGAGATGGGTGTCTGACTTCTATCTTTTGATCTGTCAATGACTTAGCTTGCGATCCTGACCATTTTGTCTGTAAGAGGAAGGTGTCACATGATATAGTTGATCAATATTTTGAAGGGAGACATTATCTAGTAGTCTCCGTTAGTATTTTTTGTTGACTATGTTGCAAGTATTATAATGATAATATAGGCCAGTAGATTTTTTTATTAAGTAGCAGCCACCTCGCAGTTAAGATTATTCTACGTGGGAAGCTTCAACGATATTTGCTATCTGCTATCAAATTTTCAAATTTACTTTAATGTTTCTGTCATTGTTGTCTGAATAAGTTTCTATATTTTTCCCTAGGTGCTGCAACTGGATCTGGAGCTAGCTTTGGGACTACTTCTGTAAGTAACTTCTTTGAAGCTCCCACTTATTTTTCGACAAACTTAAATGCTTTTTAACCTATCCATCTCATGATCGTTCAATTTTGAATTTTTCATGAGAAATATGCCATTGAAAGTGTTAAGAAGAGTAAATACATATGAATTGAAACTGATATTAGTTTGATTTAAATGACTGAGTCTTATATCCTCTGCTGGAGTTCGGGTTTTGTCCAGTTTATCAATGAACTAATTTTTCTATTCTATTTGTTCTTCTCTACAGAAACGAAGGCCGAAATCCCGATCAGCCCAGCGCTAGTCCTGATGGCATGAGGTTATCTAATGTTAAAGTCAACTTCTTATCTGCTCTAATCATTGTTGCTTCTAGGAACCTTTAAATACCATGTTGAGACTGGCTTTTATTTTTTTGCCCCCCTTATTGCTACTGCTAGTCTGATACTGTTGCTGGGTTCAAGAAAATCAGCTTCAAAACACAATTTTCTAACTCTGCTACATTTTTTGGGGCTGGAAATGCTTCGCAAAAATGCTGCAAGATCCATGTTCCTGTAACATTGTACATTAAATTTTAGGTAGGTGTTTTTCGAGAATTCATTAGTAATGAGAAAGCTATCATATGAAGGAATCTAATATGAATTCTGATGCCAATTAGTCTGCAATTGCTTTTGATACTTTTACCTCAAGTCTTTCAAGACCAGTGTATTTTTAGATGGTGCAGATGATAGCCATTCAATTACAATTACTTAGGTGCCACTGTAATTTTTGAACTTCCAAGGAAAAGGTCCAAGTTGTGCTGAATCATTGAATATTTGTAATGTACAAGAATTGACTTAATCTTCCAACGACAGAAACCTTAGATGTAATCTTATCAATTTAATTTAAAGAATCTTGAAACTTGTTCAACCTGGTAATCATTCCATCATTTTTAATAAGTTGGATTACTTTTACGGCTCCAAGAACCAAGAACCAATAGATTCCTATTATCTTTATGTTATTCAGTTACGAAGCAACTGCTACTTTAGGAGTTGCACTATGAATAGGACGTGAAAACCGATTTAACCAACTATTATAATTGGGTTAGTTCAGTACGCTTCTTTTTAGAAGTTTAGTTCGGTTTTTAAAATTATTTGTTTGGTTTAAAATAGAACCGACTAAATGCACAGTTCTAACAATGATTTTTGAATTAATCAACCTAGCCATCGATGCTTCAGTTAAGAGATTGATTAAGGTAAAGAGTTGAAACTTCATATGACCTTTAATTAATGAAAATTACAGTGTTCATAGTTTGGTTCGCTCCATTATCTGGAACCAAACTTGCACAAGTTGTATCATTTAATCGGAACAACTATAACATTGCAAACTAGTACAACTCTAGCATCTTGCCTGCCAGGTAGCCTTAAAGTCCTATGCTGAATACACCCTCGCATCAAATTTATAATCATCTATAACTGATTTGATCATGTTCCCCTGTAGTCTAATGACTTCAGCTCTGGCTTCATCAGTCACCGGGTTTAAATGATCATCAGAAGAGAAAACATGAATATCATCATTCTTGGCTTCTATCCAGCTTACTCCAGGGTCTTTTTCCAACGTTAGATCTCGTATCTTTCTTCTCATTTCTGCAACTCCATCCCATCTCCCTGCAACAGCATAAAGATTCGAAAGCAAAATGTTTGTTGCGCTATCTTCTGGATCTATTCTCAACACTTCTTCTGCCGCACGAACTCCTATTGTTAAATTCCTTCTATTGATACAAGAACTTAACAAAGTTCTCCACAGCTTTAACTGCTCTTCAGTATAAGTTGATTTTTTAATAAGCTCTTCTGTCTCCTCCAGTAAACCTGCTCGACTTAACAAACTTACCATGCAACTGTAGTGCTTAGGACCAGGCGTGATGCCAATTTTCTTCATATAATCCCATAAGAATTTCCCTTTTCCAACCAATCCACAATGGTTACAAGCAGAGAGTAGAGACAAAAATGTTACTTGATCTGGACTTGGTCCACGCTCAAGAAGCTCATCGAAAACAATCATTGCCTCCTCAGCCATTCCATAGTAGCTATATCCACGGATAACTGAATTCCAGCACTTCAAATCAGGTTTTGGTACCTGGGAAAATATCAATTCCGCAGCTTGAAGATTACCATTTTTAGCATGCATATCTATGAGACTTCCACAAACGGACATTTCGACATTGCAGCCTGTTTTAATTGTTTGGGAGTGAATCATCTGTCCTTGCTTTAGAGTCGCAAGGTCAGCACAAGCACTCAGAACTCCACTAAAAGCAAAACTGTCGTTCTTATGGCCTTCACGACACATATTGCAGAATAATTTTATTGCACTTTGTCCATCGCCTAATCTACAGTGGCCCATAATCATTTCAGTCCAGAGAACAACATCCTTCTCTTTAATTAAAGTGAAAGCCCTTTGAGCAGATTCAGTATCATTGTTCACAAAGTACATCGACAAAAGGGCAGTTCCTACAAAAACACTCTGCTCAAGCCCTGCTTTTATAACTTGTGCATGGAGAGATTGCCCATAAACAGTAGATGGCAACTCACTAGTTGCAGAAATAAGGACTGTAAAAGTATACTCATCCGGTCTAGAAACAGACATTTCAAGAAACTTGACAAACAGATCCATAGCTTTGTCTACCTCCATTTTTTGCACACCATGAAATCATAGAATTCCAAGAAATTAAACTTGGGCTCTCAATTTTACTAAAGACAGTAAAAGCAGTTCTGGAATCGCCACAACTGCAGTACATGTCAAGCAAGGCATTTTGTGAAGCCACATCAGCTAGAACATTCAAGACAATAACTTGGGCATGAATCGCTCGTCCACTATTACAGTCTGCGAGTTTGCTACACGCATTCAATACCATCGAGCATGTGAAGTGGGTAGGAATACCACCAGACCTCTGCATTTCACAGAATAGACAAAGTCCTTCCTTCATCCTCTCATTCTTTATCTTCCCAAATATCATAGAATTCCACAAAACAACATCCTTTTCTACCACAGTTTCAAAAACCTTATCCGCAGACTCCAAATCCCCACAATTTGAGTACATCCCAAGCAATGATGTCTGAACACAAATATCATTCACAAACCCAAATTTAAAAACTTGAGCATGAAGCAAAGAGCCCCAAATCCAATCCTCAAGTGAACAACACACTTGCAATAAGCTCGTGCATGTTGCTCCCTTAGCCCGCAAGCCTTGAATTCCCATCTCAGAAAATAACTTGAAACTCAAAATCTCACAATTCGGATCTTAGAATACGCAGCAATGAGAGCATTATAGGAAATAGCATTTCTTTCAGGCATTTTGTCGAACAGCTGTTGCGCATCCAAACGAGAACCACAACGCGCGTACATGGCAATGAGGTTGTTGTTGGGGTAAGGAGATTGGCCATAGCTGATGGAGGTTGTGGTGGTTAAGATTAGAGCGTGGAGTTGGCGCGCTTTTTTGAGAGAGCTAATGGTGGTGCACTTCTGTATTAGAGTTGCTAAAAGATAAGTTTCACTTAAAGCTGGCATTAGAAATCCGAATGTTTCAGATTTTACGCGGCAAATTTAACCATTTAAAAAAAAAAAAAAAGCAAATTCGCAGCGTTTTAATCGGTTAAGAGGCGGCCAAAGACCGAAACGGCGGCGTTTTACAAAATCAGTTGGGATCAGGGCTACACCTCTGCTACTCCGCCTCTCCGTCTCATCCCCGAGCTAGAGGTGGAGAATTGTTAAGGCAAAAATCATTTACCGGAAAATGTATCGTGTCTCGAGATTCCCTCGTGTGTGCCGTCTGATTGATGTTTCTCTTCGTCTGTACACTGTTAAGTTCTTAAAAAACGGATCCTTTTTAGGGTTTTCCTTTCAATTTTTCTTTCCAACTTGTTGAATCTAAATTGCTTATGCAGGTTCCACAAGAACCAAAAGTGATATCTTTAACAAAAGACAGAGAGAAGGACCTTCTGATTGCTCTTTCTCAGGTATCCAGGGAAATTCTGGTCATGAAGAAGGAACTTGATTGTGATTCTGATAAAGTAAGTCTAATCCTCTTGTTCGCTGCGGCTTTGGTTGAATTTGAATTCAAATTCCGTTCTTAATTGATGCTCAGGAAGAGGATTCGGACTCTGATAGCGACAAAAAATGCTCTGGTGATTCAAAGCTTCATCATGAGGACCATAACTGTTCCACCAAGATCATAACGGACTTGGTAAGTTCTCTCTAGTTTCTTGTATCCTTTAATGACTGTAGGTGCAAGATCAAAGCCTAGGTTTTTAAAGTACCAAGGGAGTGAATGGAGTGGGATATTGGACATTTATTATTTTTATTTAGTTATTGGTCTCAAGTTAACAGGTATTTAAATTGCTCTTACATTTAGAGATGATTTAGCAAATGAGCTAGATTTATGTGTATTCTGCTTGCTAAGGGATACCTTGGTTTTTCGAGAGGAAATTATGACTTTGTTATTGTGCTGAAAAAGTGAAAAGTTTGTTGGCTCTTCAGGTTGTTCTTTCAATATTCTAGTCTTGTGAATTTGAAGTTTATGTCTTTTGTTCTCTTGGATTATTTCTTTACTGGCTCTCAGATAATGCCTCTGATGGTGGAGAATCAATTTGTACAACATTTGGTTGGCAACATTCTTGTAGCCGTTTCTGAGTTTGCTGCTGCTTCTGTAAGTTAATACTTGCTTCTGCCATGTTTTGTTGATTATAGTATTATTGTCTTAGCTTAATGTTTTTCAGGGAAATGAGTGGGATTCCTTCATGCCTTCATTGTTTATTTGTCTGAAATTGGCAATTGCCAATGTGTTGTCACTCTCTTTGGTGCCTTTAATAACTGGAGCTGGGGACCAAGATTGTGATTCATCTACTTTTGTTGTCTTAAGATCTAGTCTGAAAAATGCTAACTGGTCTACTGCATCTGCAATTGTTCGAGCTTTACGCAACACATCAAAATATTTGAAGCAAGAGTGCGATGATCAACTTCTTGAAGCATACATGGATTCTGCAAGTTCTTTTCTTTTTGATATGCCTTGGGATGTCATGGAAGAGATCCAAGGTGGTCATGGTGGCGGCACTGAGGAGGAGACAAAGTTTGTGTTTCTAGGCAGTTTTATTCAGTTACTATGTTCACTGGTTGAGCAAAGCTTTGCTATTGAAGCCAAGGTTGGTGACCAAGATCATCATCCAGTTCTTTGCACAATCATCCACTTTATGCCTAGACTCTTAAGTTTGTGCCTTGGGAAGCAAGGATATAGTGCAAACTTGCCCATATCTCAATATTTCAGACATAAGTTATTGGTATGTATTAGCTTCTGTTTGCTTCATGAATGCAGAAAATGGCTTGTAATGTCAATGAGCTGAGTTATTTTGACAACCTAAATATCCATAGTTTTCACATTGTACCTTTTGCAATTTTTCTATGCTAGACTGTCTTACTGGCACCTCTAAGAGGCCAACTTAGAGGGGGCTCTGACTGAGATAAATCTTGAGTGCTCAATGAAATTGATTCCAAGACCTTCCCTCTGAAGCATTGAACTTCAAGTGGTTTGGCGATGGTATTTAGCTTATCAATAAATCCTATCCCTATGAACTATATAAACCATATATATATATATATATATATATATATATATATATTATGTTTTAATTTGATCAGTATTAATGTATTCTATTATAAGTAATTTCGTGTAGATTCTTTAAATCTAAAATATTGTAAGACTAATGTAGAATTGGCAACAAAGACCAAATTGATCATTATTGAACGCTTGCCTTGATTAATTTTTCATTTTTAGAAAAAAAAAAAACTTGGTTACTATTGAAATAGAAGATTGCATTAGAATTAGATTAGGAATATGAAATATCATGACAATAGAATTTATTTATTTTATTATTCCTTCTAAATGAACAATATTATTATTAATTAGTAATTTTATGTGCAGTGCATCTAATCATGAAATTATAGTGTTAATTTTATATATGATATTAAAATGGTTTGCAGATGCTGATGCTGAAGATTAGCTATCAGATTTGTCTTGGTTATTACACTATTGTTTCATGGTTGCAACTTCTTCATGATTACTTTGAGGTGCTCTTGTGGAAACCCGTGAATGAACTTGATCTTAGTCAGGATGAATCCCTTGAAGGTTCTCCATTTTTAGTGAGTCTCTCTGATGGAGGACTACAGGGCTTCACTTCTCGTCACTTGCAAAGGCAGGGTGTTCTCCTTTTTCTGAGGTGTTGCTTTTGTCTGATCAGTTTGACAGGGGATGTCTGCAAGCAATGTGAATGTGAAACTCCTAACTCTTTTTCCAATTTTGATTCAATGGAAAACCTGAGTTGTTATGCTAGAAAGAAAGGTTTCTTAGAGCTTTACAGATGGCTTCAGGGGCATCTTCCAACTAATATGTCTGTGGACAGTGAGATGTATCTGGAAAAGTGCATGGGGTTTGTCTCATCTTTCCTCCAGCTCTATATGCATGAGGTTTGTACTCAGCCCTTTGGAAGTGGTCAGGTCAATGCAACAACATAAGATAGTAGGGATCATCTATACGAACCATTTTCAGCACATCCACTCTGCTTTAGGGCAACGTTATTAGTCTTCTAGAGCAGCTAATCTCTTTCCATGTTTTATCTCACATTGTCCAACTCTGTGCTTTTTTTTTTCCTTCACTTCTGCAACATGCTTGACCTTTTGCAGTGTTGCATTTGATGGTTATGGTAGACTCTAAACCTATCAACCTTCTAATTTGATCTCCAATGTTGGCCAATTGCACTAACCTGTAAATGCATTTTTATTCAGTTCCTCCTTTAAAGTCACCAACCATCTCAGCTTCTTCATCTCCATCATGCCAACGGGATTGGTTTTGTAGCATTGCATTCTTCTTGAAATTTTTATACATATGTTGGTGGTTTACTTGCTTTAAATGCTATTAACAACATTTATTTTATCTTACCACATACTTCTATTCTCCATATACTCATTTTCTTATATACAGGATGATGTATTATTTAAGGTGCTTCTGCAACTGCTTAGCATACAGTCCTCTTTAGAGAAACAGTAAGCACTGAGCATTCCATCTGGCTTTGTTTTTGTTATTAATAACTGATTTGGGAATCTAATCTTGTTGTTGGTTGTATGCAGGTCAAATGGAGAAAAGTGGACATTTGAAGATGTGGACAAAGATATTCTTACACATATTTCAAGCATTTTTAACCCTGTATACCTGTTCCATCTATTCCTTGCAGAGGCAAGTCTTTGACATTCCAAAGTCATGTCTACAAACACCCAAATATTCCACACAGCCAACGCTTTCCTGCCAGATACAATAACAAGAATTACATAAAATAATTATAAATTTGGTGTTGTTAGTTTGGAATTAGTAATCATACTTTTCCAGCAGATTACTTATGGCCTTGTTCCCCTGCAGTTGCATTATGATCATCAAATGCTTCTTGATTACCTTATTTCTAAAGATACAGGAACTGATTGTGCAGAATATCTTTTAAGGTATGCCTTCTAGTTGCTTTTAAAACATGCTAATCCATGTTAAAGCACAATGCAAAGTTTCTGAACCTGCTCGTTTCCGACTAACAAAAAAATAACTAAGACGTCTTCCAAAACTAAAAATTTGCCCTTAAATCTAGATAATTTCGAAATAAATTGATGATGGTCCTCCAAATTTGGTTTCATTTTAGTAGTAGTCTATGTACTTGTGTTAATTTTTTATTATAACCCTTCTCCCTTTGTTTTGAATCTAAATGCTTACCTTTGAATTCAAAGTAACTTATAAAAGTAGTAATAATAATAATGATGTCTTCAGGTATTTTATATTTTCAAATTTACTTTCAAATTTTATATCCCTTTTTGCAATTTAACTCTGTGCCCCTGCCCCACACCCCCAGACCCCAAAACAGAGTTCTAGAGTGGCCCTTGGTCCACTGATGCATTCTTACCACATAATACCTGAACTGGTTTCCATTTATGCCTTCTTACCACTATATACTTAAGCTAGGTGTCCCTTGTATTTCCTTGTTTATGGCCTTCATGCTTCTTATTTACCTTCTTTTTCTTCATATGCAAAGCAGGTGTTTGCGTGTGGTGTGCAATTTGTGGCACTTATTCAGAACATGTTCTATGCATGAGAAATTCTTAGATCCTTCATCTTACAAGAAAAGAAAATTGTTTTTGGATAAATCTAGTCTTCAAGCAGAGGTGTCATCTGTACCTTTAAAAGCCATTCCTTCATCACTTGAACAGCACAAAGAAGATGTTCAATATAGCTGCAAGTACCGCAAAACTACGCAGCTGTTTAAGAAAGCCAAAAATTGTTTGCTTTCTTTAAAGCATTCTGTAGAAAATCTTCATAGAAAGAATTTGTTTCCATACAATCCAGAAGTTCTCTTGAGACGGTGCATTTTCTCTACTATTATTCCTTTTCGCTTTTTTTTTTTTAATTTATTCTCAATTGCCATTTTTGGATTGCACTAAGATGGAATTTCTTTGTGCTTGAAGGGGTTATTATTTCATACTCTTTGTGGGGAAGTTTTTATTTTTTTTTTATTCTTTCTATTTTGTACCATTAATTGAGGAAAGGAGAGTGCCATATTATCTTGTTACTGCTTAAACCATGTTCGTGGAAGTGGTCATTGCCCTTTTAGGCAACATGGATCTTGGCATTGAGTAGATAGATTCTAGAACAGCATGTCCTGCTACAATTTCACCATTTTGTTCCTGAAAGAATGACGCAACTCATTGATAGTTTTCATTTGTACCCGAGTCTTAAGTGGGAGACTTATGATGCGTATACAGCCATCATATGTCATGGTATTTGGCTAACAAAAATTGTTTCTAGCTGTTGTGCGTTTCTGTATTCTGGCCACAATTCAAAATGATATGTGTTTGCAATTGGACCCATTTTGTGCATTGATTCAGAGACTCTTTGGCATGAATCAGCGCATTAACTGGCTGTCTGTGCTTAATTCTTTTATGCCAGTGCTCCTTGCTATTTGTTGATGGATTAACATCATAATGATTTTTTCTTCTGGCAGTTTAACTAAATTTCAAGAGCTGTGTTCTGATGGCATTTCCTTGACTGAAGAAACTATCTAGGAACTTGGATGTTGCAGCATACCTTTGTTCTGAAGATTCCAGCAACCTGATGTTATTGTTAACGTCTGGGATCTACTTCAGTTGCCTTTAATAGTGATGCTTAGTATATCCATGGTCGAAAAGTGAATCAGCCAAGTTTGCTTGCGTCAGGCCGACAAATATTATTTCTTTTCCTATATGTGGCTGGCTACTGTAATATCTGGTTGTCATTTGTTAAAAGAGATGCCATTTGAAACATTGATTTGAAAATTGCATGCAAGTTCCTGGAGGGCCTCTTCTTGCACGTTTAGTGGCTGTCTTTCTACATTTTTGGACACATATGAATGATGGTTCCAAGTTTTCCATCATAATGCAATTTTTGGATTCAACCAGACACAAATGGAGAAAGGTTGGGTGAGGACATGGTGGAGGTGGAAAGGCAGAGGCATTATATGTTAGTCCGTGGCGTCTGTCATGGAGTATGGTGCTCATATGAGGTGGCTGCATTATTAGATTCAGCTAGTCACCAAGTCACAGCCCTGGACTTGGACGCTTCAGGGGTTCGCCTAAGCAGGAGAATGAACTCGATTCATTCTCAAACTATTTCAAGCAGTTGATGGAATTCATGATTTTTGTCACAGAAGAGAGAGCGCTTCTAGTTGACCACAGTATGGTGGGCTCAGAAAATATGCTGCATGGAAAGATTTGTGGAGAGAGTTTCCGCAGGAGTAATTTATGCAGCTTTTTTGCCAGATCCTGACCTAGTTTCACTGTTAAAATGACCTAATATTTTATGTGGGATGTCAGACGTAGCTTAATAATATATGTGTAGTTGCTTGATCAGGTTTCACCCCTGAACTTGATGATATGATAGCAAAATTCTAAAAATGTAGTTTACAATTATTTTCTCGATTTGGTAGAGGTAACCTCCCTTTTCTTCTCTGAAATAAAGTCCAAATTTACGAAATTCAATGGGGCAAATTCTTGATTTTTGTGCAACATTTGATTGGACAAATATAAATATCCTCATTGGGGGAAGGGCCACACTTGTCTCTTTACGCGTATGTATCCGTTTTTTGTTCCGTCAAGATTAGTTACTCTCAAAAAGATGCCATTTTGAATCTGGAAACTGGCTGTTGTCAAGTACAAAGTCCCTTTGGATTGTGCAATGTGAGTTTTGGACATATCTGAAAAGTATTATCTTTAGCAAAATATTGCTGAAACTTCACAGGATAAAACAACAGAAAATTAAAGTGGGTGGTGGATTGGAAATGGAGAAGCAGAGACATTATCTGTTGATGCATGGTGCCTGTCATGGAGCATGGTGTTGGTACAAGGTAGCAGCACTACTGAAATCGGCCGGACACAAAGTTACTGCATTGGATATGGCTGCTTGTGGAGTACATCCCAAGCAGGTGAATGATCTTCATTCGATTTTGGATTATTTTGAACCGCTGATGGAATTTATGAAGACCTTACCTCTAGAAGAGAAGGTGATTATAGTAGGCCACAGTATGGGCGGGCTCAGCTTATCTGCTGCAATGGAAAGGTTTCCTGAGAAAATTTCTGCTGCTGTCTTTGCTTCAGCTTTTATGCCGGGCCCTGACCTCAGTTTAATCAAGCTAAAACAAGAGGTACTCTTCCTTTCTTTCGAATTTCAATCCGAAAAGTGAAAACATATTCTTGAATTCTGTTTAACCCTCGTGTACTGGCTACATATTTTCCTTAAATTATCCAGTATGATAAACAAGTTGATTCGTACATGGACACGCAATTTATATTCGGCAATGAAGCAAGCAACCTTCCAACCTCTCTAGTCTTCGGATCAAACTTCTTGTCGACCATGTTGTATCAGCTCTCACCCGCTGAGGTATACTAGCACGTTTTGTTGAAAATTTTTCATTTTTAAATAATTAAGTAGATGATTTTTGCCTTTTTTCTTCGAATAAGCAGGATTTAGTTCTAGCTAAGATGTTAATGAGACCTGTGGCTTCCTTTGCTGATGTTGCTAGCCAAAGTGCTGTAGAGGTCACCAAAGAGAAATATGGATCGGTTCCTAGAATTTACATTGTGTGTGATCAAGATAAGATAATCAAAGAACCTCTGCAGCAATGGATGATCCAAAACAATCCAACTGATGAGGTAAAGGTTATTGCTGGTTCTGATCACATGGTCATGTTTTCCAAACCAAAAGAGTTGTGTTCTTGCCTTTTGGATATTGGCAACAAGTACTTATAACTTCATTATTGCTCCAGCTTGAGCTTTGTTGGCTTGCTGTTGCTGTTGCTGAAATGCGTAAAATAATGTAGTTTTCATATTCAGTATGATGTGTTAAAATCTGATGGTATGACCATGAAATCCTTAAATATGAAACTTGCCTATTTATTTATTTTGATAGAGGGGAAGGGCAGTGGGGGCTCGAGACCTTCCATTTTATTCTGATTCAACCATTAATTGCAGTTGCAAATGCTATTTTATCTGCAAAACAAAACAAAACAGACATTTACTGCAAGGATGGAGTAGGATGTTAAACGATATCCATGACCTTGAGGACGTGAGAGATTGAGTTATATTAATCTGATTTATGGGGTTTATTTCATTCAGCCAATTTATTTATTTATTTTTGTTCATTACTCGATGAACTTTTGTCATATTAAGTTTCTAAATAATTGTTTTAATACATGTTGGATTCAATTTTTTTTTTTTGAATGGTGTTGGATTCAATTTTGATATATATATATATATATATATATATATATATATATATATATATATATATATATATATATATTACTAAACAATTATGGGTTGCCTTAGCAATTGGAAGGTTGAACTATAATTTTTTCTGTAAAACTCATATTTGGGTCTTTGAAGGCTTGTTTTATAAATTTGGTCAGCATATGGAACAAGACAACAAATTGACAATTAAAGTTTGATTGTAAAACTGTGATCCTATAATATTCTTTATATGGTAGATTCAATTAGATTTTCATAAAATTCCTTACACATTAAAAAGTCCATTTCAATTATTCCTAAAGCATAAAATTAGATCATTTAAATTGTTATATTCAAACAAAATATATATAAGTTCACTTAGTGTGTGTTTGTTTGGTGCTATGTTTTGATTTATTAATTTATTATTCTCTGAGCAATTATATTTGGAAAAATGATTTTTTTCATGTTATCGTATTTTATAATTTTCACCCATAATTTTTAAATTATGAATTTATGTAATTTTAAAAAACAATTCTCTAAATTTGCTTTTACTATTCTAATTTATAACTTTTACTTTTTAGTGTATAATTAATTTTTATAAGCAACCCAGCTATCTAATAAATCATCCATCACTGCATTCCATTTTATCATCCTTCGTACTACACTTGTATTATTCTCATGGCACGCAGCAGATACTTCTTTTTCTTCTTCTTCTTTGTATTTTTTTAATAAATATTATTTTATTTTTTATTTATATTATGATATTTTTGAATTATTTATTAAATTTTTACGTTAATATTTATTAAATAAATATTTACCTAATGATTTTAGAAATATTAATATTATTTTTTGATAAAAAATAAAAAATATCTTAAAATATTAATAATTACAGAAATATTTATATTTTTTAAAATCGGAGGGTAATGGCTACATAATTCAGTCTTTTGAAACTAATGGCTACAAAATTAATTTTAAGATGAAAAAAGGAGAATGCCCGATAAATGCATCAATAGTCAATATGAGTTCAGAATTTATGATGTGAACAAATATTTTCGGCACGCAACTATTTACATCACTGCCAAATAAATGGAAAGTTGAATAAAGATTTGTGATGCAAAATTTGTCAAAGATATGACCATTTTTATTGACTTTTCATGCACTTAATCTGTCTACACTTGAGAATTTCTACACGGAAGAATTTCTTTTAGGAATTTTGGCACATCCTTGCGTTATATTTGTGAGATTATTGGATGTAATTAGGATTTGGATTGAGAGTTAAACATCAATTTGTATTCTTTATTCTTGTTAGTAAATTACCTTTTGCCTTTGCCCGTAGATGTAGATAAAATCGTCAAATTACGTAAATATTTGTATCTCATTATTTCTTCATTTTACCGTTATTATTTCCAAATAAATATTTTTCCACAACTAAATTTCTAACATTGTATCATAACGTAAGTAATTAGTATGTATTGGCAAATAAATCTTTGTGTCATAATGTAAGTAATTAGTACTGCAGAACCGAATGAGCAAAGATATTCATTAATCAAATCGAACTGGAATTTCACAGTTTTGGAAGACAATAAACCAAAAGGAATCCAAATAAAAAAAAATTCAGTCCGTTATTTTAACTGCATTTTGCTCACTTCTAGTAATTAGGGACTTGAGTGAATAATCAAGTACCTAGCTCTCATAATTATTTTTATGTTGGATTGCCCTCAATTTATTATTATTATTATTATTATTATTATTATTATTATTATTATTATTATTATTATTATGGTGTTTAAGCATGAACAGGAGTTGGAATTAGCAACAATGTTGGTGAGACCTGTGCCTATATTCAGCAATCCAACAACTGAAGATGAAATGGTAGTTACTAAGGAAAGACATGGATTAATCAGTCGCATTTTTATAGTCTGTGATGAAGAAAAAGCTGAAGAGCAGAGATGGATGATTCAAAACAATCCACCAGAAGAAGTCAAGGTTATCTCTGGCTCTGATCACATGGCAATGCTTTCTAAACCTCAAGAACTGACTTCTTGTCTCTTAGAAATTGGACAAAAATATTTCTGAGTTTCTTAATTTACTTGCTTCTATAATTAGAGTACAATCAAAACTTGGAAATTGGAGATTGGAGTTGGCCATTGTTTTAGATAGAAGTGTAAGCAGGAAAACTGCAAAGAGAGCGCCATACTTGCATGCATGAAGTGAGGAGGAAGAGAGGAAAAAGTGAGTTGACGAATAATTGTTTGTAAGTTTGTGAATTTTTGGAAAAAAATACTAAATATTTGATATAATTTATTGATGTTTGATGTTCATATGTTCAATTAGTATTGAAAGAATTATTTTTTTAATATTTATCTTTTTATAATTCCAAAATTTATTAATTTAATTAATCGAAATTCACATTAGAAACTCAATATCAAATATTTAAAAATATTTTATATTCAAAACTTGAATTCAAAATTTTTAATTAAAATACAAATAATCTTTTGTCATTCAATATCATTGGTTGGAGCTTAATATTTATTTATTTATTGATGTTATGGAATTGCATATATTTTTAAAAATAAAACATGTTAAGCAGTATTCATGGGGTCCAACTCCAAACTTATGGTAGGTAGAGAGTTCTAAACCATAAAAAAAAACACAATCTTATCCATGCTGATACTTGGACAAAAAAAAAAAAAAACTAGAAATGCTCTCAAATTCTCTATTTCTTTCTCCTAAAAACCTCTCTATTTCCCTGGAAACAACAGCCCCTAATAGATGCAAAAGATTTTTATCTTGCACAGCCAGGCTGCAGCCTAATGCGGGGCAAAGGCATTTTGTGCTAATCCATGGAGCCTGCCATGGAGCTTGGTGCTGGTACAAGGTTTCTGCTCTTTTGAAATCGGCCGGTCATACTGTTTCGGCTCTTGATTTGGCAGCTTCAGGGGTTAACCCCAAGAAAGTGGAGCAGCTCAAGTCATTTTCCGATTATTTTGAGCCATTGTTGGAATTTATGGAGTCTGTTTTAGAAGAAGAGAGAGTGATTCTAGTCGGGCATAGCATGGGTGGAATTGGCGTTTCTCTTGCCATGGAAATGTTCCCTCAGAAAATTTCTGCTGCTGTCTTTGCTGCTGCTACTATGCCTGGCTCTGATTTTGCTTACAAAACTATAGCAGCCAAGGTACAATATTTTCGGAATGTTACATATTTGCATTTAATTATTCTTTTTTTAATTTAAAAATCTCAGCTAAAATGGCTCAGATTTACCATTATTTATAATAAAGATGGAAAATATCAACCATTTTTTAATAGCAAATAAGAGAGCGAATTTGGTTAATTGCAATAATAAAAGTGAATCAATTTGGCAATAATAAGGTAAATGTAAGCCATTTTTGATAATCACAAGAACAAATATGAGCCAATTTATTAACGATAGATCATTTTTGAATGTAAAAATAATTAAGAATAAATTTATACTATTTTATATAGTTTAAGGGGCAAATTTGGCAGTGTTTCTAATTATTGTTATTTTTTTAATGGTATTTTTGAGCTATTTTAAATGGGAAAAATGAAGCAAATAATTATGCTTGAACGAAATATAATACAGTATGCGGAGAGATCCAAGTCCTCCAACGCCATGGACACAAAGTATATCTTCGGGAACGGGCCCAACAACCCTCCAACTGCGCTACTCCTCGGCCCTGAGTACATGGCTTCAAAATTTTACCAGTTTTCTCCGCCTGAGGTAACAATTCCCTTTTCTTTCTAAATAACAAGATTGATTTTCCAGAGTAATTTTCACTTTATATTTTTTCAGATAAGTTCCTAATTTTTTATTAAATTATGCAAAATAATAGGTTTATATTTGAATTTTTTTTAATATTTATACCACTATTAAAATGGTTTCACATTTGCTTTATTTGCTGTGATGAGTGCAAATATGAAAAAATATTCATTTTTACTCTTATGGTTATACATAAATATAAAAGTGAGCCAATTTAATAATGACGGATAAATGTAAGCATGTGACCGTTTTAAACTAAAAAAAGTTCAAAGAAAAAATTCTGTATAATTTGCATAGTGTATGGACAAATCTGATCATTTTTTTTATCAATTGACTTTGAATTATTTGAAATATCCTAATTTTATTGAAATAGACATATTTTACTTCTAAA
Organism: Excoecaria agallocha; assembly: GCA_037975025.1. Lineage (NCBI taxonomy): Eukaryota > Viridiplantae > Streptophyta > Magnoliopsida > Malpighiales > Euphorbiaceae > Excoecaria > Excoecaria agallocha. The sequence continues at coordinate 123,303,840 of CM075807.1, read as the reverse complement.
AAGTAAAAATATGCAGCATTATATGATTGTTGCCATATTAAATAAATGAAAAAATGTTGTTCTTTAATTATTTTTTGGGAAAATATTTAGAAGCAAAATTACTCTATTTTGAATAATTTAGAAATAAAAATCATTTTTATCTCATTTTTTCAAATAGTAGTTAAATATGTAATATTTTTATTTATAGTTTAAAGCATATGGTAATTAATAGAGGATAGGATAAGGGATGTCAGGTTCTCTTTAGTTAGGACTCTTCATGTACAACTGTGATGGACACTCCTAATAGGACTGTACCTCTATTTCCTCTGTTGTATATTTACTGTTAATGTCAATATACACGCAGGTCTGCTTATTATTCACATGGTATCAGAGCCTTCACAGGTTTAAACACCAAACATGTCCATTGAAAGCTCCACAACTTCAACTCTCTCCTCTTCTTTTTTAATGATGTCAGTACCTCCCTTCTCTTCAAATCTATCCCATAATCTCTCCATAAAACTCAATCCTACCAACTTCTTACTCTGAAAAACACAGTTGACACTTGCTCTAAAAGGTTGTCAACTCTTTTCTCATGTGGAAAGTGCTGCACCTGCTGTGGATAGTGCAGAGTTTAGCCAATGGGAACAACAAAACCATCAAGTGCTCTCTTGGAGTTTCTCTTTTATATCTGAGAGTATGTTACCACAAATCATAGGTGTTGCAACGACAAAACAAGCATGGGATAAACTACATGCTGCCTATTCAGTGGGATCTCGACCTCAGGTTCGCAACTTTAGACAACAATTGCTGACTCTTAAACGTGAGAATGACAGTATCACAAAGTATATGCAACAAGCCAAGAATTTATATGATCAGCTAGCTGCCCTACAAAGTCCCAGGGCTGATGAGGATTTGATTGACTGTGTTATGGTTGGCTTGGGATCTACTTATAGATCGTTTGTGCGTGCTCTGGAGGCGCGTCTGAAAACTATTCGTTTTGATGACTTGTATGGTTTACTATTAATTGAAGAAGCTTAGTTGGCTTGGGGACACAACTAGTGACAACTTCTCTCCTACTGCTCACTATGCCAATAGGAACTTCAATAATCACAGAGGTCGTGGTCGTGGCAGGAACAACAGGGGTGGCCGATCATCTAGTCAATCTTTTCCTCACCCATCTTCATCCAATACTCCAGGAATTGTTTCTGCTTCTTTGGACACCAGCTCCATCATTTGCTACAATTGCAAGGGTCAAGGACACATCTCACGTGTCTGCCCTTCCCTAAAATTCAACAAGACCAATCGACATGCTCCACCACCCATATCCCACCTTGCTTCCACATTTACCACTCAACCTTGGATTATGGATACCGGAGCTACACATCACTTAACCTCCAATCTGAAAAATCTGGCTCTTCATTCTGAATATAATGGTCCCGAGGAAGTCACCATAGGTAATGAATCTAAACTTTCTATTCATTCTACTGGTTCATTCCACTGTCACCTTAACGGTAAATTTTTTGTCTTCAAAGATGTTTTGTATGTTCCTTATTCTTCTCAAAATTTAGTTTTTGTTCGTTCTTTGACAGCTTCAAATAAAGTTTCTGTTGAATTTTTTGTTGACTCTTTTTTGATCAAGGATTTGGCAATGAAGGAAACTTTGCTCCAATGCCAAAGTAAAGATGGGTTGTACTACCTTCCACTTCGCCACCTGTTCAAGCTCATTTAGCTTCGGTCTCTACATGACATGCTCGTTTGGGGCATGTTTCTTTTCCTAATGTTAGGAAATTGTTAGCCTCTAATTTAATTGTTGCTTCAAATAAGACATCTCCTTCTATTTGTCATTCATGTTCAGTTAGTAAAAGTCATAAGTTACCATTTTTTCGTTCTATTTTTTCTACTTCTTAGCCACTTAAATTGGTTTGTTTTGATGTATGGGGTCCTGCACGAATTCAATCTCATGATGGCTATTCATATTATGTGCTCTTTTTTTATCATTATAGCAAATATACATGGATATATTTTATCAAAAATAAATTCAATGTTATATCCACTTTTATTAAGTTCCGGTCTGTTGTTGAAAAATTTTTTTGTCTCCCCATTAAATCTTTCCATGCAGATTGGGGTGGTGAATATCGTGTACTTACCAAATATTTAGTTGAAAATGGCATTACACAGTGCTCATCATGTCCATATACACTTGAACAAAATGGATGTGTTGAGAGCAAACATTGCCATATAGTTGAATCCGGTCTTGCCATGTTAACCTGTGTAAAATTACCTGATGCATTTTGGACATATGTGTTTGACACAGCTATTTATATCATTAATCGGACCCCTACATCCTCTCTTGGTTTTGATGTCCCATACAACAAACTTTTCGGTTAAATGCCAGATTACACACAACTTCATACTTTTAGTTATCTTTGTTATCCTTGGCTTCGACCTTATGCTACTCATAAGTTATCTCCTCATTCCACCAAGTGTGTATTTTTGGGTTATGTTATTTTTCTTGGCTCATGCTTAGTTTTCTGATCTTCTCGCAAACAAAAAACTGTGTCTCGATCTTTTACAGAAGAGAAATATCGGGCTCTTGCCTCCGCTACATCTGAAGCTAGCTGGGTGAGTATGGTGCTTCATGATATTGGGTTTTCACTCTCCAAACCCCCTGTTCTCTAGTGCGATAATTTAAGTGCAGTCTATCTCACTGCCAATCCAGTTTTTCACAATCACAACAAACATTTAGAAATTGATTTTCATTTTGTTCGTGATAAGGTTCGGAACAAAACTCTAATTTTTCGGTATATATCTACTGTTGATCAGATTACAGACATTTTCACAAAGGCACTGACAAAGGGTCGATTTTAGTTCCTTCAGGACAAGCTGCGAGTTTATGCCTCACTTCTTCAGCTTGAGCGGGAGTAATAGAGGATAGGATAAGGGACGTTAGGTTCTCTTTAGTTAGGACTCTTCATGTACAGTTGTGATGGACACTCTTAATAGGATTGCACCTCTGTTTTCTCTGTTGTATATTTATATACTGTTAATGTCAATATACACGCATATCTGCTTATTATTCACAGTAATTTAATTATTGTTTTGAACAGGATTTGGAACTAGCAAGAATGTTGTTAAGACCTTTCCCAATATTCAGTGATCCAGTAGCTCAAAACGAAATAGTAGTTACCAAAGAAAGGCATGGATCCGTTAATCGAATTTTTATAATTTGTGATGAAAAAAACTTTGAAGACCAGAGATGGATGATTCAGAATAATCCTCCACATCAAGTCAAGCTTATCTCTGGCTCTGATCACATGGTTATGCTTTCTAAACCTCAACAACTAACTTCTTTCCTCTTGGAAATTGGACAAAATTACTTTTGATTTTTTTCTTCTTTTAATTACTTGCTTCTGCGTACAATTTAGGAAAAAAAGCCTAATATGTAATTTGCCCCCCCAAACTTGTAAACTTTTGCCATCCCGCCCCTTGTATTCACATGTTTATCATTTTTAATTATTCAAATAAAGGCCTGATATATATATTTGAGAAATTTTTAAAATGTAAAGATGTGCACACCCTCGAGATTATGTGGCTCCGCCATTGAGATGAAAAATAAAAATAAAAATTATTTTATATCAATCCAATAATGCTTACACATATATATTGTAGCAATACTAAGCCAAAATTTAATTATAATTTTTTTTGAACGAATTTATTCAATTTACAATATTTTGAACAATTAAGAGTGCTCAATCATTTATTTGATGAGACAATATATATGTGATGGCTACATATCTTCTTGATGCTAAAATGGTAGTTGTCTTAATACTTAAAAAGAAAAAAAGAAAAGAAAAGAAAAAAAAGAACAACTGATAGATTGGTGGACCATACTAACTTTATGAAATGGGAGGCAAAAGCATTTCAATAATTAATGCTGTCTTAAAATAAAGGGCCAATTTTCCGAATTGTTAAGAATGCATCACACAATAATGCCAAAATGCTCGGCTCATATCTAAACACGTGAACTTCAAAGCTCCTGTTGCTTGCAACTAAACTTTAAAGTATGGTAAATACCTTTACTAGAGAAAAAAATGTTTCGAATATATCTCAATGCAAAAATAAAAAATAAAAAATTTTTTGGTTCTCAATTAGCAGTAGATTTGTAAATAATTATATATTGTTAAAACAATGGTCTCATATTTTATTGAGTACAGAAAGCATACAAATATACTGATACAATAAGCTATTTTTAGGAAGGAACTACAGCTAGCTTTACAATATTTACGGCTAATAAAAATGAACTAAATAAGGAAACAAGAATATAACCTTTAATTATGAAAATCAACAGCTCATGTCAACACTCCCCCTCAAGTTGGTGCATAGATATCTTCAATGTCCAACTTGTTAAGTAAGATGTAAAAAACTCTGCTAGAGATAACTTTTGTAAGGATATCTGCTAACTGATCTTCTAACTTGACAAACAGAAATTGAACTACTTTGTTTTTGAGTTTTTGTTTGATAAAATGCCGATCCACTTCGACATACTTGGTTCGATCATGTTGAATTGGATTATGAGCTATTGCTATAGCTGCCTTATTATCATGAAATAGATTCATTATAGATCCGGATGGATATCAAATTTCCTCCAATAACTTCTTTAACCAAAGGAGTTCACATAGCCCTTTAGTCATGCTTCTAAACTCAACCTCTATACTAGACAATGAAACCGCATTCTATTTTTTACTCCTCTATGTAACCAAAATTTCTCCCATAAATGTGAAGTATCCAGATGTAGATTTTCTATCTGTGATATTTCCTGCCCAATCTGCATTAGTATAACCATCAATTTGAAGATGATGATTTTTCTTAAATAATAGCCGTCTACCAGGCGAGGATTTTAGATACTATAAAATCTGAACCACAATATTCATATAATCCTCACTTGGAGAGTGCATGAATTGACTTACTAAACTCACTGCATATGCTATATCGGATCGTGTGTGAGATAAGTAAATCAACTTTCCTACAAGATGCTAGTATCTTTCTTTATTGGTGGAAATTTGATATGAAAATTCTCTCAAATCATGATTCTAAATGATAGGAGTATCAACAGGTTACAATCAAGCATTCCTATTTCAGATAACAGATTAAGCACATATTTCCTTTGTGATAAAAAATAACTTGATTTGATCTCGCGACTTTAATATCCAAGAAGAACTTCAACCCTTCAAGATTTTTCATCTTAAACTCAGTAGCTAAGTACTTTTGTAAGCTAGAGATCTCTTCACTATCATCCCTTATGATTATCATATCATCAATATAGATTATTAGAGCTATCACCTTTCCTTGTCGGTATTTCAAAAACAAGGTGTGATCTGAATTGCTTTGATTGTAGCCATACTTCCCTTATTGCAAGAGTAAATTATCCAAACCATGGTCGAGGTGATTGTTTCAGTCCGTATAATGCCTTATTCAGCTTACAAACAACCTCCATTTTTGAAGTAACATAACCAGGTTGGATATCTATGTAAACCTCTTCCTTAAGATCTCCATGGAGGAAGGCCTTTTTAACATCAAATTGGTGTAGTGGCCATTCTAGATTTGCAGTAAGGGAAAACAAAACTAACTTTGCCACAAGAGAGAAAGTTTCTTGATAATCTATTCCATATGTTTGAGTGTACCCTTTCGCAACCAATCTTGCTTTATACCTTTCAACAGATCCATCCACCTTATGTTTAATAGAGAACACCCACCTGCATCCCACCGTCTTCTTTCCCGTTGGTAATGGTATGAGTGTCCAAGTATTATTTCTGTTTAAAGGTTCAATTTCTTCCTTTATTGCTTGAGTCCATTTAGGGTCGTTCAAGCTTCACTTACTATATTAGGGACAAGATCTGTAGATAATTTATGAACAAAGATTTGAGGGGTTCTATCAATCTCTGAGTTGAGACATAATTAGCAATCGGGTATCTTGATTTTCCCTCTTCATGAGCTGGTGAATACCGAATTGGGGCCTTTCCTTGGTTATGCCTGAAAAATAATTTAGGGGAACAAAAAACATTTAAAGAGCTATTTAAAGGAGAGTTCAGAGATTGTATCTCAATAATATTCTCAGAAAATTGATCATTTTGTGGTACTGCTGCTAAAGGGTCGAAAAGCTATTCATTTTCAGTCTCTTTAGATTGTTTATTTTCTGTCCCTTTTGCCTCTTTTTTTGTCCCTTTTGCCTCTCCTTCTGTCCCTTTCGCCTCTTTTTCCACTCAATGTTCCTTTGATTTTCTGGTTGTTCATTTTCTATTTCTTCTGCCTCTCATTCAATCTTATTGCTCCTCTTATGTTTCACTGGATTAGTATCAATGAAAAAATCTAGCCAATACAAATTTTGCTTTTCACTCATTAACTCCCCCTGAAGAGAGGATTGGGTAGATTGCTATGAGAAAAAAATTTCTAATTCTAAAAATGTGACATCTATGGTTATGTAAAGTCTTATGATAGTAGGATCATAACACCTATATCCCTTTTTATTTGCTGCATATCCAAGAAAAACACAACAAACTGCACAAGGATCAAGTTTGGTCCTCTACTTTTTGTAAAGATGAACATATGTAACACACCCAAACTTCCTTGGTAAAAGTATTAAAATAGAGGGTAAGGTTACATGGTGGCTAAGAACTTGAAGAGGATTTTTAAATTATAAAACTTGCGATGGCATTCGATGTAATGGCCCAAATACTAGGCTAGTCGGAAAAAATACTTTTCGAAAGTGAATAGTGACACCGGGGTGAATAGTATCTCCCTGAGTCGAAAAATATTTTATTGGACCATTGAAAAGAGCAAGTTAGCTGGAGTCCAAAGATATAATTTGGACTGAAAATGAGATCAAATGGACCATTAAAAGTCAAAAAAAAGGAAAAAGACAAGGTTCCAGTTAAAAGGATGCTTGTGTTAACTGAGAGTTTATCTGGGACTTTAAAAATAACAAATAATCTTTAAAAATTACCATATGTTTTAGATATATATTAAATGTGATGTAGAATCATATGGTGATAAAAAATTAATGCTACGATAATTTTGAAAATTGAAATATCGGACTGGTAAAAATGTATCAGACCGAAAAATAATCTCCGAATGACTCAAAAATATTCATGAAGTCTATTGAATATATTTTAAGAATTTTAGAAGTATTTTTAAGGATATTTGACCTCTATAAGTAAGAGAAAAATAATGATTTCGGTTTAAATAGTAACCGATCAACTACAATTTCATCAGGGCTTTAAAAATAGTAAATGATCCTCAAAAATTGTAGGAATTTCCAGTTAATCCTAAAATTATATGAAGATTATTTTGGGTGCAAAAAGTAAATTTTTCTGTAATACCGATATTTTTGGATCAGACCGATTTAATTGAACCAGACTGAAAATGGACTCTGATTGAGCTGAAAATTTATGTGCAACCTATTGTCAGGGTGATAAAAATTATGGAATCATTTTTTTAGTGATTTGGAATTGAGAAGTGAAAGAAATAAATTAAAATCATTTATCGGGTAGTTAATGGGCTTTGATTTAATTAAATTAGCCCAAACCCAAGCCCAAGATCAACACTATAAATAGGATGGATGAACAGTAAAATCGTGAGAAATCCAGAAAAATCAGCTTCTTCTTCTTCCCTTTCCACCGAAATCATGTTTCTTCATTTTCTACCTTTGTTCTTCATTTTTTCTTCATTTTTCCCTTTGATCCAAGCACAAGAAATATTTCTTAGCCTCTCTAGTTGCTGGATATAATCTCAAACCAAGGATTTAAGGGAGAAAAGCCAAGGAAAGTAAGGGTTAAAGTCATGGAGTTCAAAATGAGGTAAATGAATATTTAGATTTTAATTTGATTTCAAGGCACCTATAGCTAGATTTAGGTACCTAGAGTATGTTTTTGTGATTATTTTGAACTAAAATGATGTTTATCTTGGTGAATTTGGAGGTGAAAGTTTCAGCCATGGTAAGTGATTCAAAGGAAAAATAATTTACATGGATTCAAGGATAGGAAAATGAAGTTTGTACAAGGTTAATGGCAAGATTGAGGTTAGTGACTACTAAATCTTAGTAATTTCCATTTAATTTAATGATTTTCCTTAGGGTTTATTAAGGAAAAATTTGTATAATTGATTAAATTTGAAATTGATTGTATAATAGTGTAATTAGACCTTAATTAAGTTTGTTATAATGTTTAATTTGGATGAAAAAAATTTATAAGGAATTTTATTGAAGTGACCGAATTTCATGAGGAAGAAAAAAATTAATGTTAAGTATTTTAGTGATTTTAAGGTTTAATTTAATAGTATATATGTAATAATGCATGAATAAATTTTTGTGAAATTTATAGAAATTATGTGAATATTTTTAGAATATTTATTGAATATGTAATTAAAGAAAAATTGGAAAAGTATATGTATATTAAAATTTCCCTTAATGTAATGTAATTGAACCTTAATTAAGCTTAAATATAAGCTTAATTAAATTGAAATAAATTTTTAAGGAGAAATTCCTTAAGGGCCAAAATCCAATGTTAGAGAAAAAAATGTGTACGATATGCAATTTAATGAAATTAAGACATAAATTAAGGTATAACATAAAATATAATGTCCATAAATTTTTAGAAGATTTATGGAATTTATTTAAGAATTTTGAAGCTAATAATAAGTATAAGTAGATAAAGGATGAATTATAGTGAAATAATTCATAAAAGGAATTAAAATGATAATAAATGAAGAATATTGTTCACATAAATTTTTTATAGAATTTACGTGATTTATGAGAATATTTTTAAAAAATTTATAGTGAATATGCTTAAGTGAAAATATTGAATTATTGGAAAATAATTCAATAAACAAGCAAAATTTAGTGAATTAATACAAATTAATTTATATTCCCTACAAAGAAAATGAAAAATTTAAATGACGAAATTAAGGAAAATAAAAAGTATAGTAAGTTAAGTAACCATATTGAATTATTACAAAAGAATTCATAAGTCGAATAAAATTGTGAATTATTATAAATAATTCACAATCCGTATAAAGTATTGAAATTTTTGAATAATCACAAATTCAGACAAAAAAAGTAAGAAATTAGCTAAAAGTTTAAAAGTAAATAAAATCATTGTAAAAGTAAATTTTTGAATTATAAGGAAATAATTCAATAAGTGCTAAGAAAGCAAAAGAGTGAATTATCCTAACATAATTCATAAAATATGAAAAACATATTGAGAAAATAATTAGCTAAACATTGGAAGAATAATTAATGTTTATAGTGGATTATTGTAAAATAATTCACGCAAAAGTGATTGGAAATAAAAAGAAATTAAAAAGAAAAAATTTACTGTATAGTCAATAACACTAAAAAGAGTGTAATTGACGAAAATATATTGTTTAAAGAAAGTAAAAGAAATTATAAAAATTATTGAAGTGTGAAAATTATTCTGAAAAATTAATTGATTGTTTTTGCCCTTAGCAATAGCCAGGTAGTGATTTTCTTATTCAGGATATAATTGGCTAGCCATAGGGACATCTCTGTACCGCGGTGCAAGTCATGACGACTTGCTTTGCTATGGGTAGGATCTTTGATCTCCATGGCTTCAGTATTTTCAATGAAAGTGAAAGTGAAAGTGAAATGTTTTTTGAGAAATAGTCCCTTGGGGATCACTTCTCTCTCAGTGGGACCTTTGGGTCCAATCCCGAGTATCCTATTTGAGAGTCCTGACATATTGCACTGGGGGCATAAAGAAAGTATAGTTCTAAAAATGTAAAAAGAAAATGAAAATTAATGATTAATCGTGAAAAAGAAAAGACTAAAGTAAAAGAAAATATATATATTCAGGGGTAAAATGATAATTTTCTTCAAAAAGTGTAAAAAGGTAGTAAACAGTGAAATAATAGTTAAAGTATTCAAAAAGTGAATTTTATTGTGAACAGGGACTAAAATGTAAATTTATATATAAAGGTACATAAAACCGCCTCTTATATTTTTCTTGGATACTGTTCACGTATACGGTTACTGTTTACGTATACGGTTACTATTCACAAAAATGGAAACACTAATTAATTCAGAATTTCCAAATTCGGTGTTAAGAAACATAAATTACTTCGATTAGTAGTTTAAAGATCATAATAAGGACTGAAATGTAATTTACCATAAAAATAAAGATTAAATTGCAAAGTTGCTAAGTAATAATATTACTGGATATTTAAATGTTAAAAAATTAATGATTGTCTTTTGATAAATAAATCAAAAGGCTATAGTGATATAAAGAAATGAATTGCAAAATTGTAGGTGCTACTAAAAGGATAAATTGTGACTAATGAAGACATCAAGTAGTGAATAGAAAATTTGTCATTTGAGTGGCAAATACTAATGTAAATTATCAAAGAACTAATATTTGTATTGACCTGATTAAATAAAAAAAAGAATTAAATAGAAAAAGTCAAACTTAAGTCAAGTAAGAGCAATAGCAAAAGTAAGAAAAGAAACGTAACTTTTGCAATTGAAATTACGAAAGAAAGTGTTTTGAAGTAAATTGAATTGTTTAGAACCAAAGTAAAAAGCCTGCCAAAAAAATGATATTGATGAATTGAAATTGAAAAGACTGTCAAAATTATTAAGGATTGTTGATAAGATAAAATAAAAATGGACAAGTTAACGTAAAATTTAGCATAAATATGATAATTATGCGTAGCTTGAAAATTCTAGGATTGGTAGTCACCACTGAGCATATCTAGTGCTCAGCACGTAGTTTTTACTGCGTGCAGGTTCTGAAGATAAGCTGGAGCATAGTACACAGCGGAGTGAAGCTCGAAGAAAAGTATTGTCCAGACTTTTAAGTATTTTTGGCATGTATATACTCAGCTAAGGATAGTAAGACTTGACTGTATTTTGGATTATTTTATTAATAGTAATTTTTGTTATGTCAGTAAATGATTATGATTTGTATGCGTTTTATGGAATGTTATGTATCTGTTGTATAAGATTGGTTATCGGTGTAAAAAAAAAAATCAAGCAAATCGTTTAAGTTCGTATCGGAAGGAACTGTTTCCGTTGAGGGTGTTACATTCGATTTAGCAAATAAACAGCAGTAACTACTGCATTTGTCCAAAACCATTGAGGAACAGATGCACCGGTCAGAATAACAAGTGTTGTTTTAAGGATATGTCGATTCTTTCTCTCAACGACATCATTCTGCTGAGGTGTTTAAGGACTAGTAGTTTCATGATGTAAGCCATATGCCTGAAAGTATTCTCGCATTTGTGTATTGTCATACTCACCACCATTATCAGAAAAAAGAATTTGAATTTTAGCAAAAAATTATGTTATAATCATATTGTGGAATGATTTAAATATGCCAAACACTTCATGTTTATTTTTCATCAAATGCAGCCAAGTCATACGTGTACAATCGTCTATAAAAGTGACAAACCATTGCACACTCAAAGAACTACAGATAGGAGCAGGCCCCAAACATCTGAGTGTACAATAGAGAAAGAAATTTTACACTTGTTTAGACTTATTGGATAATGTACACGATGACTTTTAGCTTGAATGCAGACTTCACATTATAAACTTGACTCATTCAGATTTGAGAATAGTCCTGGAAACAAATATCTTAAATAATGAAAAGACGGATGCCCTAACCGATCATGCCATAACAAGATCTGCCTCTCTTGAACGCCTGTGTGGTGCACACAATTTGCCTTACCACGACTGAAATCATCCATGAAGTACAACCCCCCTTTTTAGTACCACAACCAATGATCTCATTCGTGAGAATATCCTGAAATAAACAGAAATGAGGATACATTAGAACACAACAATTTAGCTCTTCAGTTGCTTGGCCTATAGACAACAATTTATTAGAGAGAGAAGGAACTAATAATGTATTGGGTAAAGAAGAAGTGGGAGAGAGAGAGCCACGATTTTAGCTCCAGTGACTGGATATATAACTCCATTTGCATTGGCAATGTTGGATCTTTTTGGTCAAGCAGTCTTTACAAAATCACAGGAATTAAAAATCATATGGTCACTTGCCCCTGAATCAATAATCTAACCAATTTGATTATCTTGTTTTGAGCAAAAAAATGGCACATTCATTGTTATTACTTTGAGCATCTGATTTACTTGCAGAATGAGGTATAAGAGACTATTGAGATTCTATGGTTACAAGAGCTGCTCGCCCAGGATGTTCACCTTCACCTATTTCTTTTTTCCTTTTTGCTTTAAGTTCATGCCACCAATTTGGATACCCATGGAGTTTGAAACATGTTTCCCTGGTATGTTTCATGTTCCCATAATGTGTATAGCCTCCTTCTCCTCCTGTTGGTTTTGATTTTGGCATATGTTGAGGCTTTCCACCAAAAGGTGTTTGAAAGGTAATCTGTAGTGGCTTTTGTCATCCCTTTGTCAACATAGCAATACCAGATGTTGTATCTCCATTTGTCATCATCATAGATTACCTCAGATCTTCTCTTCGAACTAGTGTATAAGCCTATTCTATAGTTGGGAAAGGATTTATTTGAAGAACATCTCCTCGAATCTTGTCAAGTCGATCATCAAGTTCGTCCAAAAACATATAAACTCTATTGTCTTGTAGAATAAAGTTATACTTTTCTACATCAGGATCACATTCCATAAGATTTGGATGACGAAAATCAATTTCCCTCCATAAGACTTGAAGGTTGGTGTAGTATGTTTCGATAGATCCTTATCCCTGTTTGAGTCTTGGTACTTTTCTTTTCAAATTATACACTTGAGATGTGTCAGAGCCATCAAAATATGTTGTAATAATATTATCCCATAATGTTTTTGCTATTGGAAATATGATAAAGTTACTGATCAGTCTTGTTTCCATTGAGTTAATCAACCATCCCTTCACCACCACATTCTCTGTTCTCAATTTTTTGTAATCTGGATCTGTTGCTTAGGGCTGTGGAAGATCCCTATTGATATATCCTAGCTTATCTTTGCTTGAGATATACATCTCGACAACTTGGGACCAAAGAGCATAATTGGTGCCATCCAACTTGACGCCAATCTGTGTATTTGAATCATGGTTGGTTGTTTGATTTTGATTCTAGGTGTGATTCAGTATTTGTGCCATTCTAGATATTAGGTTTGCAAGAGTAGATTTCTCTCCTTCTATTTGTTCTATTAAGCCAGTCGGTGCCTCCATTCTTCAACTATTTTTGTGTGGTTCTAGGATCTCTGTTCTGATACCATGTTAAAACAATGGTTTCATATTTTATTGAGTACAGAAAGCATACAAATATATTGATACAAGAAGCTATTTTTGGGAAGGAACTACAACTAGCTTTATAATATTTACGGCTAACAAAACTGAACTAAATAAGGCAACAAGAATATAGCCTTTAATTATGCAAATCAACAGCTCACGCAACATATATTAGATCTATACTTGATCTATAGATGGATCATGGAATCAAATAATCTTATCATTAATTTTGACATACTTGAAATGTTAGTTTTTTTTCTATCGAATCTACGGTTAGGTATAATTTAATAAGTGAATTAATTATATTTAAGTTAGTATGTTTATAAATCATAAAATTGTAAAATTTCGAATTTAGACTCATATGGATATCCTCTAAATCCAGAAAAATCGATGAAAAATAGGGTCCATATATTTGATTCACAAATTATCTTTTATATATATATATATATATAATGTCCTCTTTACAGTATATAAAATGATGTCTTTTATGCTAATATTTTTTGTAAGGACATTTCATATAACGAATAAAATAAGTCAATTAAATGTAAAAGTTAAAATATAAAATATATATATAAATCAATTAACCGTTAATTGCCAATTTTTAAAAATAATATCATAATTTTAAATTATCGATTTGATTAACCTAAAATTTATACGATTTTAAACTGATTTTTTGGTTAATAAAAAATTATATTATATATAGAGAGAGACTTTGAGATACAAGTTAGAATTTCTTGAATTCTTCCTAAATAACTTTTTCTCTCAATTCATTAATTGAAACAGCAGCTAATCTGCTACTGATTAGTAAGTAGCAAAGAAGCAAAATATCTTCATTACTGTACATGAAAAAATAACTCATTTACAAGCGTGGCAAAGTGGAACTTGGTTCACTATTTTCTCTTTATATAAAAGGGGCATTGCTGGAATTCTAAATTAAGGAGGCAAAAGTAGGCAATTGCAGAAATTAAGAAAGTATTTATTCAACGTTTTACCAAAGTTTTGAGAATATATCTATTTATATTTTTAAAGGTAAGAGGGGCAAATGTCCCCGTAAACCTTGTACATGGCTCGGTCTTTATTTTCATGGATCCGGTCATATATAAGAGGTAAACCTCAGTAGGACTAAAAACCTTATTAAATCTCTTAATTAACACATTATTTTACGAATAATTATTGGCTATCCTTGAGAGGCAATCAGACAATACTTCTGGCTTACAAAGCATAGGCATGTGATCTGAATCTTGAATCCTCATTACTTCTTTAACAGGATAATTTTCAACCATCCATTCTTGAAATTTCAAAGGTATAGTTTTATCCTCTTCGCATATAATATAAACTCGGTTAACCGATCCATATCCTTGAGCTGTGAAAGTTTTTGCCTCATTCAAATCATATAAAAACAACGATGATGGCCTGAGCAACATTTTTGCCAACTCAATAACCTGAAAGAGAAGCAATTAGTTACACTTAATTAAAGCACACAGCATAAATCAAAAGTATAGATGACCAATTAGTAATTAATCATGAGAGTTAGGAGTTATAAATACCTCAATTGGGCATAGGTGATAAAGCATGGATGATACAAATTTGGGTCCTAAACGGATTGTAACAAGATGTTGTAGGGAGTTGCTGTAGGGTGAAAATTCAGTGTCCAACATTTTCTCAGGTGGAGTCCATTCCTTACTCTTAACCAAACATTAACAATTAAATCAATAGTTCCACTAACAAAAAAAATTTAAAAACAAAGTGATGGTGTTTTTTTTTTCAAGCATACAAAAATAAAGTAATTTTTAATTCACTTTTATCTTTAAATTATTTGAAATGTATAAAATCTAGCAATATTTCTTAAAATAAGGTAGATTTTTATTTTAAAACTTACCGAAATTGATATATATTACTTCTAAATTTATCGATACACATGATATCATGTTATTATTGTTATATGAAATAAAAGTAAAATTGTTTTATTTTGAATAATTCGGTGGCAAATTGGAAAAAAGAGGGGGGGGGGGGGGGGGGGGGGGGGGTGGCGTTGTGTTTGCTGGTAGAGCAAAATCATTGAAGTCCAAGCATGGAAAATCACCTTCATTCAATTAAGAAAAGAAAAAATGTACCTGATCCACGACAAAAGATGGAGGGTGAGCAGTGTCTGGCATGAAAGCTGATACGTAAACAGCAACAGCAATTTTCTGAGGGAATTTTTCCATGGCAAGAGCCAAATTTAGGCCTCCAAGGCTATGGCCAACAAGTATTACCCTTTCATTTTGGGGTAGTGAGGCCAAGAAGTCGAAGAGAGGCTGACTATATTCAGCAAGTGTTTGAACTTCTTGGATTGCCTTCTCGTGGATACCGGAAGCAGCCATGTCAAGCGCCGTCACATGGTGGCCTAAGGACTCAAGCCGTGGCTTCACCTTGTACCAACACCAAGCCCCATGGCATGCCCCGTGAACTAGAACAAAATGCTTCTTGTCTTCCATTTCTAATTGATTTGCCTTTTTGCTCTCAATCTGCCATTCATATATAGACAACTGAATTTCCAAAATAAAACAAAAAGGTTTATTAATTGTTTTTGTCACTGTACAATATTTTCAAACTACAATCTCTCCATCTATAATCTATCATTTATTTTACGTGTACTTATCTTATTGGACAGGATATAATTTATTTATTTATACTATTTTTACGCTTGGATATAAAATTACGAACGTTTTAACATTAAAATGTCATATAACATATAACCAATTTTAGAATTATCTAGGTTGGTACCATTCAAAATTTTTAGAATCAAATTGCGATGTATATTTATAGTTTTAATTATGATTGCAATAAATTTGGTTTGCTAAAAATTAATCTTTAGCGCTTTTATTTATTATTTTTTCCATAAGTGTGTGTTTCTCATTTATATATACTTATTTATTATTAATTATATACACGAATTTTCCACACTAGTTGAGTTGATAAAGTCTTCTTTCACTTAATTAAATAGATATTAAATTCAAATTTTTATTATAGGATATTTTTTAAAAATTATAAAAAATATTTTTTGCTTTTTTATATGCATGTCTAGTACGAAATTAAATTGGTGAATTGCAGATATTATATTAATGTATGGTGGCATCGATATCTTGTTTAGCAATTTGTCTAAGAGAAAACCAAATAGTAGTAATAAGTGGGGCGCGCAAAGTTCGGTTCAAACCGACCAATTTTTTTAATTCAGTTTGATTTTTCGATTTTGCTTTAAATTTTTAAAAAGTTCGATTTTTGGTTCGGTTCAATTTTTAAATAAGAAAACTGCAGAAAAATCGATCTGATCGAAATTTTATATAATTAGGTGTTTTTTTGAATTTTTAATTGAATAATTATTTTGTACATATAAATTATCTTATTTGAGTTGTAAATTATGAGTACATTTATTAATTATTAATATCTATTTTTTTAGGTGATAATTTGAAATTTTGATGATTTGATTGAAAATCGATTGAATAAAAAAAATTATTTAAAGGTGTTTTGTTGTATTATTTATTATATATTTTGGGATTGTATCTTTAATTTAAACTTTTATTTTGTACAATTTAGATGTTTTTACTTTATTATATTATGATTTATAATTTTGTATAATTTTTAGACATAATTTTTTATTTTTTATAAAAAATAGTTTTAATTTTCTATTTTTCAGTTAACCGAACTGATCAAAAATTTTGATTCGGTTAATATTCAATTATTTAAAAAGTTTAGTTCGATTAACTAAAATTTTAAAATTTCAATTTTCGGTTATTGAACCGAATTGATCGTTGCACACCCCAAGTAACGAGGACAAGGCATGGCAAAGAACGAGTCCCACTGGCATATTTTTTATATTGTTTTTTTAAATCTCAATAATTAGCAATACTTTCTCCAATTGAATCCCAACCATATAAACAGATTTTGTGAGGATAATAAATCCACTAATTATATTATCGTTTTAGAAAGAATCTTATCTTGCGTAAACTATTTCATAAATATCCATAAAATCGGTTCGAAATTGAATTAATTTTTTAATTAATTGATTCAATTACAATTTTTTTATTTTTTATTTTTTTTACGGTTTTAATTTTTAAATATTGATTAATTGTTAGTTAATGATTAATCAATTCATATATATATATATATACTTCGAAAATTTTTCTTTTTTTAATTTCTTTTTAAACCTTACATAAAGTAATAGTTTAAAATATATTTTTATTTTTATATCTTAATTTTTATATTTTTCTATGTATAATACTTTAAAGTAAATTTATATTATATTATATTAACTAATTAACTTTTATATTTTTTTTATCATATATAGTAAAATATTATTTAATTATATTTTTTATATTTTAAATTTTCTTTTTTAACATTTAATATTATTCAAAATTTTATATGACTTAGAATCAAATATGTTAATTTTCAATAAATATCAAATTTATTTTATAATATTAACTATTAATTTATTAAACATGAATTTTGGCTAGTAATTAGTTTTGTAATTTTTTTAAATTACTTTATACATTTTAAATTGAATTAAATTTTGCTTAATTTTTTATAATTTTATATTATAAATTTTAATGATTAATATACAAATATTGGTTGATCAAATTGAAAATTAATAATTAGTGTTTTTAAATATATCCAAAATTAATCAAATATAACGAATTAATTAAAAAATTAATATTAATATATTAGTTTTATTTTATTTATTAATCTGGTAAGCGGTCCATATATATATATATGCGCGGATGCACAAACGTGTCTTTTGTTTGATCACATGCGGCTGATGAGTGTGCAGATGTATAGGGTAGAGTTATTACATATCACCAGATTTCCGATTTATTAAATAATGAATATTCAAATCAATTTATTTTCGGCTTCTAAATAAAATGGGTGAGAGAAAAATATAGCCACAATACAAAAGTCAGGCCGTCAGTGCATCTGTTGAATCTTGCAAGCTTTAATTTTCTACGCAACTGTAATCGTGACCTAAAAAGGATATTCTTTATATGCTGGATTCAATTAGATTTTCATAAATTCTAATCGAAAGGGGTCGCTACACATTAAAAAAGTCCATTTCAATTATTCCTAAAGCTTAAAATTTGATCATTTAAATTGTTATATTTAAACAACAAATAATATAATGTAAGTACACTTAAGAAATTAAAATTATCTCTTACTCTAAATTAATGTGCCTATTGATTATGCGTTTTAAAGAATATTAATGAACTTTAATTAAAAAATCAACGAGGAAAATTATGGCTTCTAAGCAATTGTAGCAAACAAGAATATTAAGTATAATATTTTTAGCTGGATTATTGATATGCATTTAATTAAAAAGTAAGAAAAATTTTAAATTTAACTGAATTTATTTTTATTTTTATTTTATAATTATAATTAAATATTATTCTTCAATAAGTTCTTAATTTATCTTAAAAATTAAAATAGACACAAATTGTGTAAAAGAAAAAAAAAAAATTCTCGCATTATCATCACTCTGAAAAAGTCAAATCTCTCCTTGTCTTCCCATCCCATGTGAAGCTATAATCTTATCCCTTTCGAAACACGCACAGACGTAAAATCACGACTAACTTATTTCCTCTTTGAAATTGGACAAAATTACTAATGATTTTTTTTCCTTTTAATTACTTGCTCCTACATACACTTTAGGAAAAAAAAAAATCATAGAAATAACACTAAATGCTAAAATTATTTAACATACAATGACTTCTCAATTTAAAATCAATAATAAATTATCATGGAAAAATATTAGTGGTTACAATATGGATCGCTAGGAAATCGACAGCTGCAGTTTTTCCTTATCCCTTTCTATATACATGAGATTTAAACATGAAGTTTTACAACAATTAATTTCCATCACTTCATGGCCAGCCAGAGAATATGAAAATGATGTTTTGGTTTTGAGATATTTGCCCAACTCCTTACCCCCCACGTTCAGTCACTACCCGATAGGATTTACTTGGATGAAATTCATCAACGTATAATATGGTATTGTAATTTTTGTTAATATTTTTAGAAAAATAATATAATATGATATCATTTAATAAATTTCTTACAAGAGAAAAAATTTTCAAGAATAAAAAATCTACTTTTAATGAAAGATATATAAGATTAGAATTATATTATAATATAATGGAATTTTTCAATATTAAATAAGGGTAGAACGAAAATAAAAGATTTATAGAAAATCATGAGAAATCGTAAATTTTTTGGTTTGAAAATTTATGCAAAATTAAATTATAATATACTCTATCCAAACAATCACCCAAAATTTACAATATCGTAAAATATTCTGGTGAGCATGAATTTATTAATCAATCAATTAACAATTTTTTATAAAATAAATATAATACTAGCCCAAATTCATATCCCGCACTTTCACCATTCTCCACTTTTTGTATTAATTATTTCAACAAAGTAATAGCTAACATTATAAAATGGATTCAATATTTATTGATGATTTGCAATGCTTAATCCTAGCTTAAAGAAAAATTTTTGGACAAAACTAAATATTAAAAAATAAACTCTAAAATATAAAAATAAAAATCATTAAAGGCTATCAAGTAAGACATAAATGCAAATATATATAATAAAAAATAACATGTATAAATGTTAATAAGTTATCTTATAAAAGTATTACTCTATATAATTAAAGAAAATGACATAAAATATAAATATATTTTAAAATAGGGTTAATTACAAAAAATTCCAACTATATAGTACTTTTCAAAATTTGTACAAAACTTCATTTTGTTACAATTCGAACATTAAACTTTAAAATACTTTTCAATATTGGAACTTCGTAAATATTTTTGTTAGTTTAAATTGAAGCAGCTGAAGTGGATGCCCATGTGGACTTAGCGACAGAAATTTCCGTCGCTACTCTGTTGCAATAAATAATTAATCTGCCACATCAGGTTTGTGTAAATTTACCAGCAAATTAGCGACGGAAATCCGTCGTTAAATATATGTAATTTTTTAATAATTTAATTATATTAATTTATAAATAAATTAAATTATTTAATATTATATTTATTTATATTTTCTTAAATAATTAATTATAAATATGGTGAAAAATAGAAAAAATATTTAAGTTAATAAAATTTCTCTATTTTAAAAATTAAGGGCATAAAACAAAAATAAAATAACATTTCATTGAATTCTTTTTGGTACATAAAAAGGTAAAAAAAATCATGAAACTACCTACTATCTATTCCGACTAAATATTAAAATATAAACTCTAAAATATAAAAATAAATATCATTAAAGGCTGTCAAGTAAGACATAAATGCAAATATATATAATAAAAAATAACATGTATAAATGTTAATAAGTTATCTTATAAAAGTATTGCTCTATATAATTAAAGAAAATGACATAAAATTTAAATATATTTTAAAATATTATTCTATATAGTATAAGTTTTGGATGAAAATAAAAAACAAAAATTTTTTAGGATATAAAAATAAAAAGATAATATAAATATAAAACGATTAATCATGAACTAATCGAAATTCAAAACTCAAAATCAAAAAATGTAAAAATAAAAATCTAAATCAATTCTATTGAACATGAAAATGAAAAATTCTGTTCAATTTCATACATATTTTGTGGTTTACTAAATTTTTCGTTGGATGCCACATGTCTCAATGTTATTGATTAAAAATGACATAGCATCCATATCACTCGTTTGTAACATATGCGCTCCCAAAATATACAGAGAAGGCGTTTATTTTGTCAATAATAGTCAACTATCGATATTAAAATGGAATACTTGTAAGTTTAGAGGGTGGATTAATTTTTCAGTAAAACTCATGTTTAGGTCTTTGAAGGATTGTTTTATAAATTTGGTCATCATATGGAACAAGACAACAAATTAACAATTAAAGTTTGATTGTAAAACTGTGATCCTATAATATTCTTTATATGTTGGATTCAATTAGATTTTCATAAATTCTAATTGAAAGGGGTCCTTACACATTAAAAAGTCCATTTCAATTATTCCTAAAGCGTAAAATTAGATCATTTAAATTGTTATATTTAAACAACACATAATATAATGTAAGTACGGTAACTAATAGGATTTGAAAAGTATGGTAAGTAATAGGATTTGAACGTATGACCTACTTATATTTTGAATTTATTTTTGCCATTGTTATAGTATGTATAATTTGATAATTATTGTTAATATTTAATAAGTTCAGAAAGGATGCATGCCAATTGGACTACAGGTGATAGCTAATATTAATTTTTAATATTATTTATTAATTTAATAATAAAAATGATAAATATTGATACTTTTGAAATCGCTACAGACCGTAGCTGTTTCAGAATCTGAAACTGCTGCAGATTGTAACAGTTTCAGAAGAAAATATCATAATTTTGCTGTGGATCCCATGTTTAAAACTGCTACTTGAAGCAACGGTTTTGTATTTCATCCCAAACCCGTAAATATTTTATGACATATTACATTTTTATAAATATTTTTTAAAAACACATTAATTAAAAAAAACGTCTAGTAAGTACGCTTAAGAAATTAAAATTATCTCTTACTCTAAATTAACATGCCTATTGATTATGTGTTTTAAAGAACATTAATGAACTTTAATTAAGAAAATCAGTGAGGAAAATTATGGCTTCTAAGCAATTGTAGCAAACAAGAATATTATAATAATTTTAGCTGGATTATTGATATGCATTTAATTAAAAAGTATGAAAAGTTTAAAATTTAGTTGAATTTATTTTAATATTATTTATAATTGTATTGATAATATTTTGGATTTATCGGGCTGTTACCGAGGTCCAACTTGCATCAGAGAGTTTTTCACTACTTTCGAAAGTACCTGAAAATAAAAAAATTCCTGCAGAGGTTCCAACGAGAGTAATCTCTGACGGTCAAGTTAGTAAAGAGGAGTATGCAGTAAATTTGACTAAAAAAGAGAAATACCTGACAATTTGGCTATTTATAAAGATCGATATCCTACTTTAGCTAGGACTCCGAATCTTTGTAGGACTCTCATTTACGTAGAAGTATAGCCTCAGTGGGAAGCTAAGTTAAGCTTACTTAACAAGAGTTCTACCTTAAGTAGGAGGCTGCTAATCCTTGTCCAAATAGAATTTATCGAGACGATGTCATTATAAGCTATATTCCAAATTATGTATAACCCGAATAGCTAAGAAAATGGGCTATCCGAAGGCCCAAGACATAGTTCAGTTATCAGTAATTAAGTATTATTTTTCTACAAGTTATTAATTTAGCTTAAAATTTAATATCGAAACAAATTGAGAAAAAGAAAAAAAATTATCACATTATCACCACATGTAAAAAAGTCAATTCTCACCTTGTCTTCCCATCCCGTCTGAAGTCATAATCTTATCCCTTTCGAAACACCTATAGACGTAAAATCACAACTAACTTCTTTCCTCGTGGAAATTGGACAAAGTTACTTTTGATTTTTTTTTTCTTTTAATTACTTTGCTCCTATGGAATATTTAGGCATTTTTTAAATAATTTTTTTAAAATTACAAAAATGGAGCCTATTAGAGAAAAAAATTAAGAGAAAAAAAAAATTGAAGCAAAGCTTCAAAATTGAAAGAACAAGAGGAGAGAGGTGATGAAGAATATGGATGACGAGGAATTATAAGGCAAAATGAGTGATTTTGGGCTTAAGTATGAGAAAATTTGAAAATAAAAAATTATTTTTCTGGTCAAATGACAACTCAACTACAGACCTTTCAGCATTTCTAGGGTTTTTTTTTTTAAGAATGGCATAGTTTTAAAAATTATTTGGCAAATGGGGTGGTTTTTTAAATAATTGGCAAATGGAGGTGAAGAGTCCATTCCCGCAACCATTTGTTGCGGAAATAGAATGGTGGGCCCAACGAAGTAACCAAATGCATGAAAGAGGTGGGGCCCGCATTCTAATTTCGCAACAGTGTATTGCGGAAATGGGATGCATCATCTAAATCATGATTTATAATTTTTTTTTATTTTTGAAATATAATTATTATTTTTATAATAAAGATATAATATCTAATTACAATCATGATAAAAATAAATTAAATTTGAAAATTATCACATTTTCATTCCGGTTGTAGCTACAATACCAAATACTAATTATTTAATTTCTTTCTTTTTTAAGTATCAATTTCAAATAAAGAAAAAATTCGTAGGTTATAGATTCGAAAAATTGTAGTAAAAGGTTAAAAAACGTGTGAAAAATACCCAGAAGGATCCTACGAATTTTACCTGTACCTTCCAAGCATAATTAAAAGGTTATAATTCCAGAAGTGTATAATTATTTATAATTACATAAAAAATTAAAAGGTTAAAATTCGTAGGACCCTTCCGGGCATTTTTCACACGTTTTTTAACCTTTTACTACAATTTTTTGAATCTATATCCTACGAATTTTCTCTTTATTGGAAACTGATACTCAAAAAAGAAAAAAATTAAATAATTAGTAATTGGTATTGTAGCTACAATTGGATTGAAAATGTGATAATTTTCAAATTCAATTTATTTTTATAATGATTGTAATTAGATATTATATCTTTATTGTAAAAAATAATAATTACAATTCAAAAAAAAATTATAAATTTTGATTTAGATGATGCATCCCATTTTCGCAACACACTGTTGTGAAATTAGAATGTGGACCCTATCTCTATGAGAAATTTCATGCATTTGGTTACTTCACTGGGCCCACCATTCTATTTCCGCAACAAATGGTTGCGAAAATGGACTCCTTCACCCTCATTTGCCAATTATTCAAAAAATCACCCCATTTGCCAAATAAATTTTAAAACCACACCATTCTTAAAAAAGTCCCGCATTTCTAACACATATGCGAGGACCAAAGCCACTTTTTCTATAGCAATTTTAGGCACCGCAAAACATTTGAGACCAAAATGCACCCAAGTAATTGGTCCACTTGCAATTTCATGCCATGAAACTTGATTATCTACTCTTGCATCTTTTGGTGCCATCTCATACAACTACTTAGAAATAAAATATAATAAAATAGCAATTATGTCAAACTTCAGCATATAATTTCTCTGAAGTTCAAATATGTATTTTAGGCTTAATATAAGGAAAGCACCTAAATTTATTAGATTTTGTCATTTAATTTCTCTGAAGTTCAAACATATATTTTAGACTTAATATAAGAAAAGCACCAAAATTTATTAGATTTTGTCATTTATGCCCTTGAACTTTTTGAACATCAAATTCAACACTTTAATTTGCAAATTTATCAACTAATAAACACGTTTTACACCCTAATCTGAATTGATAGAATTCGGCATGGACACTGTAATCGATTCTTAGTCATTTAAGTACATAAAATGACTCTTTTAATTTAATAAATATCTTTTCAATTGATAAGTTGACATACAATACAAAAGAAAAATAAATTTGATAAAATTTCAATTGTACCATTTTCTGTACTCAAAACGCATGCAAATATATCATAATGGCTATGCTAAATTAGGGTAAACACATCTCCAATCCCTCAAACCTGTCGATTAAGTTCATTTTAATACCTAAACTATGAAAATTACCGAATAAACACTTAAACTATCAAATTTTGATATTTTTAAATACAAAAATTGATGTGCTGAATGTAACACCCAACTTTCATTCATGATTTTCCGTACATAATATATATCTAATAATTATGTCACATGGTTACTATTCATTTAGTATAAATTTCGGCAATATAATGGCTTGTAAATCATGCTACCCAAACTTGCACATTTTCAAATAACACTCCCAAATGGTAACCTCCACCTCCAATACTTTATTAACATACATAGCAATTCTAACGTCCATCATCAATTCTCATTGTAACACATTCACAATATTTTATGAACACATGCTCTAACATATCTATAACTAAGTTCACTATTAATTTACATTCATAACATCACATAGTAAATTTTTAGTTAGGAGTTCAAAATCCAATGTATGAATTATCTAAACTTCATATCCACAACCGCCACATATGAACATACCATTCCATTTCGCCTTCTTCAAGTCCTTAGATATATGTTCTTGTGCGCAGTCAACAAACTACGCACTAAACAATATTGTTGTCTAGTGGTGAATACAATTATACAAAATTTTATTTAAATCAACTTTTTTTTATATATATTATCATTATTATTCTAACTGTCTACTTATATGTACGAATGTTTTCTAACCACCATTTAGCCTTTCTTAACTTTATGTTTTTATTTATTTTTTCAATCTATTTACTGTTTGCGCTTAGTTACTTATAGTTTTAACATTAGTTACTCTTATGCCCTGCCTTTTTACTTAGTTACTTGTTGATTCTAAGTCCTTGACTGTCAATTAATTTAATTATTTTACTTATTCATCTTTATCTGACTTTTATGTTGTTCTCATCATAATTATAAATTTAATCCTCACCGAGTATACTATTTATGTAATTCTTTTTCAATATTATTATAAATTTCCTTTTTTACTGACTAGGTGGTACTTTATTGTACTAAATTCCTTATTTACTCTTGAATTTTTTCATCTTTCATGATATTTTCATCTAGGTCCTTATTTCAATCAGCATACATTTAGATCTTATTTATTTTCACAGTATAACATCTAGGTTCTTTATTTTCTAAATTAATATTTAAGTTCTTTTTTCCAAATCAATTGATCCTTTTGTTATCACTTTTCCTTTAATTACTATTTTACCCTTTATTTCTCCTTTTTGATGTTATTCATCATGAAATTTAGTTTCCTTTCTTTGTAGTCCTTGAATTTACTTTCTTTGCCAAACTACAATTTCATTCTTATTTTCTCAAATTTTTATCTAATTACGATTTTACCCTTCATATACTAAATCTGTTCAAACTTTCCTTTTTACATCTTTTTGTTTGAATTTTATTATCTATTGATCAATTTACCCTTATTTACTCTATCGTACCCTCTAATTCATTTTTTACTCTTTAATTTACAATTTAATTTCCAACATTTCTTTATGTAGGGTAAATTATCATTTTACCCTTTTGTATCTTTTATTTCAATTTTACTTCTCAATTTACATTCGAGTTTTCAGCATGATTACCGTTTTGCCCTCTTATGTCACTTTTTACTATTTTAAATCAATTGAACCCCTCATTATCTACATTTTACTATTTAATTCTTTTATACTTATTTTTCTTATTAATTCACAAATGTTTCCTAGTTGAATGTAAAATTTTGATTTAGTCTTTAGACTTTCTTTTTATCGGAACTTTACCTTATTTAATTCCAATCTTAGTTCTTTTTATCTTAAGTGATAAATTTAAATTCTAATCCTTATGTGTATCCATTAAATGGTAAATTACATATTGGTCCTTAAACTTTTTATTCTAGCACTCTTGACTTGGTTTGACCTTAATTTTATTACTTTTTGCTTTCTTTGTCTTTTATTCCACACTAAGTGCAAAATTTGCATTTTGGCTCCTGTACTTTACCATGGGTTGGCAAATTATAATTTGGTACCTAATCCTTATTTTCTTCATGTTTGACCTTGTTTGACTTCCTTTTTTAACTCTTTTTGCTTTCTTTGACTTTTATTTCACCTTATGTGGTAAATTTACATTTTAGTTCATATGTTTGCTTATGAAGTGATAAATTACATTTTAGTCTCTAAACTTTATCATAATTATGAAATTTCCCTTTTTCCTCCATTAACTAATTTAATTCTTTCATTCACATATTTAGTGCCAAATTATACTTTTACCCTTATGTTTCTCGCGTAATTAAATTTTTGTCCTTTTGGCCTAATTAACTCCGTTTTTCATCTTTTTCATTATTTAGTCATATTTTAAACCTCTTTTTATACAATTTAATCTTTAATCTATAAGTTTTAAGCAAAATTATAATTTTACCCCTAACAGTGTCCAGTGAAAATTTTCAAACCAGATATGTGGGATGAAAACCGCAATGCTACTGAAGTACTCATGGGATCAGATTATTTACTGTAACCCTGCATCCCTAGAATGAGTTACTCATGAAACTAGATTACTTACTGTAATCCTGCGTCCCTGGAATCAGATCACTTATCGTGACCCTACATCCACAAACTGTGCGTGCCGGCAATCCATCATGTACACAGTCAATCAAATTTTATAATGTTACCACGTTATAACTCTCTATGGCTAGCCATTATATCTATAGTCCCGGATTACCCATAAGGCTATTTATTTTCTTACATTATATCACATTCTCACTTATTTTTCATACCGATCACATTGTGTAACAAACAATTCATAACATTATGATATCTAGTCATGCTTGTCCTTACATATTCATCATGTAAACATCTATTATCGTCTAAAAATAACTAAAACATACCATTTTAAGTACATTCATCATTCAGCCATAACATGATGTCCAACATATTATGTATTTTTTTCTTTATTTCATGCCATTTGTGTTTCCTATTACCAATTTATGTATGTATATACTATATTGTACTTATTTGACCTTAATGTCTCTATATTAATTATAAGTATACCATTATGTTTGTATACTAAATACTATATCCATAGAGTATTTTGATACCAACTAATCATAATACATTTATTTATCATTGAATTACTTAGATTAGACTTCATATGTTATTGATCATCACATTCTCATAATATACTACAAGGAACATAATTCAGCCACCAGTTGTTCACTCACATTTCAGTCAATTTCTTTATAAATTCACACATATATCACATTAATTCATTATTTTATATAGTTATCTTGAATTATTTATCATTATTTCTTAAATTTCTCATAGTTACATATTGTTGCACCATTATGTCAGTTACTAACTATATTATCCTTACAAGTATTCATTTATCATTATAGTGTTTAATTTGAGCTTAGCACATCAAATACCATGAAAATCTTATGTTACAAAATTGAGGCACCATTCGGCCATCATAAGTTCTCCCACCAAATTATTAATTTCTTTTTAATTTTATACTTAATTCATATCAATTCATCATTCTATTAAGAAATCTTGAATTATTTCTTATTATTCTTTACATTTAAGTAGTTACATAATGTAATTTCTATGAAAAATCCAACAATTAAATGAAATTAAGTGTAGATAATGTATCCACTAACCTTATAGTAGCTTGAAATCCCTTATTCTTCTCTTTTCCTTCCTTTCTCCTCTTTGCTTTTCTCTTTTTCCTTTGATTTTCTCTTTTAATCGAATTTAGAAAGGAAGAATTAGCAAGCTTATACTATAAAATTAAACATATAATTGTTACTAAATAATCCTACTCATGATGCTCTACAAGTCTATAACAATTTCCCCATTTAAATCTAACAAAAACACAAGATCTTGCCTAATTAGATCAACTTTCTCTCACTAAAAATACTCCCTCTCCAAGATTTTTCTTGCTCCAAACTAATTTTCATGTTGAAGAGGATGCTTCCTACTATATATGGGTAAAATAAGAGCTTGGAAATTGATGGGAAGGGAGAGAAGTGAAGAAAAGAATGGTGGAATACCTTAAGAATGCTAGGTTCAATAAGAAAAGGGAGGAGAATTGCTGAAATTTAGGGAGATTTTGAGAGTTTTCTACAGCCTTCTTTTTGTCTTTTAGTGTGCAAAATGGATGGTCAAGATTTAACCATTTACTATTTGATCTAATGGCATATTTTTAAGCTACTTGTCACCACCAAAATCTGATTTGAATTAGTTTGGACCCACTTTATAATGATATTTATTCCCTTAGATAATTTAAATATAGCCTTTAAGCTTACTGACTAATTTAACCTCGGCTTTGCACCGTTTTTCTGAAATTAATATTTCACTTGTCAGAATGCTTTAAAATTTTGTTCTGCATGCAATAATATATTTAGAAGCTTATATTTAAAATTTTGAGTCATTTCAACACCATTTCATTATACTTCTAGCTCTGAAAGCATAATCAGCCGAACTAAAATCTGAAATTCCAAAACTATCAGAAAAATTATTTTTCACTTTCAATAGCTACTTTATGCTATTTCTAATAGATCTATATAATCAGAATAATTTTTATAGTTCTTTAGAATATTTTAAGGTCCGATCAAACTTTCAGTCAACCTTTTTTACGGTACCGTATAAAATCTTTGTTGTCTATTTTGAGGGCCTATTGAAGCTCAATATCTTCTCAAATTGTACCACTGAACTCCATTTAATATTCATTTTCTCATTTAATAGTTAACCATAACTTTTCAAGAGGTCATCCATCCTTCAAGTCCCCTGGCCTGAGCACATTTAATACTTATACACTTTTAGATTTCTCTGTACTATTCTATTATAATTACTCCAAAAATTATCTCAAAATTATTGTTCATGCTCTAGAATGTACTGTACCTATCAGGTATAAATTTGGGGTTGTTACACTGAAATACGTGTAGTACATGGTATGAGCAGCGCGTTAATTGATGTTTTAATTCGGATTGAACCGGATTTGAATTCGATTTTCCTCAATTACCTGAAAATCCTAAAATTTTTACCCCAAGTCCTAATTTATGCTTCATACTTCTATTCTTCCCTCCATCCTCTATTCTTCTCTCACCTAAACACCATAATCGGAGTCTCTTTGGCCAGCCACCTATCAAAGCGCTCAATACGTTGAGAGATAAGACTTTCATCTCCATAGGCAGCTCCAACAAGTGGCTCCAGTGAGAAATCAAGTTCTTGCAGGATGCCATACTGTGGATTTAGGTTAAAAAGATCCACTTCAAATCTCTTGCACACCACATAAAGGAAGCCAAGGGAAAGGGGCAT
This sequence comes from Excoecaria agallocha, assembly GCA_037975025.1. Taxonomy (NCBI): domain Eukaryota; kingdom Viridiplantae; phylum Streptophyta; class Magnoliopsida; order Malpighiales; family Euphorbiaceae; genus Excoecaria; species Excoecaria agallocha. Next base: position 123,273,773 of record CM075807.1, on the reverse strand, counting down.
CACTCTAGATATGGTCACCGTAAGGGTATTAGGGAGGCTAGGCTGCCAACAAAAGTCCTCTGGATGAGGAAAATGTGTGTCCTTAGGCGTTTACTCCCGAAGTACAAAGAAGCCAAGAAGATTGACAAGCACATGTATCATGACATGTATATGAAGGTGAAGGGTAATGTTTTTAAAAACAAATGTGTTCTTATGGAAAGCATTCACAAGTCAAAGGCTGAGAAGGCAAGAGAGAATACTCTATTTGACTAGTTTGAGGCCAAGAGGGCAAAGAACAAGGCAAGCAGGGAAAGGAAATTGCTATGAGGGAGTAACGATTAGCCCAAGGACTAGGGGAAGAAAAACCAGTAGTTTCTCCACTTGCTGCTGCATCTCAATCGACTGAGGGAGCTAAGAAATCAAAGAAGTAAGATCAAGATTAGTGCTAACTCCATAGGTCTTGTTACCATGGAAGAGCTTTTTTGTTGATTTGGACAATATTAATGTTTACATGACAGTCTAAAAAATATGTAGCGTGTTGATGATGAAAAATGATGCTTGTTGTATTTTTTTATCTAAATAATTAAGGTGGATAAATCCGAGAAAATTTCAAGAATTTTGAAGAAAATTTTGTGGCCAACAAATGTTTGTGAAAATGTCACAATGAAACACTTCATTGTTAGTGTAATACAGATTGATGAGTTAGCTAACAACCAACCATTAGATAATAAATAAAGTAAATTATTGTCATTTTATTATTTTGATTTAGCATATTAGTATAAATACTCGTATGATATTGAGCATTGTATCGTGAGCAATTTCTTGAATCTAGCATACGGCGGCTCAGTTGAAATTATTTGCTGCTATTTTTAATAAAAAAAATAATTCATTAATAAAATTTAGCAACGGAAAAACGACGGATGTTTTCGACGATAAATTTAATAAAAAAACTGAATGACACTTGTTATCATATTATTTTTTTATTTGTCACGTCAGCACATCTATAACTTATGCGCACCCAGCATCACACGGTGGGCGGCTGCCTTGAGCCTCCGCCATTCTTTCCTTTTTTTTTTTTTTGTCAAAATGTGCTTCGTATATGTCTATAATTCTATGTATATATATGGGAAAATCAAAGAGGAAAAAACTAAATGGTAGGTTTACATTATTTTCTATATATTTTCCAATAGTCAACCATATATTTCTATTTATGCATACCTGCAACTTGTGTCGTTTTGTTTGAGTTAAATTGAACGTCACGGAAAAATTGATTGCCTGCTAAAATAAATCTCAATAGAAAAATAAAAAATAAAAAAATTGTTTGGTTCTCAATTAGCAGTAGATCTGTAAATAATTATATATTAGATCTAAACTTGATAGATGGATCATGGAATCAAATAATCTTATTATTTTCACATACTTGAAATATTAGTTTGGTCATTGGTGTACAAGTTAGAATTTCTCTTATTTGGAGTCCGTGGAAGCAACTTTTTGCAAGCAGTAATTAAGCACTAAGCCGCATACATCATCGAATTCTTCCTAGATAACTTTTTCTCTGAATTCATCAATTGAAACAGTAGCTAATCTGCTACTTAATTATATACAGAGTGCGGATAGTAGAGAAAAGAAACGAAGCTTATAGAAGCTTACAGCTAAGTTTGTCATATAGTGCAACTCGCTAAAACGTGCGTATAGATAATGCTAAAATACCAACTAATGTATAACTACTGATCAGTAAGTAGCAAAGAAGCAAAATAGCTTCATTACTGGATATGAAAAAACAACTCATTTACAAGCATGGCAAAAGGGTTTTCCATACCCTAAATAAGTAGGCAATTGCAGAAATTAAGAAAGTATTTATTCAACGTTTACCAAAGTTTTGATTCATATTTTTAAAGGTAAGAGGGGCAAATGTCCCTGTAAACCTTGTACATGGCTCGGTCTTTATTTTCATGGATCCGGTCATATATGAAAGAAGTAAACCTCAGAAGGAATAAAAACCTTATTAAATCTCTTAATTAACACAGTATTTCACGAATAATTATTGGCTATCTTTGAGAGGCAATCAAAAAATTCTTTTGGCTTACAAAGCATAGGCATGTGATCTGAATCTTGAATCCTCATTATTTCTTTAACAGGATAATTTGCAGTCATCCATTCTTGAATTTCCGTAAGTATAATTTTATCCTTTTCGCATATAATATAAACTCGGTTAACCGATCCATATCCTTGAACTGTGAAATTTTTAACCCCACTCAAATCATGTAAAAACAGTGATGATGGCCTTATCAACATTTTTGATAACTCAAGATCCTGAAAGCGGTGCAATTAGTTACACTTAATTAAAGCACAAAAAGGATAAATCAAAAGTATAGATGACTGATTAGTAATTAATCATGAGAGTTAGGAGTTATAAATACCTCAATTGGGCATAGTTGATAAAGCATGGATGATACAAATTTGGGTCCAAAACGCATTGTAACAAGATGTTTCAGGGAGTTGCTGTAGGGTGAAAATTCAGTGTCCAACCATGCCTCACTTGGGGTCCTTCCCATCAACTTAGCCAAACACCAATAGTTAAATCAATATTTCCACTAACATTTAAAAAAAGAAAGTGTTTTTTTTTCCTTGAAGCATTCGAAATAAAGTATTTTTTTTATTCACTTTGTCCTTAAACTATTTGTAATATACAAATTTTATCAATATTTCTCAAAATAAGGTGAATTTTTACCTTTAAACTTATCAAAATTGATATGTATTGCTTCTAAATTGAATGATATTGTATGATATTATATGTAATTATTGTCATATGAGATAAGATTAAAATTGATCTATTTTAAACAGTGACAAAATCGAAAAAAAAAAAGGGTTTTCATCAAAATCGTTACAATCCGAGCAGGGAAAAAATCTCCGTCATCCGATTAAGAAAAAAAAAATTTACCTGATCCACGACAAAAGATGGAGGGTGAGCAGTATCTGGCATGAAAGCTGCTACATAAACAGCAACAGCAATTTTGTGAGGGAATTTTTCCATGGCAAGAGCCAAATTTAGGCCTCCAAGGCTATGGCCAACAAGTATTACCCTTTCATTTTGGGGTAGTGAGGCCAAGAATTCCAAGAGAGGCTGACTATATTCAGCAAGTGTTTGAACTTCTTGGATTGCCTTCCCGTGGATACCGGAAGCCGCCATGTCAAGCGCCGTCACATGGTGGCCTGAGGACTCGAGCAGTGGTTTCACCTTGTACCAACACCAAGCCCCATGGCATGCCCCGTGAACTAGAACAAAATGCTTCTTTTCTTCCATTTCTAATTGATTTGCTTTTTGCTCTCGATCAGCCATTCATATATAGACAACTGAATTTCCAAATCATATGTATTTTAATTTGTATTCACGTATTTTTTTACGTTGCATGTAATGCATTTTCGTCAAAATCGTTCAATTTAAATTTAATATGTTTCATGTGAAAAATTAAAAAATTTAATGCGTAATTTTTTAAATTTGGAGATTTAATATATAAAAGTGTTAAAGTTGATTGACTAAATTATGCTTTTTTTTTCCAAAGGTTTATTAATTGTTTTTATCCCAGTATAATACATCGTTTTCAAACTGATGTTGATGGTAACAGTTAACTAAAATCTCAGCATGTACAATTTATCATTTATGTTACGTGTACTTATATTATTGGACAGTATATAATTTATTACTCATTTTATTTTTTTTATCTGTCACTTTTGAGTAAAATTTAAATTATATTTATTTATCACTTTTATATTTTTAATGTAATTTAATTTATTTTTTCAATTTATTTTTCTTTTTCGATAAAGTAAGAATTTAATTTTATAATTTAGTCTTAATCACGTAATTTAATACTAAATTTAAATTTATTTATTATTTCTTAATCCTATTGAAAACAATAAAAGTGACTGATAAAAAAAACGGAAGGAGTATTTTTTATTATTTCTATGCGCGGATAAAATTACAAACGTTTTAAACATTAATGTGATATAACATATATCCAATTTTAGAATTATCTAGGTTAGAATCAAATTGTGATGTATATTTAACAAATTTCGGTCACTAAAATTAATTTTCAGTGCTTTTATTTATTATTTTTTTTCCATTAGTGTGTATTATATATATATATATATATATTAATTATATATGCAAATTTTGCATAACGAGTGAGATGTGCATAGATAAAGTTCTCTCTCACTTAATTAAATAGATATTAAATTCAAAATTTTATTATAAAATATTTTTTAAAAGATTTAAAAAAGTGTATTTTGCATTCTTTGTATGCATGTCTAGTAATAATTTAAATTAATTAAATTAGTGAATTGCAGATATTATATTAATGTAGGGCGGCATCTCTTGTTTAGCAATTTGTCTAAGAGAACCAAATAGTAGTAATGAGGACAAGGCATGGTAAAGGAAGAGTCACAGTGGCATATTTTTTTATATTGTTTTTTTAAAATCTCAATAATTAGCATTACTTTCTCCAACTGAATCCCAACCATCTAAACAGATTTTGCGAGGATAATAAATCCACCAATTATTTTCGGCTTCTACATAAAATGAGTGAGAGAAAAGTATAGCCATTATCAGGAATGAGAATGGATCGGTTAACTGGTTCATTAATAATTTTTTTAAATCAGTCTATTATTATCGATTAACCGTTATATTGGTTTTGATTTTTAACTCAATTTATCGGATCGGTTTATCGGTTAACCATTAAAAATTTTTAATATATAAATTTAATAAATTATACAGTTTATAATATTATTTTTAATAGTTAAAAATGCTTTAAAAATGAAAAAAATACTAATTAAATATAATATTCAATAAAATAATCAAAATAAAAATAAAATGTTCATAATTAATTATAAAAATTAAAAATATTCAATATAAAAATAACAACAGAATGCTAATTATGCACATAATTTTAATATTTATTTACTAAAAATATATATTTTACAAAATTATATATCACAATATTTATAAATTATACAAAAATTGAAAAATATAAGTATAAAATTTAAAATATAATTCATAAAATATATATATTCGGTTTTGGACGTCGGTTGACCACCAAATTTTAAAGTAAAAACTATAAACTTAAAATTTTAGTTCTATTAATCTAAAAATCGATTCGATTTCGGATCGATTTTTTGATTAATTGAAATTTTGATTAACCATGCTCACCCCTAGCCACTATACAAAAGTCAGCTGTGTCTGTTGAATCTTTCAGGGACGGCCCGACTTTTGTCACTATAATTTTTTACGCAACTATAGTTGTGACCTAAAAGGATATTTACTTACATAAGTAAAGTATTTAAAATCTTTTAGCAAGAAATTAGTTTTTCTCAATTTACATAGAGAAAAATGTAAATTTGGATAAAATATTGAATTCTATTCTATCTCCAGAACATTAAAGACAATTTTTATTATTAGAGTAAGACTGGGATCGACAACATGATTATACATCATGATCTAACAGTTATAAAATGAGATGTACTTAAGACCCATAATTAGGCTATCCCAAAAATTGGAGAACCTCAACGTGTGACTATCCGTAACATCAATGTTATTAAAATCGAATCGGATAAAAAAACCAACAAAATTGAGATTCGTGGTTCGACCGAATTCAACCGAAATTTTTTATATTTTTAAAATATTATCAATTATCATTTTATAAATACTATTGTATAAAAATTAAAAAAATATTCATCAAACTTTAAATACATATCACAAATATCCTAATAATAAGTTACAAAATATAATTTCAATTTTATTATTACAAGTGATTAATTATGAATTTTTAAATATCATATGTGAGAAACATATAAATACAATCATATCATGAAAAAAATTTCTTGTTTAAATGAAATACTAATGAAGTAAACATATAAAACATTAACCATGCATATATGAGTATAAATATATTTAATTAGAATAAATCCAAATAGATAATAAGTATATTAAATTATTAAGTGAAAATTTTTTCAAATAAATAAATAATAATAATTATATATATATATATATATATATTAAAATTTCATTATTTATTTGAAAAAAAATAATATTTTAAATTCTAAATATGTCACTTAATAATTTAATATCTTTATTATCTATTTGATTTACTGTATAATGAACCAAATAGATAATAAATATATTAAATTATTAAGTGATATCTTTAAAAACTAAAATATTAATTTTTTCAAATAAATAAATAATAAAAATTTAATATATATATATATATATATATGAATTAAATATATAATAACTATATTAAATTATTAAGTAAAATATTTAAAATTTTAAATATTAATTTTTTCAAATATATATGTGTGTGTATGTGAGATAAAAAAAATTATTATTTTTTATATTTTTTAGTTAAAAAATTGATTTTATTTGATTTTTTACAATTCAATTTAATTTTTTATTTATTTAATTTTAAATAATTAAATCAATGAATTGATCTGTTGATTCATAATTATACCGCATAACATACAATCGATATGCTGCAGTAGCAACAAAATAATTTGACTTTATTGAAAAACTACACTTTTCATGAAAGGCAACATAAAGGATTGATAGTGATAGGTGGGCTCCAGCAAGTAATAGAAACACCGAGAAAGTTGTCTTGAAATTTTATGGCACAACTTGTCATTGATTTCATACCAATTTCAATCATGGGGGCAACAAAATGTTATTAGAAATTAAATTGCGACTCAAGTGCCATTAACAGATATTTTTCAGAGGACAATACGAGACGTGAAATTTAGTGGTATTAATTTTATTACGTAAGTTTTAGATTCAAACTATGGATACATAATCATAAATAGTACTTTCTTCGTTTTTTTATTAATTATTTTTATTATTTTTATTAAGATTAAAAAATAATAAATAAATTTAAATTTAGTATTAAATTACGTGATTAAGATTAAATTATCAAATCTGATTGATTTTAATTTTATTAAAAAAGAAAAATAAATTGAAAAAATAAATTAAATAATATTAAAAATTTAAAAATAACAGATAAATAAAATTTAAATTTTATTAAAAAGTGACAGATAAAAAAAAATGAAGGGAGTAATTATAATCAAATTACTTCATCTAGAGACTCTAAACTCAGGTAAATGAGCTTAGTGGACGTTATGGTCATTTAATGACAGCCAACAACTTAAAGGTCAAACTATTATGATCTTTGTTGAACATTAATAGTCAAGCACATTAATAGCACTTGAGACAAGGGATAAATTAGAAATCATTTTTTGTAAAGGTATATTTATATACATCATACTATAGTTTATTTTGTTGAAAATTAGAACACTTATCAAATAAGATATCTCATTAAAAATATTAAATCTACCAGTTTAATATATGAAGAGAGTCAATTTAATTGTAAATTAGAAAAAGGATAAATATGTATATAAATTATGTGAAATGTTATATATTTTTCTTTTAAAAATATTTTTATCTTTATCAAATTAGATTACATTTGCTCTACTATTTCAAAAATGATAAATTTGACTGTAGTAATTATGATGGGCATAAATACCAATATATAAAGGCGGCTAAAGTTGTGTTTGGAATTTTAGAAAGCGTTTTAGTATAATAATTTTGTTGTAGGGAGCATGAAAATGATGTTTCACCAGAAAAAAATTAGCATATCAATAAATAAAAAGGTTAAAGCTCGCCCATATAAGGATTCTATTCCTTATCCCTTTCTATGCATATCATATAGGGTTTTTATTTTGAGATTTTTTTGAAAAAAAAAATAAGAATTTTAGTATGACAGTAAAAATAATTAAAAAAATAGTATGTTAAAAAAAGAACAATCACCTTGTTAGTGTGAACCCTATGTCCACTTTGAGTTTTTTTTACAAGAAACGGTATATTAATTAAGCTGCCATTTTTTGTTCAATAAAACGACACCTTTTTATGTATTTAAAAAAAATAGTGGGATCCATATATAATGAAAAACAACAGGGTCAATTGCTGTTTTTTTTACATTTTTTTTTATATCAGATAAGAAACAAAGGAAAAAACAAAAGAAACTTATCCCTCTGCTATCATAATGTAAGATATCCTTCAAATTGATGGGAGTAATCTCGAACCAAGCAAACTGAAGGACCACACAGACACAAAATGGTACAGTGATTGCAGTTTTTCAACACATCATTTTTTCAATTATTTTTACTGTTATATCAAAATTCTAATTTTTTTTTTCAAAAAAAACCCCAAAAATTAAAAAATCTCGGATTTAAACTTGAAGCTTTACAACCATTAATTCGACCATTTTATGGCCAAACAGAGAATATGAAAATGATGTTTTGGTTTTGAGATATTTGCCCAACTCCTTACCCCTGCTTTGAAAATGAAAAATACAAACAAAATATAATATCCGCTAAATGATAAAAAAAATAAAATTTTCATAATTAATTACAAGATTTGAATATATATTTAATGTTAAACTAACAATAAGGTATTATTATGCACTTAGAAACATATATATAGTAATAAAAAATAATTTTAATATTTATTTATAAAAAAATATATATATTATAATAATATTGTAAAATATAAAAATTTTAAATGTAAAAATTAAAGCATAAAATATTAAATATATATAAATCGATTAAATGTTAATATCTTTTTTACAACTAATATACATATTCATAGCAATTTATTAGTTTGGCATTTAGAGCTCTACATATGCGAAACATTTAGATTATAAAGTTTGCAAAAGTGAACATTTACGAGCTATCTAACATATTGAATGAAATGAATTTGAATTTAATCTAATACCAAAAATTAATTTGCGGGACCACTAGAATCAACTAATATGGACTAATTAACATGAAATAGGGCAATCTAGGATAGCACCACCACTAATGATTTCGTACGCATATCGAAGAGAAGTGCACTAAATGTGAAATTGTGCATGCAAATGTGGATACATAAGTTTGAGCAAGAATGTTGATGGGATCGCGTGGGTTGTTGCTTAGTTCCTCCCTCAATATTTCTTTACAAAGGGGCTAATGAAATCACATTGTTGTGTCATAAGGATGAAAGAAAGAGAGGTCACGAAAGTGAGTTATTAGGATAGAAGAAGAAGCAAAGATTGCATGTGGGTAAAGAGAGAGATAATTAAGCATAAACATGTGGGCAAAGAGAGGACAAGTGAAAATCTAACCCCACCAACCAATCCTTGTCTATATGGTCCTTCACTCCTCATGTGAATATATATGCGATCTTTCAAAATGTAACAATACATCCCTATTGCTTCTTCTTCTTATTTGTCAAAATTTGAAGGTCTATGGCCCATGATAGATGTGACCTCATTAAGGCCTAAAGAAAATATATAGTTTTAGTAAATTTCATTTTCCACCACTGGTTTCCATCAGATTGGATGCTGAAAATCTTTGAAGATCTAAAAGAATTTGACCATTAATTCATAATTAATGATTCAAAAGAAAAAAAAAAAAAACCCTACTAGTCCAATACTATATACCTAGTTGAATATAAAAATAATTTTTTTAATTTTTTATTTAATGGTTTACGTTTAATATATTTGGTAAATTCAACATATTGAATATCTTCCCAAAAAAAGAAGGATATGATTTGAAGCTAACTACCAAAAAGGATATGATTTGAAGCTAACTGCCAAAAAAGAAAGAATCAAAATAATGCTCATATTGAAAGCATTGCAGGTGTTGACCCTGCTGTTTTTTATTTATTGTTATGCTAATCTTTTCTAGTGAAACATCATTTACATGCTCCCTACAAAAAAATTATTATACTAAAACGCTTCTAAAATTCCAAACACAACTTTAGCCGCCTTTATATATTGGTATTTATGCCCATCAAAATAAGTACAGTCAAATTTATCATTTTTGTAATAGTAGAGCAAATGTAATCTAATTTGATAAAGATAAAAATATTTTTAAAAGTAAAATATATAATATTTCACATAATTTATATACATATTTATCCTTTTTCTAATTTAAAATTAAATTGACTCTCTTCATATATTAAACTAGTAGATTTAATATTTTAAATACAATTGTATAAAAATTAAAAAAATATTCATTAAACATTAAATATATATCAAATATTCTAATAATAAGTTACAAAATATAATTTTAATTTTATTATTACAAGTGATTAATTATGAATTTTTGAATATCATATGTTAGAAATATAAAAATACAATCATATCATTAAAATAATTTCATGTTTAAATGAAATACTAATGAAGTAAACACAAAAAATATTAACCTTGCATATATGATTATAATTATATTTAATTATAATAAATTCAAATAGATAATAAGTATATTAAATTATTAAACGATATTTTTAGAATTTAAAATTCTAATTTTTCAAATAAATAAATAATAAAAATTTAATATATATATATATATATATTAAATTTTCATTATTTATTTATTTGAAAAAAATTGATATTTTAAATTCTAAAGATATTATTTAATAATTTAATATACTATTATAATGATCCAAATAGATAATAAGTATATTAAATTAATAAGTGACATATTTAAAATTTAAAATACTAATTTTTTCAAATAAATAAATAAATAAATAAATAAATATATATATATATATATATATATATATATATATATATATATATATATATATATATATATATATATATATATATATATATATATATATAGGTGGGTGAAAATATACAAAAAATAATAATTTTTTTACATTTTTTAGCAAAAAATCCGGTTTTATCCGGTTCTCCGGTTTTTCGATTCAACCCGATTTTTTGGTTCAATTTGGTTTTTTTTCAATCCGATTTTCAGTAGTTAAATCAATCGATTGGCCAACTGATTCTCGACTAAACCGGTTCAACCAGCCAGTCCAGTTCGGTTTTAATTACTATGGATATAAGTTGAAATTCTACGAATCAGTAACCTTGATGTTTAGTATGCATAAACTTTTATCTTGACCGTATAAAAAAAATAAAACAAAATTCAAGAGAAGTTACATTCCACTTTCAAATGTTAATCGAGTGGTACCTAGCATGGGCCATGAAGCTACATATTCAGTGATTATCAATCAGTATCCTATGTATATATACAAATAATTCTTCCAATTTTCTTCAACGCATCACTCACATGCATTTCCTCAGCAATCGAATATCCTAATAGAATTTCGTACAGCCTGCCGGCAAAGAGGGCATTTTGGTGATACCTCACGTTCAACTGATATGGTACAGAGTCTGCAACAAACAAAGATGCCCACATGGAATGAATGCAGAACGTCGTCTCCTCATCAAGCATATCACAGACAACTGTCCATCTGGCATATCTCCTGCATCTTCATCAACCTCAACATGAAAGACCTCTGCATCACTAACACCACGGCTTTGTTGCTGAGACTCTCTCTATTGCCGCCATTCTTTCCAACTATTCCAGTTCCCAAAGACAAATTGTCAATCAGTGGATATTAAAGTGAATACAATTTTTTTTCTTCGAGGAAATGATTAATATATTACAAATGGTCAATCAGTGGATCTTAAAGTGAATACTTCATATATATATATATATATATACACGCGCGCACGCATACAAATCCATAACCAGCACCTATGTCATTAAAACTGGATCGGATAAATAACCAGTAAAGTTGAAGTTAGTGGTTCGACCAGATTCAATCGAATTTTTTCTATTTTTAAAATATTATTAATTATTATAATTTTATAAATACTATTGTATAAAAATAAAAAAAATATTAATCAAACATTAAATATATATCACAAATATTCTAATAATAAGTTACAAAATATAATTTCAATTTTATTATTACAAGTAATTAATTATGAATTTTTGAATATCATATATTATAAACATAAAAATACAATCATATATATTTGATTACAATGAACCAAATAGATAATAAATATATTAAATTATTGACACCTTTAAAATTTAAAATACTAATTTTTCCAAATAAATAAATAATGGAATATATGTGTGTGTGTGTGTGTGTGAAAATATATAAAAAATTATGATTTTTTTACACTTTTTAGCAAAAATATCTGGTTTTATACTACTTTCTGGTTCAATCCGATTTTTTACCAATTCAATTTTAAGTAGTTAAACTAGCCGGCTGGTCTGCCGATTTACGGTTAAACCGATCGATCCGGTCTGATTTTAATAACATTGACTAGCACATTATCATCCCCCAAGCTTATATATACACTCGTACAAATCCACAAAAATGGATTAATGGTTGCAAAAATCACATTCATTCATTAAAAAAAATTGATTCACTGAATTAAAAAAAAAAATTGTTCATGATTAATGTTACGTCCAGAAAAACAAATATAATTTATTTTTATCGACGAAACAAATCCTCATTGAGTAACCTTCAAGTGAGACACACTCGCTACCATGTATCAAATGATGTGTCAACTATCGATAAAACGATCAAAATTAATTAAAGTTGACGGTACGGATAACAATCTTCTATTTTTGAAACAGAGGCAGAAATGTCCTATTTGCAACCTTAGGGGAAAATTTGAACATTTTGACAAATATTAGGGGCAAAAATGCAGCTTTGGCCTAACATATAACTACTGATTAGCAAGTAGCAAAGAAGCAAAATAGCTTCATTACTGTATACGAAAAAATAACTCGTTTACAAACATGGCAAAAGTGCAACTTAGTTCACTATTTTCTCTTTATGTATAAGGGGCATAGCTGGAATTTTAAATTAATCAGGATAAAATTTCAATACGTTTTCCATACCCTAAATAAGTAGACAATTGCAGAAAGCATTTATTCAGCATTTTCCAAAGTTTTGGGAATATATTTATTTATATTTTTAAAGGTAAGAGGGGCAAATGTCCCTCTAAACCTTGTACATGGCTCGGTTTTGATTTTCGTGGATCCGTTCACATATAAGAAGTAAACCTCAGTAGGAATACAACCTTATTAAATCTCTTAATTATCACAGTATCTCACGAATAATTATCGGCTATCTTTGAGAGGCAATCGGACAATTCTTTTGGCTTAGAAAGCATAGATATGTGATCTGAATCTTGAATTCTCATTACTTTTTTTAACAGGATTATTTGCAATCATCCATTCTTGAAATTCCTTAAACATAGCTTTATCCTCTTCACTAATAATATAAATACGGTTAACCAATTCGTACCCTTGCGCTGAGAAATTTTTTGTCTCACTCAAATCATGTCTGAACAGCGATGATGGCCTCAACAGCATTTTTGCCAACACAATAACCTGAAAAAAAGAAGCAATTAGTTACCCTTAATTAAAGCACATAAAGCATAAATCAAAAGTATAGATGACTAATTAGTATTAATCATGAGAGTTAGGAGTTATCAATATCTCAATTGGGCATAGTTGATAAAGCATGTTTGACACGAATTTGGGTCCAAATCGCATTATAAGTTTTCTGGGTGAAAATTCAGTGTCCAACCATGCCTCACTTGTGGTCCTTTCCCAAAACTTAACCAAACACTAACAGTTAAATCATCATTTACACAAACAATTTTTTTTTTTAAAAGTGATAACATGTGTATTTTTTTCAAATATTGGAAATAAAATGATTTTTTAATGTATTTTTTATTTATTTGTCTTTAAACTATTTAAAATATAAAAATTTTATTTATATTTCAAAGTAAATTTTTGCTTTTAAACTTACCAAAATTAACATGTATTGCTCATAAATTGAATAATACATGATATTATGTGATTATTTTATATAAAATAAAAGTAAAAACGCCCTATTTTCAATAATTCAGTAATAAAATCTTCGGAAAAAGTTTAGAGTTAAATCCTTACGTTTTGAGCAGGGAGAAATCACCTTCATTCAATTAAAAAAAAAAGGAAAATGTACCTGATCCAAGACAAAAAGATGGAGGGCGAGCAGTGTCTGGCATGAAAGCTAATACGTAAACAGCAACAACAATATTCTGAGGGAATTTTTCTATGGCAAGAGCCAAATTTAGGCCTCCAATGCTATGGCCAACAAGTATAACCCTTTCATTTTGGGGTAGTGAGGCCAAGAATTCCAGGAGAGGCTGACTATATTCAGCAAATGTTTGAACTTCTTCGATTGCCATGTCAAGCGCCGTCACATGGTGGCCTGAAGACTCAAGCAGTGTCTTTACCTTGTACCAACACCATGTTAGCAGTTAATGTAAAAAAAAAAAAAGAAACTGCCATCCATATTTCGATGGATGGTCAAAGGGCAATTAATTGTTTGCCTCCTTCTCTCGTTTATAAAAGGGCAAGAGGTAGAAGCTCTGAAATCATCCCATGTTGCTTGGCTTTTCTATTAATTAGGCAAATTTCTCACTTGTATTGTTTCATTTTTAAGGTTTTCAGTGAAATAATATTTGGCATTGTCCGAGTACGTACGTATAATTCGCCGAACCTCGTTAAATTCTAATGTTCTTTATTATCCTTAGTTTTCTTCAACAATAATGGTAGATTACAGTTGTAATAATATATTATGTTCATAAATTATACTTGTAGTTAAATTTTGTCTAAGGATAATGAATTTTAAGTGGAACTGCTATGACCCCTTCAGTCTTTTCGTGGAATCAAACTCGTATAACTTTTTAGTACAATAATTTACTCTTATATTTCCTAATAATTACTTTATTTTAATTGCGGTTCTGCTGTATCCAACATTATCACTCTCAAAAAGTGGTATCAGAGCCTGTTTTGGTGTGTGTGTGTACACACACTTACTGCATGCTCTGTGGTTGCCACTAAAAGTAGATCTTCCACGTTAGAAAGTAAGTTAGATTATTATTCGCTCTTTTGAAGGTATTTATCACTATTTAAAGGGTCTTCTGGGATAGAAGCAATGGCAGCAAAATATGAGATCAAAAAATTCAATGAAAGCAATTTCTCATTGTGGAAGTTAAAGATGAAAGCAGTGATGATGAAGGATAATTGTCTAGCGGCAATTAGTCAAAGGCCTGTGAAAATTACAAATGATAAATGGAATGATATGGATCATAATACTATTGCTAATCGTCATCCAGAACTAGCTGATGGAGTGTTGTCCAACATAAAAGAGAAGAAGACAACAAAGGAGATATGAGATCACCTCGTAATATTGTACGAGGAGAAATCACTCCACAATAAGATTTTCCTTAAGAGGAATTCCTTACGTATGGCGAAATTCACTACAGTGATGGAGCACTTAAATATCTTGAATACTTTATTTTCCTAACTCACATCATTAGGATACATAATAGAGCAAAATGAACGTACTAAAATTCTGCTCCAAAGTCTACTTGATTCATATGATCAAATCATCATCAACTTGACCACTAATATCCTTTCAGATTATCTAAACTTTAAAGATATTGTAGCTTAATTCTGGAGAAAAAGAGTTGATGCAAAAATAAGGAAGATAGGTTGGTAAGTGCACAAAAAGTAGAAGCTTTAGCGGTGATGAGAGGAAGATCAATAGAACGTGGCTCAAGTGGGAGCCACAATGTAATGGCCTCAATATTGGGTTAGCCATGAATAACATTTTTTGATAGTAAATAGTACTTCTGGGATAAAAAGTGCACTAGGAGACAAAAAAATATTTTATTTGATAACAAAAATATTGATAATGGTTAGTCTAGAGTTAAAATTTGGAGTGAAGTCGAGATTAAATAGGCTTTCAAAAGTTAAAAATATGAAAAAGAAAGAGATTCGATTCAAAGGTTAACTAGGTTAATTTAATTTTGATCGAGCCTTTAAAAATAGCAAATGAGTTCTAAAAATTATCAAAAATTTTAGATTTATCTAAAATGATGTATAGAATATTTTGGATACAAAAAATTAATTTTTCGGTAATACCGGTAATTATTAAATCGAACCGATCTGATTGAATTGGATAAAAAATAAACTCCGATTGAGTTGAAATTTTGTATACAGCTTATTTTATGCATGTTATAAATGATAAAATCAAATTTGAGATGATTTGGACTTGAAAAGTGAGAGAACCATGGAAAAAATTTTTAACGGGCTTAAATAGGGATTTTGGGTCTAAGTGATTGGGCTTTGGGTTGCACCAAGGTCCAACCCACTTGGATCCATATAAAAGTTGATGGAATAAGATATTTTGGGCAGTCAACCTTATCTCCTCAGCCCTCTTCTTCTTCTTCCTTGGCTGAACTCCATTTTCTCTCTCTTTTTCAAATTTCTTCAAGCTTTCTCGCTCTTTCTCACCAAATCCAAGCATCCCAATGGTGGTTCTACCTCCCTACTAGATTTTCTATGTCTTTACTCTTTGGTTAGCGTGAAAAAGTGAAAAAAATAAAGAGAAAAGTGAAAGAGGTGAAATTGAGGTCAGTGACCAGTTTAACTGCTCCCATCAAATTATCCCAATCGAAAGATCGATAAAAGCATATAATTCCCAATCAAAAGATTGATGAAAGCGTATAGTTATCCTGATCAAAAGATCAACGAAAGTGCATACTTATTTCGATCGAAAGATCGACGAAAGTGCATAGTTATCCCGATCGAAAGATCAACGAAAGTGTATAGTTATTCCAATCGAAATATTGATAAAAACTTATACTTATTCCGATTGAAAGATCGATGAAAGCATATAGTTATCTCGATCAAAAGATCGATGAAAGCACATACTTATTCCGATCGAAAGATTGATGAAAATGTATAATTATTCTGATCGAAAGATCAATGAAAGCGCATACTTATTCCGATTGAAAGATCAATAAAAATGTATAATTATTCTGATTGAAAAATCGATTGAAGCACATAGTTATCCTGATCGAAAGATCGATAAAAGCGTATAGTTATCCCGATCAAAAGATCGATGAAAGCATATACTTATCCCGATCGAAAGATCGATGAAAGCGTATAGTTATCCCAATTGAAAGATCGATGAAATTGTATAATTATTTTAAACAAAAGATTGATGAAAACGTATAGTTATCATGATCAAAAGATCGATGAAAGTGCATAGTTATCCTGATCGAAAGATCGATAAAAGCATATAATTATCCCGATCGAAAGATTGAAGAAAGTGTATAGTTATCACGATTGAAATTTCGATCAAAAGATCGATAAAAGCGTATAGTTATTCCAATCAAAAAATTGATGAAAGCGTATAATTATTCTGATCAAAAGATAGATGAAACCGTATAGTTATCCCGATCGAAAGATCGATAAAAGTGCATAGTTATTCCGATGAAAAGGTCGATGAAAGTACATAATTATTCCAATCAAAAGATTACGAAAGCGTATATTTATCCCGATCAAAAGATCGATGAATGCGCATAGTTATCCTGATTGAATGATTGATGAAAATGCATCATTATTCCGATTGAAAGATCGATGAACGCATATATTTATCCCGATTGAAAGATTGACGAAAGAAAATATTTATCCTAATTGAAAAATTGACGAAAATGCATAATTATTTCGATTGAAAGATCGACGAAAGCGTATAGTTATCCCGATCAAAAGATCGACGAAAATGAATGGCTATCCTGATCAAAGTATAGACGAATAATGAACAAAATTTAAGAAAGTTTGCTTAATCAAGTTTCTTAAGATTCACTTGATCGATGTTCTCTTGATCAGAATAACAAACATATTAACATATATTACAAATAATAAAACGCAAAAATCTAGTTAAAGTTATTTCTAGAGACATTTACATCAAGTTTACAAAGAATTAATTACTGCCTGACCTACCATGGCAAATCCCAATAAAGAAGGATAAATGCCTATAGCAAAAGTTTAAAAGCTGAGATGGCAGAGCAACAATAAAAGGAAAGGCCAAATTTTGACTCGATTTTAGTATGCCACAACATGGTCACTACAAAAGGTTCTGTTTGGAAAGCAAATGATCGAACACCAGAAACCTAAGCTAGGAGAGAAAAGAGATACGATTTCAAAAAATCTTTCAGATAACAAAAACAATCGAAATGCAAGTTTATAAAATAAAAAAATAATTTATAAAATTATTTGCAAGATAAAATTCCAAAATCCTCAATCGCTGTACATCCCGATCGAATGAGCCAAAATTTCTTGATTGATGTATATTTTTATCGAGGCCATTAAAATTTTAGTCTCTCGATTGATGCCTAATTCTCATGATCGATGTACATTCCAATCAAAATAAATTTTCTCGATCGACGTACATCATGATCGTAATAATTAAAAATCCAATCATTTGATTGGCAATCCACTTTACTAATTGACGATCGGTGTAATTAAATTTCAATCTCAGTAAATTAAATAACTCCATCATTGGCCATAAAATGATCAAATGACCGCTATAAAATCCCGACCTTCAATCTCTTTTGAGAAATGATCAAATTGCATAGAGGGACATAAATGATAATACGTAAAATAAAACAAAAGATATAATCCATAAGATTGGCCCATTAAAGATCCACTGAAAAGGTCTAATATCGAAGACCAAAAGTCCACTATCAAAAGGGTATAGTTAGGCTACTATTGAGCTACAATTCAATATTTTGGCTTTATAAAAATCGTAAATTCTTTCATAAGCCACATTGGGTCTCTCTCTCCAGCTTTCTCTCTACATCTTGATAGCTAACTTGAGTGTCGGAGCATTAATGCCTGATCCAACTGGGCTAGTCTCTTTTGTTGTAGGTTCTCAAAGCCTTCTCACATGGTATGTCCGTTCTTATCCTATAAAAATTTGATACACTACAAGAAAATTTGGAAATAGCAACGGAAAAATAGCAACGGAAATGATTCCGTTGCTATTTAGCAACGAAAAATAATTTCCGTTGCTAAAATTGGTTAAACTTTGTAGATTTAGCAACAAAAAAATTTTTGGTTATCTTCCGTTGCTAAAAGTGGAGGGAATTTTTGGCGCCAAAATTTAGCAACGGAATCACTATACCGTTGCTAATTAAGGCGCCAATAGGTGACGGAAAAAAATTTGAACGAAAAATAGCAACGGAATATGATTTTCGTTGCTAATTTAGCAACGAAATTTAATTTCCGTTGCTATAGGATTATTCGGTTGCTAAAATAGCAACAGAATTTATTTTCGGTTGCTAAAATAGCAACAGAATTATATTTCCGTTGCTAAATAGCAACCGAATTAAGTTTCGGTTGCTAAAATAGCAACGAAATTTATTTTCGGTTGCTAAAATAGCAACCAAATTATATTTCCGTTGCTATTTAGCAACCGAAATTATTTCCTTTGCTATTTAGCAACCGAAATAGAATTTCGTTGCTATTTTAATATTATTTTTTCGATGATATATTTCTTTGCTGCTAATTAAATTAATATTATTTTTTACTTGAATGGAAAAATAAGTTGACAATGCTCGCCAAAGCAAGAGATCAACAAATTGTAAATTATGAATATTAAATTATCAATATATTAAAGAGATTTTTTTTGCTTACATCATCGCAGAATGTATTTTAAGAAGTTCACAAAATTGGTTTTTCTTTAACTGGATTTAGTTTAGATATTGTTAAATTAGTTTAAAAGTGGAGAAATATATGTTTTTTTTTTGTTATAAATTAGTTTAAATGCAATGTCAATGATGTGATTTTTGATTAGGAGCAGAGTTAGTAATTAATTTAGTGTTCAATAGACATTAAATTTGCTCTTAAACTGTATTTCAAAATGACGCAAACATGAATAATTATTCATAACTATAAGTTATAAGTGCTCAATAGCCTTTCTAAAAATTATGATAATTATTCAATATGAATTATTTAATACGAGCATAATTTTTTTAATAATAGAAATTTCAACATTAATTTTATCTTTTTTTTATTCTCTGAAATTCTAAAAAAAAAGATAGGTTAAATTATAATTTGGAGGCCTTTAAAAGTAATAATTTTAAACAAGGTATAATTTTAGAAATTGCTAATAATAATAATAATAATATTTTTTTTTTTTTTTTGAAAGCATAATAATAATATTATGATAGTGGGAAGTCATTGGAAATTTCCAGACTAGCAATCATAAGCCAAAAAAAAAAAAAAAGAAGAAAAGAAGGGAGAACGGAGGAGGGAGGCGAGATGGAGGAGGAGAGCCAACTGGCTGCTACGCCGGCAACCCGAGCGTGCGCCACCAACCACCACTCCTTTCTCACCGCCGGCGTCTAGCCTCACGTCACTGGGGTGGTTTGGCTTGGTCCCCATCTCTTCTCTCTCGTGATCGCAGCGGCTCCTCCTCCTTTTCCGATGAGACAGGCGGCTATCGACGAGATGGCCAACGCTAGCAAGTCTTTGGGGTAAGGAGCAGACTCCGGTACCCCTTGATCGTCCCCAACCGCCGGCGATGGACAAATCGGGAAACGAGAGGAACATTGGTAGTTCTTGAGTAGATCCCGATCGAACGGTGATGCTTTGGAGCGCGTGACGACCTCCATGGGTCTACTCTCAACGCCAACTACCTCCAGATGATTTTGGTCCCACGCCGGCGAAGCGCCGGTCAAGTTCCGGCGAAGCGCCGACGAGCATAATGTCAACAAAATTGCTCTTCTTCATTCTCTCCATTTTGTTCATTCTCACCATTTTCATTTTTGGTAAGAGGCTAAATTTCATCTCTTTATGTTTTGGGTTTTTGTTCTTTGAAATAATTTAGGTTAATTTATTGATCTTAATTTGTTGGGGAATTTTGTCTTGTTTTGGTTTGTTGACAATATTTGTGCCCTTCAATCCTGGGCTTGATTGTCATGGACTGTTAATTGCTCTATCAATAATAACTTCCAGCTTATAAAAAAAAAAAAAAGCTTCCTTGTATCCACCTTAAAATCATAGTTAGTAGCATCTTTAGGGAAAATTCCTACAGCCAGTCAAAGAAGATGTTAAATCTAGCAAATACTTAAGCTATTGAAATGTCCTTCCTACCTATTTAAACTACTTATTAACATCGGTATTAAAGAGAAAAAAAGCAGAAGTGGACAGCGTACCAAAAATAAGAAGGAATCCCAAAGATGAATCTTTGCTTACCATTTCTTTTCCTTTTCAATTTATGGCTTGAAATCTGCTGGATATCTTCAAAAAATTTATTAGATGGCTTGAAATCTGTTAATAAATATTGCAGCATTTATTTGGTCCACAATCATTTATTCTTTGATGTGGATGCAAGTCAAGTAATTAATCTTAACAATATTTATGTCAATTGAAATGGTTTAATCGCTGTCATGTTAGATTTGTAATTAGCTGAACTTCATAGTAAATAAGTTTCTGCAAAACAACGTGAATTGCTCATCTTAATATTGGCAAAATATGATTTATGAATTTGTTAGATAAGAGTGAGATACACACGTGGTTCCATGGATGCAAACTAAGTTACACATGTTATAATTTAAGAAATTCATAAATCATATTTTGATTGTGTTTCTAGTTTATTTTGATTGTTCCTTTTCTTGTATTTATTATTTGTTTGGTATATTATGTCTTAGGTTTAAATACCTGAATTTATATGAATCCATGCACACGCATGTTGTTGAAACTGTTACTGTTCTCAATATTTTTAGGTATAGAAGGCCTCTGACTAGGTCATTTATAGTGCAACATGTCCTTAAGATGTTAATTTTGAATTGAAATTATATGTATGTACTTTTTTGCATGCTTACTTTAAGCTATTTTTTGTTTGTAGGACATCAACCAGTCCAGCATTCTTTGATAAACTTTTTCATTGGATTTTTAATTTTTCAATTAAGCCATGCCTTGATTCAACTATTACAGCCTTGATTACAATTGTTGAATGTGACTCTTGCTATTTTTATTTTGGCTGAAAGTATTCACCTCCTGAAATTTGATAAAAATAATAATTAATTATTTAATATTTATTTTGATGCAATGTTCCAATAAAATTTACAAATTGAAATAATATCATCCCTTAGGAAAAAAATCTAGGCATGGTGTGCGTGACATGGCAGTTGCTGCAAGGGACAGTTTCAGATGGCTTCAGGTAAACAACAATAGATGCATGCTGTAGGATATGCTATTTTTCTTGGCTTGGGAACCAGGCCTATGTATGAGTTGTTTCTTTGCTAGATTTCTAGTTAAGGCTTCATATCATGACTTCTTACTTTTGACTACTGTCTTTATGGCTTCAATAATTTGGAATACTCTGTTCATTTCATATGAGATTCTCTAAGTATTGAACCACGATCTAGAAAGATCTGAAAATTGAAGATTAATTTAGTTTCTTGCTTGTTTCTAAACTTATCTTGGAGGGACTTCTTATCACTAGGCATTGTGTTTTGTGTGTGTGTGTGTGTGTGTGTGTGTGTATCTAGGCCACTTTCAGTGCTTTACTCTTTTCTTATTCTTAATTTCACTTCCCTACAATAAGGCATATCCAACTATGGGCGATAAGAAAAAAGACACAAGAAAATGCTCTTGACTGTTTTATGATTTGGAAACATACAACTCTAGGACTAAATTGCAGAGTATAATGATTCTCAATCTTTTTGAGGAGGGAGTGAACCCTTTTGCTTTTGATTCAAAAGTTTGAGATACATGTGATTAGAATGTGATCTGCTATCATTTAAGTATTAATATGAGCCCCATAGCAACGGAAGAAATAAGGCTCATTTTAACTTTTGCTTCTTGTTTCTAATATTGGTGCATTTCTGGAACTTGAAATCAGTTTCTCAGTTATGCAAAGTTCATATTGTAGTGGAACTATTTCAAAATATTTTCATTAAGTTGGAATCATTGAATTCAGATCTTTGCACCTTATCTTTTTATGCCAAGAATTCTTGTCTGTAAAATGGAGTTATGCCAATTTTGTAGACATAATATTTACATTTTAATCGTTTATTGTGTGCAGTATAACTTAATTTTTGTTATGTGTATGTCCATGCGTAGCATTGATATTGAATTGACTGTTTCCTAAATCACTTTTAATTTAGCTTGAGCGATAGTGGGTGTTCAATCAATATAAAGGTACTATCATATGTATATGTGAATACCAGATTTGTAACTTCAAATCACTATGTACAATATATAAATGTAAATTGGAATTTGCAATTTGCAAAACATAAAGAGTCCCTTCAAACTCTCATCAAAATCAACAATAATTTAGTGACGGAATAGCGATGAAAATTCCGTCTCAATTTTTTTTTATAATTTTCACTGAATTTAGCAATCGAAACTTCATTCGGTTGCTAAATATAGCAACGGAAATGTATTTCGGTTGCTAAATATAGTAACAGAAACTGATTTCGGTTGCTAAATATAGCAACGAAATTCTAATTCCATTGGTAAAAATAGCAACGGAAAATAATTTCCGTTGCTAAAAATACCAACCGCCAAATTTACAACCGAATGTTCCGTTGCTAATTTTTATTAGCAACGGAAATTCAACAAATTCGGTTGCTAATTTCCGTTGCTATTTGCTGATTTTCTTGTAGTGATATTTATTAGTTGATAAAGCATGGTTGACATGAATTTGGGTCCAAATCGCATTATAATTTTTCTGGAGTTGCAGTCAGTTGAAAATTCAGTGTCAAGCCATGCCTCATTTGGAGTCCTTTCCAAAAACTTAACCAAACGCTAACAGTTAAATCAACATTTCCACAAACAATTTTTTTTTTTTTAAAGTGATAACAGTTGTATATTTTTTTCCAAATATTTGAAATAAAATGATTTTATTTATTTATTTATTATTTATTTTTGTCTTTAAATTATTTAAAATATAAAATTTTATTTATATTTCAAAAAATAAAGTAAATTTTTGCTTTTAAACTTATTGAAATTAACATGTATTTCTCATAAATTGAATAATACATGATATTATGTGACTACTTTTATATAAAACAAAAGTAAAATCGCCCTATTTTCAATAATTCAGTAATAAAAATCACCTTTATTCAATTAAAAAAAAGAAAAATGTACCTGATCCAAGATAAAAGATGGAGGGAGAGCAGTGTCTGGAATGAATGCTGATACGTAAATAGCAACAACAATTTTATGAGGGAATTTTTTCGTGGCAAGAGCCAAATTTAGGCCTCCAATGCTATGGCAAACAAGTATTACCCTTTCATTTTGGGGTAATGAGGCCAAGAATTCAAGGAGAGACTGACTATATTCAAAAAATGTTTGAACTTCTAAGATTACGTTCATGTTGATAGTGGAAGCCGCCATGTCAAGTGCCATCACATGGTGGGCTGAAGACTCAAGCAGTGTCTTTATCTTGTACCAACACCAAGCCCCATGGCATGGCCCTTGCACTAGAACAAAATGCTTCTTTTCTTCCATTTCTAATTGATTTTCTTTTTGCTCTCAATTTCCCATTTCATATATAGACAACTGAATTTCCAAAAAAAATATAAAAAGGCTAATTAATTATTTTTGTCACGTTTTTCAAACTAACGTTGATGGTAGTAGTTTTTTATAATCTCTCTACGTATAATTTATCATAAATTTTACGTACTTATATTATTGGACAATATATAATTTCTTTTTTCATTATTTCTATACGTGGATAAAATTAGTTTTTTTTATGAAAAAAATGATCTTATTAAACAGAAAAATCAATAACAAGAAGGGATAACATCTCAGACCTTGAAATGATCAAATAAACATGAACATCTTGCTAACTTATGAGCATCCATGTTATTTGACCTTCTAACCCAAGCAATGTTAACATCTAAACAAATAGCACTAAGTTCTTTACAATTAGAAATAATTAAACCAAAATCTGAAAAATCAGCTAACGAACTATTGAAAGCATAAGCAACCTCCTGTGTATTAGTATAAAAGATTCATTTTGAATGAAGGTTATTGGCCATCCAAACTAAAACTAACCGAAGAGCCAATGCCTCTGCCACCCGAGCAGTGAAAACACCCGGGCTGTGACCAGATAAAGCAAAAAAAATTGATCACTAGCATCCCTAGCTACAAACTGCCCCAAAACCACTTCTACCTTAAGTAGAAAAAATGGTTACAACAACGTAACATCTCCATAAGACATTAGCGCAATTTGAAGATAAATGAGAAGCTAAAAATTCGATATCCAAAGGCACAAAGATAGAATTAAAAGTAGCTTTGGCAGCCTACCATTCACTTAGAAAAGCCAAAGTTATATTGACCACAACATGGGGAGCAACTAACACATTGTTCCAAATTAATTTGTTCCGAACATTCCACAATTGCCAAAAAAACCATGCACATTCCTTTGAAACTTTCCTTGCTAACATCCCTTACTAAAGCAACAAAAAGCTCAACCGTATCTGTCTCTCCATAGGAACAATAAAAGCCAAAAATATTCCAAAATGTAGGTCTCGAAAGACACTCAAGAGGGGGGTGAATTGGGTGTCTTGAATTTTTCTAGCCAAATTTCTAAGTAAACAGAATTTTATACAAGTACAGATTTCTAACAACTTTTCTAATAGATAATGCAAAACATGCAAGATAACAATAATAATAAATTTTTCAATTTCTTTTTAACCTTTAAATATATTTCTGAAAGATTATATTAAATTTGTTTTGAGTGATACAGAAATTCGTTTTACAGAATTTTGAAAATACAAGTTTTCAGAATGTAAAATAAAATTGTAGAAAATAAAGCAGAAATGTAGAGAACACTCAGAATTTATAGTGGTTCGGCCAACCTGCCTACATCCACTCCTCAAGAATCAATCTTGAGTATTTCTCTCCACTCTTAACTCTTTTAAGGGCAAGAGTTTAAGCCAATATACAATCTTATGTATATCTACCCACAATCTTTTTCCCAAGTAAAAGATTGAAACACTTGCTAGAAATTCTCTTAGGTTCTAGCCAACCTAACTCACAATTTTTAACAATAATAATTCCTCACTAAATAATTACAACACAAGCTATAATCAATTGAGGATGATAAGTAAAGATGAAGTGCAAGATGGAAAGTGAGATTTGAAATAAGTAAGCTTTCTTTTAAGAATTAAAAAATCTTTTTTGTATTTTCTCTAACATTCTAAATGATCTAACAACATATATTTATACCCAAAAATATGGTTAGAAGAGAGAAAATACAAAACTAGCTGTTTATGACCGTTAGAAAATAGAACAGACAATTATGTCTCTAACCAGTCGTTTTATAACCGTTATTTTGTTCTGTAGTGCGAAACAGATTTTCAATCAGAAATTTATTCAGATTTCTAATCCAATTTCTAATGTAAATTCTGACGGACTAATTTTTAAAGCATTTTCTGAAAGAAACTAGTTTTAACTAAAAATGAGATTTATGACTTAAAAATATTTTTATGCAATTTTAAAACTTAAAATATGTATGTATGAGTAACAATTTGATCCTTAAATTGATCTTATAATTTAGTAACCTAATTTTCCTTAGACTAAAAATATTCTTCAACTTGGTCTTCAAGAATTCATTCCACACTCTTCATTTTTGATAGATTCATCAGAAGAATATATATAAATATCTGCAAAACAAGCTTAGAATAGATTTCTCAATAGAGTTTATTTAAGATTTGATTATCATCAAAATTTGAATGTGGCATTGGGCCAACACAAACCTCCTTAGCAAAGTGACAGCCAAGAAGGATATGGAAAATAGATTCCTGAAAATTACATAAGAGAGACAAGAAAAGTTAACATCAGTACCCCACTGAAACAATCTACAGCAGATCGAGATAATGTTCCGAATCACTCTTCACATGAAATTCTAAATCTTAGGAGGAATATTAAGTTGCCAAAAAATTTTCCATATATTATTCACATCAAAATGAACACTATTAAGCCATCTCAAAGCCACATGATATGTACTTTTTACAGTATAATTCCCTTTCTTATCAAAGTGCCAAACTAATTTAACTTCTTTATAAAAAATCAATAAAGGAATTTTCAAAATGTCATGAACATCTTCCACATTGCAAAACTCCACAATTTTATCCACATCCCAAACTTTTTCCCCCTTCTTTAAAAAAGCACTCATGCTAACATCATTATCTATAAAATATGTTCCCTCCCCCACATAAAAATTAAAGTCTCTGTTAATCCATGAATCTTTTTGAAAAATAATAGACTGGCCATCTCCCACACGCTATCTAACCCCCTTTTTCAATAAATGCTTAGCATGCATAATACTATGCTAAGTAAAATTAGGATTACATCCTAATTGAGCATCCAAAAAATTCCTATTAAAAAAATATTTAATCTTGAAAATACGATACACCAAAGTATTATTATGCATAAGGAGCCTTCACCCTTGCTTCGTAAGCATAGCTAAATTGAAATAGTGCAAGTTTCTGAACCCCATCCCCCCAAACTCTTTCCCTTCACACATATTATCCCAACTTAACCAATGAAGATTATTCTTCCCATTATTCTTCTTCCCCCACCAAAAGGAGTTCATCATGCGCTGAAACTCTTCGCAAATAGAAATGGAAATCATGAAAATACTCATACAATATGTAGGGACTGCTTGAGCAACAAATTTTAACAACACCACTTTACCTGCCCTAGATAAAAAATTTTTACTCCAAGAAGAAATTTTATTAGCCATCTTGTTCTTTAAAAAATCAAAAATAGCCTTATTACTCCACCCAATCAAAGATGGGAGACCCAAATAATGCCCATGGTTAAAAGGAATAGAAACTCCTAAGAGATTTGACAGGGAATGTCTAACATCTACTTGCACACTAGGGCTAAAAAAATACATGACTTCTGAACATTAACAGCCTGACCATACGCTTTTTCATATTTAAGAAGAATCTCCTTAATCATAATGCAATCCCCTATGGTAGCTTTAAAGGAAAACAATGAGTCATCAGCAAAGAATAAATGAGACACTCTAGGGCCTCCAAGACTCGCCCTACAGCCCTGAATAACACCTCTTCTCTTTGTATCTTTAAAAAGGCAATGCAACCATTTTGCACAAATAATAAACAGATAAGGCGAAATAGGGTCTCCCTACCTTAAACCCCTCTTCGGAATAATAGGCTCAATCTCTATCCCATTAAATAAAATTGTATATTTAACATTCCGAACACACATCATCATTAAATCCACCCACTATCTAGAAAAATCCAACCTCAATAAGATAGTGTAATACCCCTAATGGTATCCTAAGGGGTATATGGTTACATCGCATGAGACAAAGATTAATTATGTGGTTAATTAAAGGAAATTTTTAAATTAGGGATATAATTGAAAAGTTAAAGTAAAAATTTTGTGGTAGAAATGTGAATTATGAAAAATGAGAGACAAAGTTAAGAAACAAAAATACAAGGAGGGATTAAAGTGATTTTTGCCAAGATTTTTTATTGGCAACAAATAGGATTAAGGCAAATGTAAGGTTGGAAAGAGAGAAGAGGATTTGTTCTCTCTTTCTTTTAGTTGGCCGGCCATATTTGGCCACAAAAGCAAAATACAAAGTTTTGTTCATCTCCCTTGGTTTTTCTCATCTTCTTCCTATCCTCAAGTTCACGAAGATGCTGCTCCAAGTAGAATAGAATACTGATGATGGTAGAGATGAAGAGCAGGAGAAAGAGAGATAGAAAGAGAGGAACTTTGGTGCCCTAATAAGGTTTGGGAGTTGTATTATTATTTTATGTGTTTTTAGTTGAAATAAATTTCTCTATATGCTTTGGATGATCTATAGTTGATTTTTGAGTGAATATTTGAATGTATAGTGTATGAGGAAGATGATTTGTGCCTTAGAAAGTGAGTTGATGAAAATCTGTTTTTGGTTCACATGAACTAGCCTTAGTAAAAGAGCATAACTCTTGTTGTAGATGTCTGATTGATGTGATTATAGTTGGATATGAAATATAAGACTTAGATCTACAACTTTGTAGAAGAAATTGGGACCTAAATCTGTCTCTAGAGTGTCTGAAAATGAGCTTGAAGTGGACAGACCCCTGTTGTCTATCCCAAGAGATCAGTCTACGGTTTTTAGTGAATATATTGAGATTGAGAAGTCATAATTAAGTGATTTTTGATGTTTTAGAAACTAGAGACATATTGGAACAACTTTGTAGAAGACCACTTTCCCTGAAAATAAAGTTTTCTTGGCCAAAAATGGTATAGAAATTGAGACAGAAAATCTGTCTTTAAGCAATTTCAGGCATCACGGTTACTATGAGTTTCATAGTAACCGTGAGGCAGTCCAGAACCTAAATGCACCCTATCTCACGGTTACTAAGCATTTCATAGTTACCGTGACCCTTTTAAAAAATGTAGAACACGGTTATTACTCATTCGGTAATGATCGTGAGGTGGTTTGGCGTAGTCCAGACCCGAAAGTGCAACTAGATCACGGTTACCATGAATTTGGTAGTAACCGTGACCCTACCCTATTTTTCTTAATCTTGATTTTAAAGTCTCAAACTGTTATTAAAGTATGATTAAGCCTTCCTATATGCTTTTAGAGTGTGTTAAGAAAAAGAAATAAGAATAATAAGCAAAATAAGTGAGTGTAAAGCCTAATGAAATAGCGAAATAGGGTTAAATGTTAAATCTTATTATATGAAAAATTTATACAAATAATAAATATGAATAAATATGAGTATGAGTGACATGGTATAGTAAAATGATTTGCATAATCTATTGAATGTATTAGTGTTATGTTTGTAAAAGTGTGCAATAAAATGTACATATAATCAATGAGAGTGAACATGATAAACGGTAAGTATAATGTTACTAATTGCATGACAAATAATAATAATTATATTAATGTTAATGTTAAATGTAAACGAAGTTATTGTTTAGTGATTTTATTGCATGCTTTATTTGATGTGTTATCTCTATGAATCTAGTTGTATCAAGTGTGATAACTTTGAGTGATTAAAGACTACTTGTAAGCCTGAATTTCACATATTAGTGGATAGATAGTCATGCCTATAAAGGGGATAGTGATCGCAGCTGCTAGTGTAGTGTTGTCACCGAAAGGTGGCTAGTGTAGTGTTGTCACCGAAAGGTGGCTAGTGTAGTGTTTGATACCTTTGGGTATCTAGTGAACCGAGACTTTTATGTCTTTAGTGCAATATCTAGTGTTTGTACCCGTATCCACCATTTATGAGAATTCAGGCAATGAAAGTGATCCGAATATTGAATAGTGATAAGTGATAAATAATTTAAGTGTTACATGGTCCTATGCTAGTGTTAGTGCTTTATGATAATGTTAGTGCTTGTCAGCGAATATTGAAGTGTACTATTATACTTAATGATAATGTTAATGATTGACATTGAATAATGAAATGTGAGTGTAAAACTAATATTGAAGTGTAAGTGAAGATTGTATTGGGATTGTTATTGAGTGTATAATTGTTAGTAAATGAGATTAACTGCATGTACTGATTAAGAGTGACATGATATTATTGTTATGTATTGGCATGCTATCTTGATTGTATTTGCGACTTCGATAAGAAGTCAATTGTATTGTTTACTCCCCACTGAGCCATTGCTCAGCACGGATGTTTTTCCGTGTAGGTACTCAAGTGTGCGAAAGTGCTTTTGCTAGAATCAACATCTGCAAGCCACTAGAAGGGTAGCGAGTGAAGGAATAGTTCTGACAATGTATTTTTGTATTTTTTAAATATATAATGTAAAAGATTTGAACATGTATGTAAGGAACTAAGTTGTAATTGTACTTTAAATGTATGATATGCCAGTTGTATAAATGTATTTTTGTACAAATAACTTAATAAAATAATAAGTATTTTAAATGATAATTAGAGCGGGCATTACAGATAGTCTCTAAAATAATCCAATCAACTCAGTTATAAGCTTTGCTAGTATCAATCTTAAGAGTCACTAATCTTGGACTATCCCCTCTATGATTTTTCATACTATGAATGAGTTTAAAATCTACCAAAATATTATCCGTAATTAATCTACCCGACATAAAAGCAGACTGATACTCAGAAATAATATTAGGCATAATACATTTCAACCTATTCGCAAGCAAATTAGAAACTATCTTATAAAGAACATTGCAGAGAGCTATAGGTCTAAAATTCTTAACAAATTCAGGTTTATCTACCTTAGGAATTAAAACAATAAGAGTATCAGTAAGTGAGTCGGGAAAAATACCATTATTCAGCTAACTCTGACAACCCGCCACTACCTTCTTCCTGATAATGCTCTAAAATTTTTGTAAAAAAGCCGGGTTTAGACCATCAGGTCCAGGTGACTTATCAGGGTGCAATTTAAAGACTGATTCTTTGATCTCCAATTCAGTAAAAGACCAAAGCAAAACAACATTCTCTTCATCAGAGACCCTCTTCATCTGAAGATACTAAAAAAAAAAAATCAGAAATTAATTCTCGAATGTCACCTTCATTCGTAAATCAATCTCCCCTGTTATTCTTCAACGAATCAATATAATTCTTCTTCCTTCTAGGGTTGGCTTGAGCATGGAAAATCTTGATGTTTTGATCACTAGATTTCAGCCAAAGAGTTTTGGATCTTTGCCGCCATTTTAAATCTTCCTGTTCCAATATGACATTATACTCTGTTTTCGAACACTTTAATTTTGCAGCATCTTGAACAGAACCATTTGCAATACCCATCCCCCAAAGCCTCTCAATATCTGCCTTTTGCTTCTTAAAAAATTGAAAATGCATTTTTCCCCAATCCTCCAATTTTTTACAGCAACTCCCTTTACAATTCATTACATCAGTACTACTCGTACCAGCCCACCCTTTCTTAACCACAGAGACTATATCAGAATCCAACAACCAGTAATTCTCAAACTGAAATCTCCCTTTACGTCTCCAGTTAAAATTCTTATGCAAGTCAATAAAAAGTGGAGAATGATCAGACGTAGGAGAACAAGCAACATGTAAAAAGCATTTCGGGAAAGAAAAAAAAACCTGCATTGCCCATCCCTCGATCAAGTTCTCATGAACCCAAGAACCAAGATACCGGTACCTTTCCCAAGTGAAAACCGAACCTGCTGATGGCAAGTCAGTCAACCCACACTCACTCACTGCTGCAGAAAATTCATTGATTAAAAATTACTGATGCACCCCTATCAGCCACGGGTCTGTCGTGTTCTTTCCTCTACCAACCTGCCGAATATGATGCCATGAATCCTTTCTTCTAGGTCTATTCGAAAAGCCACAGAAACTAGTGAGATTCAAAGTTAAACCACACGGCCCACTAACAGACACATCAATATGGTTTTGACTACAATGACAAAGTTGGACATCAACTTCCTTGACCCAAAACATTGCAAGCCCACCTCTCCTACCTAACCTGTCCACTGCAAAACAACCATTAAAACCCAAAACATCCCTTATTTCTTCAATCCTACATTTGTGCACTAACATCTCCATAAGGAAGACAATACAGGGCTTATTACATTTGTGCACTAATTAAAATGCCATATAATTAATATATAACCAATTTTAGAATCATTTAAGTTAGTGTCATTCAAGATTTTCAGAATCAAATTGTGATGTATATTTACAGTTTTAAATATGATTGTAACAAGTTTCGGTCTCAAATTAATCTTTAGCGCTTTATTTATTATTTTTTCCATAAGTGTGTGTTTATAATTTATATATAATCCTATATTATTAATTATATACACGAATTATCCATAACGAATGAAATAGGTTGATAAGATTTTCTCTAACTTAAATTAAAATTTTTATTATAAAATAATTTTTAAAAATTTTAAAAAATATATTTTAATTTTTTTTGTATGTATTTCTAGTACGAATTTAAATGAATCAAATTAGTAAATTATAGATATTATATTAATGTATGGTGGCATCTCTTGTTTGGCAATTTTTCTAAGAGAAAACCAAATAGTGGTAATGAGGACAAGCCATGGTAAAAGAAGAGTAATTCAAACCCCACTAGCATATATATTTTTTTATATTGTTTTCTTTTTCAAATCTAGTAGAAATTAAATTGCGAGTGAAATGCAATTAACATATATTTTTCATATTGCAATCTATTCATTACTTATTAGCGTGATTGAATACAAGACATATGAAGTTAGTGGCATCAATTTTATTTCATAGGTCTTAAATTCAAACTACGGATACATAATCATACATAGAAATTATAATCAAATTATTTCATCTAGAGACTCTAAACTCAGATTATATTTGCTTTTAAAGGCGACTAAGTTGTGCTTGGAATTTTAGACAGCGTTTTAGTATAATAATTTTGTTGTAGGGAGCATGAAAATGATGTTTCACTAGAAAAGATTAGCATAACAATAAATAAAAGGTTAAAGCTCGCCCATATAAGGATCCTATATATCATTTCTATGGATCGCTAAGACATCGACAGCTGCAATTTTCCCTTATCTCTTAATTTCTATATATGTATCAGATTTAAACTTGAAGCTTTACAACCATTAATTCAATCATTGCATGGCCAAACAGAGAATATGAAAATGATGTTTTGGTTTTGAGATATTTGCCCAACACATTCAATCATTACCCGATAATAGGACTTATTTGGATGAAATTCATCAACGTATAATATGGTGTTATATAATATGATATTTAGTATTGTAATTTTTGTTATTATCTTTAGAAACATAATATAATATGATATAGTTTAATAATTTTTTTACAAGAGAAAAAAGTTTTAAGAAGAAAAAAATTATTCTTTTAATAAAAGATATATAAGATTAGAATTATATTATAATATAACGGAATTTTTCAAAATTAAAATAGGGTAGAAAGAAAATAAACATTATAGAAAATCATGAGAAATCGTAAATTTTGTGGTTTGAAAATTTATACAAGATTAAACCATAAATAACTATATCATACCATATCTATAAATTGAAACTCTTTCCAAAAAATACCTCAAAAATTATAATACAATTAATTTCGATTAATCGTTATATCGATTTCAATTTTTAACTATTTTTATAGATCGATTTATTGATTAATCAATAAAAAATTTTAACATAAACTTGATAAATCATACAAATTGTAAGATTATTTTTTAATTGTGAAAAATGCTTTGAAAATGAAAAATACAAACAAAATATAATATCCGCTAAATGATAAAAAAAATAAAATTTTCATAATTAATTACAAGACTTAAATATATATTCAATGTTAAACTAACATAAGGTGTCGTTATGCACCAACGCACACATATATATAGTAATAAAAAAATTAATATTTATTTATTAAAAATATGTATTATATTTTATATTCCCTCCGTTTCAATTTAATAGGTACTTTTTTCTATTTTAGTTTGTTCCACTCCAAATGTTATTTTCGAAATTTAAGGGATATATATACATGTATACTTCTATTTATCATACAACTTACTAAATATTTCTCTTTCTTATTGTTTTTTTTTTTTACTTTTAACTAAAATTAAATGAAATGTTTAAAAATATAAAAGGATATTTTTGTCAAATACTATAGTTTTTTTTTTTTAAATTGAAGTATTTTAATAATTTTTTTAATTTCCATGAAAAATAGAAAAGTATCTCTTAAAATGTAACGGAGGAAGTAATATTGTAAAAATTCATCTATTATAAAAAGTCATATATTGAAGCCTTAACATGCTATTATTTTATTGTAATTGCATGGTTATTGTAAAGGAAATAGCAAAATTGGATCATTAGCTCTTCATTTATTATAGCTTTTCATTTGGTCTACCTCCATACGAAGTTATTACTTCTGCAGTTGGTTACAGAAACCATAAAACTGAAAGCATGATTTTAGTGAAAGGAAAATGGATGTGCAACCCTTAATAAGTATTTCCTATGCGCTAATTCGTTAACAGCCTGTGCCAGTTTGTCCTCACCCTGAATGCTTTGAACCCACTTAGCATTAATTTTGACCCATTCTAATTCTTTACTTGTGGTTAAGCTTCTCTTTGTTAATTAGATGAAAACAGTTGCTATAGTTTCCTAAATAGCCATTCACATATATATATATATATATATTGAAGCCTGTAAATCAGTGCAGATGCTGACATCTCATCTTCTTTTTATTATGTGAATTTTGTCATAATATTATTATGGTTTCTGTTTGCATTTGCTGTAACTGAAAATTTTTATTATGTGATAAAAGTGTGTTCTGTCCTTGTGATCTAGTAAGAATGTTTTCAGGGTAGCTCTGTTTATCAACTTCATCCAAAACAATTATGGTATTGTGCGATTGGTCCAGACCCTTTCATACTGCATAATTGCTCCACAATGGTTCTTGATTAGATTGCTGAAATTGATGAGACATTGGCACCTCCAAATATGGTTGTCTCCCATTCCGATTCATTAGCTTTGAAGAAACATTTGCATTTGCTTGAATAGGGTACTGAGCTTCCAAGCATTGATTATGCAGCTGCTGCAGATACAGGAATTGCTGTAATTGAAAATTTTGTTATGTGATATAGCTCATTAAATTTTAGTATTTATTAGTTTTAAATTTAGTGTATGGTGTTTTAAATTTAGTGAAATTTATAATTTAATATAATTTATATTTTGTTTATTATTTTATTTTATAAGTTAGATTTTAAAAAAAAAATTAATGAACACAATAGTTAATTTACTTTAAATCGTATTTAAACCATTTTAAATCCATCCAAAATCATTATAACTTACAATAAAAAACTGCTCTAATCTATTTCAAACCATTAATTTTTATATACATTGATTTCGATTGAATTTATTTTATTTTTATTCCGTCCAATCCACGAACAGCCCTACTTGACTATATATAGAGTAAAGATAGTAGAAAAAAGAAACGAGGCTTATAAGGTTGTCAGTGCAGCTCGCTACACGTGCATTTAGATAATGTTAAAAGACTAAATAATGTATAAATAGGCATTAGCAAGTAGCAAAGAAGCAAAATAGCTTCATTACTATATATGAAAAAATAACTCATTTACGAGCATGGCAAAAGTGTAACATAGTTCATTATTTTCTCTTTATGTACAAGGGGCATGGCTAGAATTTTAAATTAAGGAGGATAAAATTTCAATACGTTTTCCATACCCTAAATAAGTAGGCAATTGCAGAAAGCATTTCCCAAAATTTTGGGAATATATTTATTTATATTTTTAAAGGTAAGAGGGGCAAACGTCCCCGTAAACCTTGTACATGGCTCGGTCTTTATTTTCATGGATCCGATCATATATAAGAAGTAGACCTCAGTAGGAATACAACCTTATTAAATCTCTTAATTAACACAGCATCTCACGAATAATTATCGGCTATCTTTGAGAGGCAATCGGACAATTCTTTTGGCTTAGAAAGCATAGGTATGTGATCTGAATCTTGAATTCTCATTACTTGTTTAACAGGATTATTTGCAATCATCCATTCTTGAAATTCCGTAGGCATAATTTTATTCTTTTCGCATATAATATAAATTTGGTTAACCGATCCATACCCTTGAGCTGTAAAATTTTTTGCTTCCCTCAAATCATGTAAAAACAGCGATGATGGCCTTAACAACATTTTTGCCAACTCAATAACCTGAAAGAGAAGCAATTAGTTACACTTAGTTAAAGCACACGGCATAAATCAAAGTATAGATGACTAATTAGTATTAATCATGAGAGTTAGGAGTAATAAATACCTCAATTGGGCATTGTTGATAAACCATGGTTGATACAAATTTGGGTCCAAGTTTTCCGGAGTTGTCGGGTGAAAATTCAGTGTCCAGCCATGCCTCACTTGGGGTCCTTTCCATAAACTTAACCATACATCAACAGTTAAATCAATATTTCCACAAACAAATTAAAAAAAAAAAAAGTGATAACAGGAGTTTATTTTTTTTTCCCAAATATTCGAAATAAAATGATTTTATTTATTTATTTATGTATTTATTTATTTTTATTTTTAAACTATTTGAAATATAAAAATTTTATTTATATTTCACAAAATAAGGTAATTTTTGCTTTTAAACCTATCAAAATTAATATGTATTGCTCATAAATTGAACAATATATGTATTATGTGATTATTGCCATAACTAACAGTAAAATCGCTCTATTTTTAATAATTCAGTAATAAAAATCGTACAAAAAAAAATTAGAGCTAAATCTTTACATTTTGAGCAGTGAGAAATCACCTTCATTCAATTAAGAAAAAAGAAAAATGTACCTGATCCAAGACAAAAGATGGAGGGTCACTACAAAAATAATTAATACAAAATATTAATTTATTTTAAAAAAACAGCGACAGATATATCCGTCGGTATTTTGTCGGTAAAAATAATTTATTATTTATTTTTTCAATTATATGTTCCCCTTTACAAAACACAATGACTTCAATACAAACAATCTAAAATTTAAATTGAAGGTATATATCAATTAATAATTTTATAATATAACAAAATCAATATATACATTAAAATGAAAAACAACCACAAAAACCGAAAAGAAAAAAAAATATTTGTTATATGTTATAACATTTAAATTACTTAACTAATACAAAGGCTCAAATGATCAACTATTTCAAAAATGACTGGATATCTCCAATCCCATCACACGAAATGAAACTCAGCTCCAAATCTAACCCCTCGCTATAGTCACAAGGGAAAAGAAAAAAATTAATCCCTTTCGAACATAAGTTCAAGATGATTTGCTGAAAATAAAAGCGTTATAATGAACAAAGCATACCTTGAATTGTTCAACAAATCACTCATGTTGTACCACAGGATCATTCAATTCAGTATATGCATTGCAAATCCGAGCAATTCAAGGACATTGACCATAAGCAACATGAATTGAAGAGACGAAGCAAACAATGAATTATAAAAAAAGAGTAGCATAAATTAAAAGATGGAATGACGGTACCTCATGCTTGTTTACAAACAACTCAAAACGTTCAGTCAAGCCTAGTTTTGATCTATGTTGGAATTACACAAGAAGGTGGTTAGCATCACAAATCTATAAATTAACGGGAGGATACTAAACAAAGAGTACAGACATCTAAGCACATGCATGCAAGCATAAACGCTGGTGTGCACACCGAACTGATTGTATCTCAGCAAACTGTTATTATGAATCAAGAAAAAAAAAATTAATGCATTTTGTCATGTGTATACATATCTCTTCCATTATGTCCAACAATATAAGCATTCTTGCCTCAACGAACAGTACCTCCAACACTTCCTAAAAATGTGAATTGAGATCTGGGGTATTGGCCACACTCAGAGTTGAGATCTGGGGTTACAGTTTTAATCAAACAATAAAATTATCATTCGGGTGGAAGTGCACTAACTTGGTATAGCACTTCATTTGCAATCCAGTTGCCAATACCAGAAATGAAACTCTGCAAAAGATAAACATTGCATTTAGTACTTAACAATGTATTAACTTGTTAAGAGCATTTTAAACAAGGGGTACACATAAAGAATTTATTTCTCTTAGGTAGTCCAATTTACTACAAGGAGGTACCGTAGTTTTTTTTTTCTTTTTTAACCCAAAAGGCTTATTTACCAACTTACTGATGCTGGCTGCACAGTTCTCCTTATAGCCACCTTGCATTATCCAAATTTGGCTGTAAGTTCTGCTAGGTGATATTCCTCCTTGACAAGCTCAAATTTGAATCTTTATTGACATAGTATCAATTGTATCCCATTTAGTGTTCATATTTTGAAGATGAAAAGGGATTTTGAACTGAACAATTTAATTTTTAATCAATATTGATTTCTTTGAAAACTTCTTAATTCTGTCCTGTTTAAAATATCCTAGATATAGTAAACAAAATGAGTTTAATGTTGTCAACCTGATCAAGCAACAGGGCCTTAATAGCAATTTTCTTCCTGGACAAATAAAATGAGTTTATTTGTACAAAGTAGAAAGGTGAGTTTTCACCATCACTCATGTACAAGACTATTAACTGGCACAGGAACATAAAAGCACATACAGCCATCACAGGAAAGAGGTACTAACCATTCACCACGAATATCTGTCACTGTCCGAATAAAATTCCTGCTTGTTAGGACATACTCATTGTAAATAACCCACTCTGGCTTGTGATCCAGACAATTGGATGGATGCAAGTGCACAACCTGCAAAATTGGCATAATGAATAAAGGAAACTTGGCTCATATCAACATAACTATAAAGTAGATTAAATAGCACTGCATGATGATGAAAGTAAGTAAAGTAGGAAAGAGTGAGAATTAGAGGACCGAGATACGGACAAACAGAATAGCATGGAAAAAAGAAAAAGAAAATAAAAAAATCCTACGCTACTCGACTAAACCCTAAGACAGTCGAAGTTATAAAAATTGGCAACAAAAAGGATGGCATTTCAAAAAATAAACATACTTGATTGTCTTTAACTGTCAGGTAGTGCCCAGTTCGTTCCAAGTGAGCAACCTGCATAAAATAGCCAGCTAGCATAGCCTTTCGTATGTTTACGTAGTAGTCACGGCTGTTGAAATCTGTGCTGCATAACTTGAGGTTGAACCTTGCCATGATGCGTACGAGCTGTTGTCTGACATTATCAGCAGCCTTGAGAGCCCGATGATTGACAAAATTCTCATAGCACCAAGAGGGATCCTCATCTGCAACCCGATCAAAAAAAGATAAAACAGTAAATACTCAAATTATAGAATAAACTTTAAAAGAAAATCAAAATAATAATAAAGTGAGCTCTTACTGTTCTGCTTGTATGCATGGTACACATTCAGCAGCGTCAGATGATCTTTTAAAAAAATATTGTTATACATGATGTTATCCAAAAGACTTGCACTTTAAATTTTCTAATACAATGGTGTATATCATAAAGTGCAGCAATGTACTGCACACTATATTATTTCTAAAAGTAAAATAATGCAATTATATTTTCAGAAATATGACTCTGATATTTGCCCCAACCTTACAAAACATATCACCCACTCGGTTAATTCTTTAATAATAATAATAATAATAATAATAATATATCATTCACACCACAAGAAAAGTCCATGCCTGTGTTGTTCCCCCTCAATCAAAATCAACATATTCCTGATTTGGTGTATAATGGCAGACGACCAAATAAAAAGTTTTAGCAAAGAAATATCAAAATATATACCCAACTCCAGCTGAAATTAAGCTTAAACCATTTTTGTTTATTGCCTACCACTTGCTAACACACCATGTATGACTTTAATTGTACTTCTTTAGGCAAATTATCAAATCTTAGAAGTAAGCCACTCGGTCAGACCCATTGATGGT
Source organism: Excoecaria agallocha (assembly GCA_037975025.1). Taxonomy (NCBI): domain Eukaryota; kingdom Viridiplantae; phylum Streptophyta; class Magnoliopsida; order Malpighiales; family Euphorbiaceae; genus Excoecaria; species Excoecaria agallocha. Next base: position 123,233,681 of record CM075807.1, on the reverse strand, counting down.
CAAAATGGAGGCTTCCTAGGCCTAAATTTGATTTTTTTCAAAGTCAGAAAATTATATAAATTTGATTTTTTTTTTCAAAGTCAGAAAATTATCTACATATAAATAATCACTAGGCATTCTAAACTTTCTTAAGTACAACAAATTGAGGTTTTATAATGGCTGCAGTTCACAAAGATGGATGCAGGCACCAATTACACCATTAAAAAAATTAAAATATTCCAATGCCAACAGCATCGCATTCATTACATAAAAAATATATATAAACTATATAGAGCTGACCTTCTCTAACTTTAATAGAGGATAAGAGCGTTGCAAAGGAACAATCTGGTAGTAATATCTTGCACATGTAAATGATGTAAGTTTCTTTCCTTCTCTTATTCTTCGCAATGAAGAGGACCTAAGTAATAAATTTTGATTTAGTTATTCCAAATCTATTATAGAGTTGTAAAACCTCAAATTCAATTCGTCATGGATCATCACCCCTTAAAATAATCATGTAAAAGTATAACCCAATAGGTGGAAAGAGTTATAAATCCTATTGAACTTGCAATAACATATGTCATGCTCATTTTGTGTGCATTAACCACCGACAAAATGGGAAACAGATAAATTGAAATCTAATGCAGTAATACCTTACAATTGTCCACAGCAGAACGGCAGATATTTCAATAATAATAGATGCAAGAAACAAAATTTACACATATTATCTTCCGTGCTGCAGCTTGAATAAATAATACCGAGATTTAGAGAGAGATACAGAGAGAGTGTAAATACTTAATCTGGGTTTTGTGATTATATATAAAAATAATTCTTACTAATTATTTCACCAAATTCCCAAATAACTCAATATTATATAAATCTAACCTTTTTCCCCAAATTTCATAAAATCCCTAGATCTGAAGGAGAGTTGAGCGGCTGCTCCTCTAAAGCGACAGAAAGGAAGGGGAAAGGAGGGAGGATGACGGCGCTAGGCAGAGCTGCAGTAGCAACGGAGAGCGACGGCGATGGGCGGCGGTGCTGTCGTGATCGGAAAGGGAGGAAAGAAGGAGAAGAGAAGAGAAGAAAAGAAAAGGGCAAGGCTGTGAAGGAGAATCCGATGCTCTTTGATTTTAATTTTTCACCTTCCCAAAACGACATAGTTTTGAGTGAGAGTAGGAAAAAATCAATTTAGTCCCTCAACTCTTCCAATTTGAATTTTTAAGCCCCCAATTCAAGTATAATAAAACATATAATGCTATCTCTTTCTTTTAAATTATTTAGATACAAATTTATTATTAATATAGTCACTAAATAAAAATTTACATGAATTTAGTTAAGATTAATTTATAGTTTAATTAATTAATTAATTGACTGAAACTAAAATTTATAATTTCATGATTTTAAATTAAAATTACAACCTGATCACTAATATATATATATATATATATATATATATATATATATATATATATATATATATATATATATATATATATATATATATATATATATATATATATATATATATATATTATCAACCAACTTAGGGGTGGGTAATTTTACATTTAGGGCTTCCATAATTTTTTTGAATATTATTAATTAATATTAATTTTGTAAAATATTTATTATAATTTATTAAAATATTATTTTATCAATTATCTATTATTATATTATTAATTATTTTTAGTGTATATATAAAATTAAAATAAACAATATGCAATTAGTTTTTTTATTTTTAAAATATACATTTGAAATGGAATAAATAAATATGTTGCAGGAAAATTATATATAATCCAATATCTTAAATAGCTATTGGTGAAACCGAACAAGAATGGCGAACAACAAAGGGAATCGCAACCGTTGTCCAGCAAAAGGAGGAAGAAAAATATATTAATTATTTTACATAAAAAAAAAAATATATATATATATATATAATTAAAATGAAAAAATATCTAGTCTAGGCTTTATTTGGAAAAAATAATATTTTATTAAAAAATAAAAAAACAAAATTTTAAACATTTATTTAAATATAATAAACATAATAACGACGGATTACCGACAGACACAACCGTCGCAACCATTCATATTTCCATTCCCCATATACCGTCGCTATTTCGTCGGTAAATAATGTGCCAAAATATGCTGCCATTATTTACGGACGGAATTTCCGTCGGTACATATCAAAAATCATTGATATCCTTACCGACGAAGTGTTTTTGTCGTAAACCGTCGCTACAAAATGGCGCCACTATTTCCCGCCAAATTTACCAACCGTTTTCTATTTTGGTCGCTAAAAACGTCGCCATTTTGCAAGTTTTTTATTTTACCGACACATTTGTTTTCCGTAGCTAATCCGTCGGTAAAATCATCGTTTAGCGACAGATATTGTGTCCGTCGGTAAATTCCGTCGGTAAAATCAATTTTTTTTGTAGTGGGTGATCAGTGTCTGGCATGAAAGCTGATGCGTAAACAGCAACAACAATTTTCTGACGGAATTTTTCCATGGCAAGAGCCAAATTTAGGCCTCCAATGCTATGGGCAACAAGTATTACCCTTTCATTTTGGGGCAGTGAGGCCAAGAATTCCAAGAGAGGCTGACTATATTCAGCAAATGTTTGAACTTCTTCGATTGCCTTCATGTTGATACCGGAAGCCGCCATGTCAAGCACCGTCACTTGGTGGCCTGAAGACTCAAGCAGTGGCTTCACCTTGTACCAACACCACGCCCCATGGCATGGCCCGTGCACTAGAACAAAATGCTTCTTTTCTTCCATTTCTAATTGATTTGCTTTGTGCTCTCAATTTGCCGTTTCATATATAGACTACTGAATTTCCAAAAAAAAAAGGCTAATTAATTGTTTTTGTCACGTTTTTCAAACTAATAGTAATGGTTAACAGTTATTTATAATTGGAGATTTTTTTTAAATAATATTTTCATAAAAAATTATTAGAAGCAAGGGATGTGTCAAGAAATATTTCGGGAGGAGTGAAATTTTTTAAATAAAATACAGCGTTTTGCTGCGTTATAGTCTTGGGAATGCATTGTGGGCCCCACTCATCTGAAGACGTAGCACCAAGCTGCGGTATCCATATGGCGTCCCGAACGCTGCCTCTCCTCCACGTGGTGCACTCCCGTTGAAGATGCAGTGGTAGGCTGCGTTATCCACGTGGCAAATTGTACCCTGCTTCTTTTCTCCACGTGGCGCCCCATGGTTGAAGATGCAGTAACAGGTTGCGTTGTCAGCGTTATCTCCCATGCACTACAATATTTTTTGCTCCCAACTTTCAAACACCTCATGATCACCCCTATTGAAATCTTTTACTTTAGAGGCCTCTATAAACTTTAGTGTTGAGTTTATTTGCATTCGGAAACAATTTTTCTGTTATTGAGCAATGAACTGTTGCATTTGAAGCAACTCTTCAATTGTTGAGCATCTAAAATTTGATTCACACGTGGTAAAAATTTTGTAACAATATTATTATATTTTTAAAATCGATGGCTAGAACATGTATTTTTTTAGTCGATTATTTACAGTTTAATGTGGAAAAAAAAAGCATCATTTCATCCCTGAACTTTAACACTTTTCTGCATTAGATCTTTGAACTTTAAAAACTACACATTAGATCCTCCAACTTTTTGCATGGAACACATTGAGTCCCTACACTATACATTGGATCCCTGAATTTATATATTAAAACACATTAAGTTCAAATGGAAGTTAAATACAAGCAACTTTAACGGAACATGTGTTACACTATCGATTGTTTCCGTTCATTTTGAACTTAATGTGTACTTTTCGAAAAGTTCAGAACCTCAATGTGTAGTTTTGAAACTATAGAGACTCAATGCAAAAAAATATTAAAGTTCAAGGACTAAATTGTGGATTTTGCCTTTAATGTATTAATAATAGTTGTACTATAATGTCATTAATATATATTTTAATTTATTTATTTGTAAACAGAAGTGAGTTATGAGATCGACGGTAACAAGATAGCAACTATAATAGTTACCGAATACATGTATTTTATTAATTTTGGTGTATTTTTTCTCATCATATATATGAACATAATATTTGATAAATTTGAAAGAATATGTATTATTGCTATAATATATCAATAATATATTTAGTGATAAATTTGTTGTGACAATAAAGTATGTTAGTGAATATATTTGTTTATTATTGTAGTTTATTTATGAATGTATTTTTTAAATATTTTTTATTATTTATAGTAGAAAAATAGCAAAATTTATAATAAATTTTTAAATTAATATTTTTGAATTTTAATGTTATATATCAAATATATAATTCTGAACATAATAATTTAGGAAAAAATTTTTAATATTTTTTTGACTTGTAGGTAGTTAGAAGATGTCATCATATACTGAATTTTATTTGCAAATGCGGCGAATGAGGAAATAAGTTATGAAGTAGCAATTTTTGCATATGACATATCTGCATCGAATGTCATCACAAGGAGATTAAAATTTAAAAATAAGCCATCTCTTGCTAAATTACATCATAAAATCCATGTTAAAATTGTTTTAGGCATCAATAACGTGATTCTAGAATTATATACAAGAGTTCATTATACAATGGAGGATTGTTATATTGGATGGCAATGGATTTATCAGATGATGACGATGTAGATGCAATATATGACAATTTAAGGAGATATGGACATTATACATTGGTGAAATTAATCATTTTAGTAGCAGATGGTGTAGTTGGATCCAATTCACCTACGAATCATAATGATTATCAGTTTACAAATTAAGGCTTTCAAATGAAAAACACCGGGACAGCTCAACAATTCTACATAAATGATATTGGTTCAAGTTAGCCTAGGCAATCTGTAAGTTGACAAGATATTAAAATATTTTCCAATTTGGGGGAGATACTATTCCCAGTCAGCCAAGATAATTTATCAACCGACGGGATAGTGACTTGATTGTAAGGGGAGGCATCTATCAATTCTAGGCACTGTCATATATGCACACAAGTAAGCCAAATCCCTAATATTTGTACGAGTCAACCTCGACAGTCGTTAAGTCAAATGGTTGGTAATTTTCTAAGTAAATCCATCCTTTGAACTATATCAAAAAGTCGTATAACAGATAGAAATTTATATCAAGTACACATGCTGAATGAAGTCAGAGTACAATTGTGTCGAGAACAATTGTAAAAATTATATTTTTATTTGATCTTAAAATTTTCAATTTTTTATTTGATCTTAAAAATTATATTATCCTTTTTCAATTTAAATGAAATATATTTTCATGTTATAGTTTATGTATTTTAAATTTTAAATTTTTTTTATATTAAAATTATAATGAGTACTTTCATTAATCCTAAGGTCCTCACTCCACCACTGTTTTTCATGCTCACATTTGGATTAACTAGTGATATCCGCCAAGTCCATTTGCAGCTGATCGGGTTGCATGGCACAACTCCCTATATAGCCATGCTAAAATTGTTGATCCCCAGCTATAATTACCAGCTTCAGCTAAATTTTCCAATAGTGAAAGGAATATCAATTGTATGTAATTATTAACCTGGTCAGGACATAGTAATCCACCAATACAACATAGAATTCATGCACGGGCAAAGCATTATATATGATAGTCTGTAGCGTCGACCGATAAGTGATTAAAATGTTGAGTCAACCACAACGTTTTTAATTTTAGTCCTCTAATTGCTTCTTCTGGGGGAATAATGCCTAAAAATCGACTACAAATCTTAGGATAGTCATGGTTTAAATGTCCTGTAGCATGACGTCCTTCCACAAACAACCCGATGAGTACCTATATATCTTCCATAGTTATTGTAGCTTCACCAATAGAAAAGTGAAAAGTATGTGTCCCTGGCCTCTAGCTCTCGACAAAAGTAGTCAACATTAACATTCATAGCACTGATCCAAGACACACCATAGAAACCTGATAAATGCAAGTAAGGTATGATCCTTTCATCATTGATCCTATAGTGACTCTCAACACTAGCTTTACATGCAAATAGAACTTTGTGTTCAGCCTAAAATAAATAACATTATCAAACAAATATATATTTTAAAATTATTTAATATTTAATGATTAAGTGAGAATATAATTACATATTCGTTCCAAACCGCATCAGCTCGGTGCTTACCATTCAAAGTCAAAAGCTCATCAACATAAGGTTCCGGATTAATAAATTTTTGTCTTCTAAAAGATTTCATCTTTTATAACCTATGTACAAATACCCCAGCATATTTTACGTGTGCACGTAAAAGAAAATTATTACTAATTAAGTGTAAATTTAAAACAAACAAATTCCGCATAACTATAATATATTTATCACATAATACAAAAATGAAATAATATATCAAATTTTTTCACAACAAAACTAATATAATTGTAAAACATACTACTATTATTTTTAAAATTTTATATTTTTATTATAAAATATTCTATTTTTTATCAAAATTTTCTATAATAATATGAAAATTTTCAAATATAACACAAAATATAAAATAGCCTAACACGCTATACTAGTTTAGTTAGTCCCCATAAATATAACTTTTTATATTGTATTATTATTTTTCCAAATAATAATATAATATAAGCTAAATACATGCATGAATATTTATATTAATGAATTAAATATATAAAAAAATTAACTTGGTCCACAACTAAATGTAAATATCAATTAATAATATAAATTTACTTTAACATTGAATACATATTTCACAAATAATAATGCATTTATTTTTTTAAATTCAATAAAATTATATTATTAATTGATATTTACGCAGTGTCACGTGGAAAAAAGAAGAAGGGTGTGGTCTGCCGCATGGATAATGCATACTACCGTTGCATCTTCAACTGGAGTGCGCCACATGGAAGAGTTAGCCGCATCTACAACCTCCACACGTGCCACGTGGATAACACAGCCTGACACTACGTCTTCGAATGAGTGGGGCCCAAAATGAAGACGTTAATAACCATGGTTATAACGCAGCAGAATGCTGCGTTTTCGTTAAAAAATCTCACCCTTCTAAATATTTTCTGACACACTCCTTTCTTCTAATAATTTTTTATAAAAATATTATTTAAAAAAAAATCCCCTTATAATCTCTCCACATATAATTTATCATTTATGTTACTTGTACTTATATTATTGGACAGTATATAATTTCTTTTTTTAATTATTTCTATGCGTGTTAAAATGACATACAACATATAAGCAATTTTAGAATTATTTAGGTTAGTATCGTTCAAGATTTTTAGAATCAAATTGTGATGTATATTTACAGTTTTAATTATGATTGTAACAAATTTCGGTTTAAAATTAATCTTTAGCGCTTTTATTTATTATTTTTCCCATAATTCTTGTTTTTTATTTATCTATAATTATATATTATTAATTATATACACGGATTACCCATAATGAGTGAGATAGGTTGGTAAGAATTTCTCTAACTTAAATTTAAATTTTTATTATATAATATTTTTTAAAATTTTTAAAAAATATATTTTATTTTTTTTTATATGTATGTTTAGTATCAATTTAACTTAGTCAAATTAGTAAGGCATCCCTTGTTTAGCAAATTTTCCAAGAGAAAACCAAAAAGTGGTGACGAGGACAAGGCATGGTAAAAGAAGAGTAATTCAAACCCCACTGGCATTTTTTTTTTTATATTGTTTTTTTCAAATCTCAATAATTAGCAATACTTTCTCCAATTGAATCACAACCATCCAAACAGATTTTGTGAGGATAATAAATCCACCAATTATTTTATCGTGTTGTAAAGAATCTTATCATCACGTTTGTTGTTTGTTTGATCACATGCGGATGATAAGTGAGCAGATGCATAGGATAGAGATTTTACATATCACCAGATTTCCGATTTATTAAATAATAAATATTCAAATCAATTTATTCGTATAATAGTCCAATTTATAAAATTAATTGATCCAAAAATAACATGATAATTACATACAGCGTATTTAGCTACCATTTCAATAATATATAAAATCAATTTTTATATTATTTTTTTAATTAAAACAAATAGAATTTTGATATTTTTTTATTATATTATAACCATTTGATAATAAATTTCAAAATTTGACAACAGCAAACATAATTAACCTACAAGATATGTATATTCATGTCTGTCTAGTAAATTTTAGTGGAAATTAAATTGCGACTGAAATGCAATTAACATATATTTTTTGCTGATCCATTGTCCCCATATCTGTTTATTTTGGGGGCAGAAGGTTTGTCTTCTTTTATTCAGCGACATGAATCTTTGAATCTACTTTCTGGTTGTCGAATTGCTAAGCATGCTCCTTCTATTAGCCACTTATTTTTTGCTGATGACAGTTATATTTTCTTTAAAGCCTCTATCAATGAAGCTATTATCGTAAAGAATATTTTGAGTATTTTTGCTGCAGACTCGGGACAATTGATTAACTATGATAAATCTTCTCTGAATTTCAGCACTAATACTTCGAATGCTGTTAGATCTGCAGTGTGCTCTTCCTTGTCAGTTACTGGATCTATGGGAAGAGATACTTATCTTGGGCTTCCTTCTTTGATTGGGCGTAACAAGAAGCATGTATTTTCCTTTATTGAACATAAAATTTGGAGTAGGATGCAAAGTTGGAGTAGTTCGTTCCTTTCAAAGGCTGGTAAAGAAATTCTTCTGAAAACAATAGCTCAAGCTGTGCCAAACTATGCCATGAGTGTTTTCTTGTTACCAAAAGGTACCTGTAGAAATCTTGAGCGCTTATTTAATAAGTTTTGGTGGGGTTCTAACTCTCTAAAACGTCAAGGAATAAACTGGATGTCTTGGGATAGAATGTGTTGGCCAAAAAAGTTTGGGGGATTGGGCTTCCGATCTCTATATGACTTTAATCTGGCTCTCCTGGGTAAGCAAGGTTGGCGTCTTATTTTGGATTGTTCTTCTCTCTTGGCAAGAGTTCTGAAAGCTAAATATTATCCAAATGTGTCTTTCCTAAATGCTCAATTAGGATCTAATCCGAGTTTTGTTTGGCGTGGGATCTTTAAAGCAAAAGACGTAGTCAGAAGAGGTAGCAAAATTTGTATTGGTTTTGGAGATCAGACTCTGGTAATGAAGGATCCGTGGCTTCCTGACTCTGAAAACCCAATGGTTTCTTCCACTCTTGAGGGTCAATCCACTTCTCTTTTGGTGTCTGATTTAATTGATAAGGAGTCGAGGCAGTGGAACATTGAGCTTATAAGCTCTCTTTTTAATGATCGAGATAAGAGGCTCATCTTGAGTCTTCCTTTGAGTTGGAGACAAACACGTGATGATTGGCATTGGTTTTTAGAAAAGAACGGTAGATATTCAGTCAAATCGGCATACAGATTCATTCATCAGGTTCCGTCTGGTTTTTCTTCTTGTTTGAATTCAATTTGTTGGAGCAAAATTTGGAGATTGATGGTACCGCCTAAGATGAAAAATTTCATTTGGAGGGCTATTCATTCTGTCTTACCTGTTAGAACTCTACTTTGTCTTAAAGGAGTTGATACTACTTCTTTGTGCCCTCTTTGTGGTTTGGCAGAGGAGACTATTTTTCATGTGTTAATTGCATGTCCCTTTGCTAGAGATGTTTGGTTGTGTTCAGATGTGGGTTATCTAAGGGGGACGTTTGAAGACTTTAATTCGTGGCTCACTTTTATTGTGAATAACTTGGCTTCTTCAGATATTGGTTTAGTAGTTGCTATCTGCTGGGGTTTGTGGAAAAGTAGAAATGATGTTGTCTGGAACTCTAAAATCATTTTGCCGTATGCTGTAATTTTGGCTTCTGGTAATGCTTTAAGTTCTTGGTTGGCTGCTAACAAGAAGGATCATGCTGCGGAACGGGCTAATTCTTCTCCTGGGGCTTCTCACTGGTTACCACCTATTGAAGGACGATTGAAGGTCAATACTGATACTGCAATCTTTGAAGATCTTCATAGGACTGGGGTAGCATTCGTGGTCCGAAACCATCTTGGTGCTTTTATTGCTGCTGGTCACAAGTCTTTTCCTGGTGTTTTGGAGCCTAGTGTTGCGGAGCCATTAGTATCCGTGAAGCTCTAAGTTGGCTCAAATCTCGTTCATTTAATAACGTGATGCTGGAGTCAGACTCTCTGTTGGCTATTGAGGCCCTTAATAGTAGACGTTTCTATAGGTCTGATTTCTATCATATTATTCAAGATTGTCTTTGTTTTTCTGATATTTGCCTTTTTTTTGGCTATGTTAAAAAATCAACGAATCAATGTGCACACATCTTAGCTCGTGCCTCTGGTTCAGTATCTGATTTGGTTTGTTGGGACTTGTTTCCCCCGTCTTTGCTGTATTCAGCTCTTTTAGCTTATTGTTCTTCTTCTTAATGAAGTTAGTTTCTTTTCAAAAAAAAAACATATATTTTTCATATTGCAGGCTATTCATTAATTATTAGTGTGATTGAATACGAGACATATGAAATTTAGTGGTATTAATTTTATTTCATAGGTTTTAAATTCAAACTTGGGATAAATAATCATACATTGAAATTATAATCAAATTACTTCATCTAAAGAGTCTAAACTCAGATAACTGAGCTTAGTGGACGTTATGGTCATTTAATGGGATTAAAGGAAAATGTTACAAGCGTTACAACAACTACGTCCAACTACTATGATCTTAATTTATTGAACATTAACAGTCCAGCACATTAATAGCACTTGAGACAAGGCATAATTAAATCACCAGAAATCATTTTTTGTAGAGGCATATTTATATACATTATACAGTTTATTTTGTTAAAAATTAGAACACCTATCCAATAAGACATCTCATAAAATATATTAAATATACTAGTTTAATATAGTAGGAGAGTCAATTTAATTTTAAATTAAAAAAACAGGAATGTCACTATTATAATTTAAATATATATGTACATAATGTGGATGATGTGAACAACATTGGAGCGAATAATAGTTCAATTGGTTGAAAAGGTTTTTTATGAGTCATAAATTTTAATTTTAATGACTCTCTATATAATTGATGAAGGAAAAAGAAAAAAAAAATATAGATATATGAATGGATGAGTGTTATTGGTAGTGTAGTTGATAATGCAATAATGCAATTGGACAATTAAAACAATAATTAACAAAGCTAAAAGCCACTCGTTTCTTGGACAACTTTGTAATTGACAAACAAATATCGCAATTAAACCAACGCTGTTTCCAATCCACACAACTCTAATTAAATTAGATTACATTTGCGCTGCTATTACAAAAATGATAAATTTGACTGCAGTCATTTTGGTGGAGAAAAATATCGAAATATAAAGACGACTAAAGTTGTTTTTCGAGAGCGTTTTAGTATATATAATTTTGTTGTAGGGAGCATGAAAATGATGTTTCACTAGAAAAGATTAGCATAACAATAAATAAAAGGATAAAGCTCGCCCATATAAGGATTCTATATATCATTTCTATGGATCGCTAAGACATCGACAGCTGCAATTTTCCCTTATCCCTTAATTTCTATATATGTATCAGATTTAAACTTGAAGCTTTACAACCATTAATTCAATCATTTCATGGCCAAACAGAGTATGAAAATGATGTTTTGGTTTTGAGAAATTTGCCCAACTCCTTACCCCAACACATTCAATCATTACCCGATAGGACTTATTTGGATGAAATTCATCAATGTATAATATGGCGTAGAGGTGGAAATTTGTCAGGTTATAAATGGACCAAAATATATGGATCATAAATGGATCAATATTCAAATAGATTCGGTGAATTTAGAATGATCTATGAGTTTAATATATTTTCATTTCTCATTAGCTAATACATCCTTATTTTATTTTTTCATCAAAATTATTTCAAAAATTTCTAAATATTATAATTAAGATGTTTTTAAAATTTCGAGTAAATCGAAATTCGTTTAAATAGGTTTCAGGACATCGAAATATTTTCGGCCGGTTCGAACATTTTAAATTTTAAAATTATCCAAAAAATTATTTTCACTTCTGAAAATTAATATTTACTATTCTAAGATATTTCATTTTATTGAAATAATTTTTAAAAATCCGTAAAATATTTTCAAGCCGATCAAAGTTAATTTAGCCCTTTTCGATCCCATGACTTGTTTTTATTTTTGACGTTTGGAGGATTATTTAACCTCAATTACAGCTTAAATTATACTACTGGAATCGTCATGAATTGTATTTTTTAATAGTGACATAAAATTTTTTTAAACCTCTGTGAGCCAGATCAAGATGGTATTATTCATCCTTGGTGTCACTATTTATCATCGAAAAAATACTATTCATACCGTTAGTGGTTCTAGGACGTTACAGATGGCGAGGATAGAAGGGACAGACGATGTTGAAAGAGAGAAGAGGGGTAACTAGACTAAGTGAAATGGGAGATCCATTCGATCCAGATGGGTCACATGTAGTCTAGATATGATCAACTTATTTGTTCAATTTTCTTAATAAAATTAACATTTTTATATAAATAAAGTGATAAAAAATAGTATAATAAAAAATATTGGTCCAAATATGTTGATAACTCAAATGGATTGAATGGTCCAATTGGATTATATTGTGATCCAGATAAATCGTATGTAGCCTAGATATGAATCAACTTATTTTATCTATTTTTTTAATGAAATTAACACTTTTATATAATAACGTGATACAAAAAATACTCCAATAAAAATATTAGTGCAAATATATTGGATAATCCAAATGGGTCGGATGGCTCAAATGAGTTGTATTGTAGCCTAGATAGATCGAATGTAGCCTAGATGGGTCGTATTGTGGCATAAATGAGTCATATATAGTCCAAATGAATTGTATTGTGGCTTAGATGGATCACATGTAACCCAGATATGAATTAATTTATTTGATTTTTTTAATAAAATTAATATTTTTTTTTATAATAACATGATACAAAAAATACTGTAATAGGAAAATATTAGTTCAAATATATTGGATAGCCCAAATTGATCGGTTGACTAAAATGGATTGTATATAGCATAAATATAAATCAATCAATTTGACTCATTTTTTAATGAAATTAATTAACGCTTGCAATAAAAAAATATGATGACCCAAATAAATTATTTTTGGATTGGCCCAATGAACATTATAAACAGATTCATTGGACATTTTGTAGGAGGTCCGTTGGGTATCATGGCCAAACTCAAACGGTCACATGTTTAGTGAATCATTTTTTGGTTGGTACAATGGATATTTTTTTTATTGAATTGGGTTTGAGTCATTTTTTTGGACGAAATTTTAATTTTGGGTCAATTTTGTCATGCCTAATATGGTGTTATATAATATGATATATAGTATTGTAATTTTTGTCAATTTTTTACAAGAGAAAAAAGTTTTAAGAATAAAAAATCTTCTTTTAATAAAAAATATATAAGATTAGAATTATATTATAATATAATGGAATTTTTCAAAATTAAATTAGGGTAGAAAGAAAATAAAAAATTTATAAAAAATCATGAGAAATCGTAAAATTTGTAGTTTGAAAATTTGAAAAAAATTAAACCGTATGTAACCATATCTATGAATTGAAACTCTTTGCAAACAGTCACTCAAAAATTACAATACTATAATATAACACCTAAGTGAGCATGAATTGATTAATTTATAAATTGGCGAAATTTTTAATTAATTTTTTAAAAATTATTAATTTTTAATCAATCCATTATATTTGGTCCATCAGTTTATAGATTTTAGTTTTGTTGTTTGATTAATCAATATTTTTTCATTAACTACTTAAATTTTTAACATATAATTATAAAATGAAAAATTAGTCAAAATTTAATTCTATTTCAAACGTTAAAAACAATTCAAAAAAAAAATTACAAAACAAATATATAATACTAGTCTAAATTCATGTCTCATACTTTCACCATTCACAAAGTACGTAATAGTTAAAATTATAAAATGAATGGGATATTCATTGATGATTTGCATTGCCTAATCTTAGGCTAGTTATAGAAAAAATTTTGGATAAAACTAAATGTTAAAATATAAACTTTAAAATATAAGAATAAAAATCATTAAATGCTATCAAGTAAGATATGAACACAAATATATATAATAAAAAATAACATATATAAATGTTAATGAGTTATTTTATTGAAGTATTATTCTATATAATTAAAGAAAATGACATATAATTTAAATATATTTTAAAATATTACTCTATATATTATAAATTTTGAAAAAAAATTAGTATATAAAAACAAAATACAATATAAGTATAAAACTTTCCCACACTTTCACCATTCACAGAGTAATAGTTAAAATTATAAAATGAATTCGATATTTATTGATAATTTGCATTGCTTAATCCTAGGTTAAAAGAAAAAATTTTGGAGAAAATTAAATGTTAAAATATAAACTTTAAAATATAAAAAAATCATTAAAAACTAACAAGTAAGACATAAACACGAATATATATAATAAGAAATAACATATATAAATATTAGTAAGTTATTTTATAGAAGTATTCCTCTATATAATTAAAGATTATGACATATAATTTAAATATATATTAAAATACTACTCTATATATTGTTCTCTCTATTTTTTATTATCTGTCACTTTAGAGTAAAATTTAAATTACATTTATCTATCACTTTTAAACTTACAATGTAAGTTAATTTATTTTTTTCAATTTAATTTTATTTTTTTATAAAATTAGAATCAATTAAATTTGATAATTTATTCTTAATTATGTAATTTAATATTAAATTTAAGTATATTTATTATTTATTAATTCTAGTGAAAAAAATAAAAATGATAAATAAAAAAAAGAGAGAGTATAAGTTTTGAAAAAAATAAAAAATTTTAAGATACAAAAATAAAAATATAATATAAATATAAAATGTGATGGGAGTCAAAGCCACCAAAACTAAATACCAAACTTATCATAAACAAATAAATTGTAAATAAGGCAAAAAATGGTTGAATCTACGTAGACTAGTACCGAAATATTTCTAAACAACTAGGTTTTTAACAATAAAATTAAATGGGGGATTTTTATAGATTAAGAATTAAAAATAATGAACTAAAATAAAAAAAATAAATATGCAGAAAATTAATTAAAAAAATTCAATGGATAATAAATTCTAGTTAAAGACATTCACAGCACATGATTCAGTCAACTAATTATTGATGAAGAAATAATTCTAAAAATCAAAGAATGAAACAGTTATAGTTGTCAATTTCGCGCTCTCGACCTAATCTTGCTATATTAATGAATTAAATAAGTAAGATTGTAATTAATTTATAACCAATAAACAACATTTAACAAGCAAAAAATTTAATCTATTGAGAGCATTATGAATTAGAAATACCCGACCTAAACCAATCAATCTACAAACGAGACCAATTCAGATCAAGTCATGCATTTACTCAGAATAACAGCCCTTGTGAGAAAGCTACCCTAATCGTTGCTGATTATTAATTAACTTCACTAAATAATTATGGATTTAGCAAATTCAATTAGCAATATACTATTTAATTAAATGCATAACGAGCTCTTATTGCACACCTAACAAATAATAATCGGAATATGATTTTTCTAAATCACATTAAATAAAATGAATACTGAATAAAAATAAGAACAAAATTAAGCACAACAATCTCATAATAAAAGAAATTCCGGCTTTGAATTAATTTTTAACTGAAAATAATAATTTAACCATGCATTGCCATAGAGAATTCACAAAATAAAAATTAAAAACTAAGAATTACTCCTTTTACATTTATGGAGTTACAGAAAATGCATGAGAAAGAAGATGATCAAATCTAATCTCTCTCACCTCTTAAATATTCTCCAAAATAAGAAAAGAAAAATAGTCCTAACCAAAATTGAAAAATGAAATAAAATTCCTAAAGTATTTGTAACTCCTCAAAACATTGCCCTTTTGTCTCCTAAATTAAAGTTCTAACATTCCTAAATATTATCTAGTAGGTCAAATTTGCACAAGAAATATATTAAAATAGTAACTCCACTGTTAACTCACTTGGGCAAGACTTGAACCTTACCTTAGGCAAGGCTCCTGGAGAAGACAACTTCCAGAATTTACATCCATCAACTATTTGCATCTGAATTGCTCCAAAAATTCATTGCTTCTCCATTCAGCTCCAAAAATATAAGTTTTTCAAAATATGCTCCTTCAGTCAATAAAATAAATAAAACAATGAAAAATTCCTAAAACTGACTTAAAAGAATACAAAATGATAAGTAAAAATCAAGTAAATAGATGCATTTTTAGTTAACAAAATAGTTAATTGTGGATTAATTGGCATTCAAAACTGGAAATTAAAAAATATAAAAATATAAATATAAATCATTCTATTAAACAAGATGATGAAAATTTTCGTTCCATTTCGTACCTGTTTTGCAGTTTACTAAATTTTTAACTTTGTTCTTAGCCATATCTCAAACCATCATCCACGTAAAGTCATGGTCCAAGCTGAGGTGGGTTCACGCTGGGCCCAACCTTTTCGGTCTCGTCAAACCAACTCAATTCAATTATACATTAATCTAGCCTTTACAGGGGAAAATTTTTTTTAAATTAATCATAAATAATCCTTCCATTTTTTTATTTATAACTTTTATTATTTTTACTAAAATCAAAAAATAATTAATAAATTTATTATTTAACATTTAATTACGTAATTAAAATTAAATTATAAAATTTAAATTGTTCTAATTTTATTGGAAAAAAATAAATTAAAAAAGTAAATTAAATTATATTAAAAATTTCAAAATTAAAGATAAATAAAATTTAAATTTTATTCACAGGTGATACATAAAAGAGAACGAATGTAATAGTTTCTTTTGAGCTATTGACGTCAATAAATAATTTGTATGAATGGGATCTAAATAAATATTTTCCAACACAAAAGGAAATATGTTGAAGAGATTTTTACTTATTTCAATAAGAGTTGCTGGTGGGTATCGGTTGGGCAAATAGGCTGAAATAAAAACCATAGTTATTAAAACCGGACCGGGAGGTCGAACCGTGAACCGTCTGCTGGTCCGGTTGGTTCAATGGATGAAAACCGAATTGGATAAAAACCGAAAAATACTGTTTCAAACCGCTAAAAAACCAATTAAACCGGGATAAAACTGAAAAAAATCGGATTAAATAATTAAAAACCGGTTTAATTTTAGAAAAATCAACTTTGTCCAAAATATTCATACAATATTATTTTTTCTGGAAAAAATAAAATAAAATTATAAATACAAAATAATTAAAATTCAAATAATTTAATGAATTTTTTATGAATAAAATAAAATTTTATAATTTATATTTGAAGAATTTCTTTAAAAAATTACAATTTTTTATCATATTTATCTTAAATTTTTGTTATAAATATTAAATGACTTGAAAATATAGTCTTATTACTAATGTTTGATGATAAATATACTTTTATAAATTATTTTTAATTTTTTTATATAGTAATATTTTCATAACATTTATATAAAACTTAAAAAATAATATATTTTTTAAAAAATAAAAAAAATTCGATTGAATCTTAACGAATCGGTCGAATCACGAATTCTTGAGCTCTTTGATTTTTTATTCTGTTAGATTTTAATAACATTGATAAAAACAGCTGATAACTATTTTCTATGGAAAGGTCTCCATCCCGAAACAACTTTTGAATTCCCCAATAATAGTTATTAGCTATGCCCCCACCAACGCATAGGATTGGGTGCGCTGCAACGCTTTAATTACTCTCCCTTTGTTTAGGTTGATTGCACCGAAACTAACTGAATTTGTGCTATATAGTGGGAAAATAATTATATATATATACAAATATATAAATTGTGTAATTTTTTTTTCTTGAATAGTAATTTTGATGCAAAAGTATTTCGAATTTATTAAAAATCCAAAATAACAACACAATTAAATTATAGATTTTTTAAAAATTGAAAGGTGGTAGCATATTTCAAGTAGGATTCATGTAGTGCAATTAATATAGTGATAAATTATTTTCGTTATTTCTCTTTAAATTTTTTTATGATTAAATAATACATAAACACATAAATGTCTATGTGAAAAAGTAATCCCAATTGATTTATGTTAATTATTTTTATTTGGAATTGTTTCTGATCTTAATCTCAACCACCTGCCTGACGGATCCACATTAGTGTTCCTTATAGTGGAGAAAATGGGAAGCCCGATTCAGTGTTCTCACTGCACATTTCCAAAACTCTAAATATATATATATAGGACCAAATTTAGTATCAATTACACTATAATCGTAATTAATTTTTAATTATTCAATTAAGAAGCTGCATACGATCCATCTCATGAGTTATATAATATTATATTTCTCAGCAATTTCCTTCAAGCATTCGCTAAGCTCTTCAGGCTTTGAAAGCATGACCATATGACCAGCTTTCTTCATCACTTTCACTTCTTCAGGTGGACTGATCTTGATCATGAATTCCTGAAATTCCTCCTCCATCACAGCATCTTCTTCACATCTTATAAAAACTCGACGAACCGATCCATATTTGGCTTCTGTTAGCGGCGATTCACTGGTCAAGTCTTCAACGAACAACCCAGCTGGTCTTATTAACATCTTAGCAAGTTCAAGATCCTGCGCAACCAATTCCCTTTTAACAATTCCTACTACATACATATTTGAAAATCCAGAACTCTAATCCCCGGTTGATGATGACGATCAAACGCAAATCTAATACTATATTAGTAGAACAACTTGAACTCTAATGCAATCATATATGATTTATTACTAACTATGACATAATTATAAGATTTGATAACGATTCAGAACATCAACTCGGATGATAATTATAGGGTTAAGAAATAAATCATGGCAAGTAATTATAGAGTTTGATAACTATATTTAAAAATACCAAGTAAAATTGAAACTACTTGCCTCTAGCTTGCAGTGGTTGTACAGCTTAGCCTTCATGTATTCAGGACCAAAGATTACTGAAGTTGGAGGATTTTCAGTTCCGTTACCAAATTCATACTGGCAATCCATTAAAGACTCCAATGAAGTACGTTTGAAAAACTAATAATAATTAAAAAAGAAAAAAGAAATTAGAGTTAGAATAAGCAAATTAATTAATAAATGAACAATTGAAATTAGAGAAATTTGTGTTATTAATTAATTACTTCTTGTATGAGATTAGCTGGTGGAGATTTGAGAGATGGCAAATAAGCTGAAATGAAAACTGCGACCAGAATTTTTTGAGGAAATTTCTCCAAAGCAAGAGAAATACAAAGGCCAGCATAGCTATGACCAACCAAAATAATTTTATCATCCTCAGGAAGAGATGCTATCAACTCCATTAATGGCTGCAAGTAATCAGAAAATGAAGAAAGCTCATCGAGCTGCCTTGGATTAATCCCGGAAGCACCAAGGTCCACGGCGGTGACATGGTGGCCGGCCAATTTGAGTATGGAACTAAGCTTGTACCAGCACCAAGCTCCATGACAAATTCCATGAACCAGAATAAAGTGGTTCCTGTTTGCCATAGCTATGTACCAGAATATACAGAAGCAAATTTGGGGTTTGCCTTTTAAACCTGAAACTGCCAATTGAAATTAAAGCTACCTGTACCACAGGTAAGTCCCGCCTTCTTTGACCTTTTGAATCCAAAAAATGGCTCAAAATTGCACCGTTTTTCACAGACGTGCCGCCACTATACAGACCATGCATCATTCATTTTTTATACAACACACGCATATTTCAGGTGAGATCCATGCCGACAGAAAACGGTAAATTCCCTTGCCTTTTTTTACACCCTTAAATCAAAATTCCAAATATTTACAAAATTAATTTGGAAGTCCAAGGCCCCTTTCACACGCAACATAGGTTTGTCATGTATTGCGTGATGATGTTTTAGCAACGGACAATATTTTGTTTATAAAAAATTCATGAATGAAACTAATATAAAATTGCCATATAACGAAATATTAAAAAAAATATTAAAATGATAGTAAGCATTTATACATGACACTTTATTATTAACTTACTTTATAAAAAAATTTATGAATGTAATTTAAATAAAATTTTCGTTTACTAGGCAACAGGAATTATGATATGAACCAATTATATTGTCTTTAAATTAGATCAATTATTCAAATTAGATCGATAAATAAATATTACCTTTTGGTCCCAAGATGCATATTAAAAAACTATTTCAAAAAACAAAGGTCATAAATGACTATCTTTAATTTTATTTTCTATATAACGTTCTATCATTACGTAACCAAATTTAATAATTTAAATATTTTGAGTCAAAGAAGCCTTATTTGTTATTACCATCATCTGAACTCGCAAACCTAATAATATTTCAGTGCAATATCAAGTAGACATTGGCAAAGTTGTTTAGGTTTTGACAGCATGGCCATATGACCAGCTTCACTAATAACCTTCACATCTTTAGGTGGGCTATTAGAAATCAACCATTCTTGAAATCCATATTTCATCACCAAATCTTCTTCCAGTGATATAAAGATTCGATCGACTGATCCGAATTTATCTACAGTGAGCATAGAATATTTACTCAAGTCATTCCAAAATATCCCATTAGGTCGCACAAGGACTTTTCCCAGCTCCATATCCTGTATTCAACATTACAAAATCATTAAAATAGTTGCCTCTGTTGAACAATGGGTATAGACCACACGGGTCAATCATTGTGGCCCTAAAGAAGATGACGTTGGTGGGTTGTCTGGCCCATCATCATAATTGACTTCAAAATCATATAGGTCATCGCCTTTAATCGACTTCAAGTACTGTTTCAACAACAAAATCAATTGCTTTAATTTCAAAAAAGTACTTTCACATAATAATAATAATAATAATAATAATAATAATAATAATAATAATAATAATAATAATAATAATAGCAGCAGCAGCAGCAGCATAGCATTCCCTCCGTTTATAAATAAAGTTATTAATTGGATTCAAGTGTGTGTGCATATATATATATATATATAGGCTACCTAACGTTTGATTTTGAAACTTTAATTAAACTTTACATATTTATTTTTCCACAAGGGGTATATTTAATTTATTTTAGCAAAATCAGACTAATGATTCATCCACAAAGTAAGTACAAGTTAGCTGATAAATAAATTTGGCATTTTTTTAACTAATATACGATATCTAGCTAAAAACCTGAACAATTAATTTTAACAATTAAGAGTAACCATTATTTTCAATTTTTTCTCTAAAAACAATAATATCATATTTTCAAATTATAACATGCAAAATCAATTACTAATATTCTAAATTTATAGAATATAAAATAGAGTACATATTCAACCATCTAATAAATAATGATATTATTACAGTGCATAGTATAATGCACACTATTCTATTATAAATAATTTTTTTAGTTTTAATTTAATAGTGCACATTATACGGCACTATATTGTACACCATATCATCCAATTTACATAGAGGATTGAAAATAAAATAAAAAACAAAAGAAAATTAAAATTTTATGTCAAGATTCAAAAGCTTATCATAATGCATAATTTAGAAAAAAAATGAAGAGATTCTTACTTCTTCAAGGATAGTAGTTGGTGGGTGGTTACAGTTGGGCATATGAGCCGAAATAAAAAGAGCAACCAAGATTTTCTCAGGAAAATTTTGCATAGCAAAAGAAATGGGAAACCCACCATAGCTATGACCCACCAATACAATCTTTTCACCTTGAGGAATTGAGGCTATGAGCTCCATTAATGGCTTCACATAATCAGAAAATGAGGGAATTTGATGTAGGTCCTTTGGATCAACCCCACAAGCACCAAGATCCATGGCACTCACTTGCTGCCCAGTTGCCTTCAGCAAAGACGCAACCTTTGTACCAGCACCATGCTCCATGGCTAGCTCCATGAACCAAAACAAAATGCTTTCTCTCCATTTTTTGCCTTCCAATTCTTACACTACGTGATCTGTTTTATACAAGAATGTTGATTCTCTTTTTAATTATTATTTTCAGTCCTTACTTGATGATCAAGTTATTGATAAATGTCGTTTATTATAATTAATATCCTTATCAATTTACATTAATTTATAACTACGTGAACGACTAAAACTCGTTGACTATGTTGTTCGGAAAAAGAAAATGTTGTCTATAATATATGATTTTATTATTGTTATATGATTTGTTTTCTGATGTTTATTGTGTAATTGGCAAGTTGATATGCACAACCTAACGGGCAGTCCCACAATAATTTTCTTGTATAGTTAGAGATAAGAAATATTCTTGTTCAACCACAACTAGCCTGATTAACAATATAATAATACAATAATTAAAACGATATATATAGTCAACAAATTTTGTTGGTCTTTTTAGAATATTGCTACTTACTATTTCAATCATTCAATCAACTTATAAATTACCTACACTACCTTTTATTTATTTTTTTAATAAAGAAACAAATTTTCATTGGTTATTTATATCATTTTCTATATAAAATTTAGAACAGTGTGACATTTGATATATTAACTTCATATCCCTCTATTTAAACACTTCACTTTGGGTGAAATTTATTTATGACAATTTACATATTTGGTAACAAATCCATAAAATTATCTTATAACAATAAAATTATAAAAAAAAAAAAAGTGTGAACATATTTTAACGAGGCTAATAAAAATTTGAATGCATATCATTAAAAGATAAAAGAAAATAAAAGAATAGTGCATGAAAACAGTCTTGTTCAACAGCAACAGCTCATAGAAAACAAATTCCCTTGTTCTTTGGGGTAGGAAAACCCACAAATGAAGAAATCACGTCTGATCACTAACAAGTAACAAACCATTGCCATAATGTGAGTATTTACACAGACAATTTTAATCAAGTAAAGATTCTAATATTTATGCTATTCATTTCACATCACTACAGATGACAGTTTAAGCATGACAAAGGGCATTAGAACACTGATATTGTAAATATTTACAAAGATGAAGCAATTGAACACTCATAAAAATCACTTCATAGTGTTAATTTCTATTTGCCCTGTAGCTTTCTTCTGCAGAAGGCTTCCCTGATTCCGATCAACCAAATGAATTCTCCTTTTCGACCTTCAGCTGACGAAATAGTTCAGCCAACAATAATCATAACATAATCAGCTGAGCATGGTGGGATGTCCTGTCTGTAGCATCCTCTTGATCATGTCCATCCCAAAAGCAGAATCCGAAGAACTGAGTCATGGCAGCACAAGGTTAGCTCTCATGAGCTTCAGACAAATTTCCTAACAGAAAATCGCGACACAGCAATTTCTCATTAACAGAACAAAGATGTCGAGAGAAGTCAACAACTCTAGTATTCTAAATGCAATTAGTGCATAAATAAGTGTGACTTCTAAAGTGTAGGGTCACCTGCTAAATGCCAACCTAACTTGTACATCGTGGATGGAATAAGGAACTTGCTTTTTCAACATCAATTTTATGATATACTAATCATAACAAACTCTAGTTTGGCAAGTTTTTAGCCAAAAAGACCAGAGAGGTTGAGTCCCAGGTTGTTCTGAAGATTAGGCAGACGGCAGTAATACCATTGATTTGATGGTTACACTTGCATTCAAAAAATAATTGAGGAAAACTCTACTACAAAAGAACAAAAACGGAAAAAATTGGAAACAGAATCTCACTTAATCCCAGTATAAAACAATAATTTTCAACACAAACCATATAAAAAGTTTAAGCACTTTTTTATAAAGACAGCAAGTTTCTAGATGCATGGAGAAAAAGTTAAATCCTATCTTCAATGCCTATCAGAAACCTCCCTTTGATTAGTTAGAAAAAAGACAGATTCATTTTAGAGCCACAAAAGAAAAGAATAGGGAAGAGAATGGTCTATGAAAAGCAGCTATCTAATGTTGTACAATTCACTTTTTTCGGCAGATTCTGATTACTTTCAGCTACAACATACTACGGATGTTACCTTTGGAAGCAAACGAAAATAATCCAATGCGACCCAGCCCCTTCATGATTGAGAACTGGTTAAGAATGAAAAGGGAAAGGAAGATGACATCACTAGGATTTGATTGAAAGTTTGAACTGACCATACATAGTCTTAGAGGTATTGCAACAAATCTGGTGTAAGAAGTTATCAACTATGTAAACATTCATGCATCCATTTTGCTACATTCCAAAGTTTCTCAATGCCATTTAAACTAAAGCCCCAGTCATTCTATCGCTTTATCATACGTACAAAAACATTTTTTGCATCAGAAACCTCCCTAAAACCTCAAACACTGAGCCAATCTGTAGGCACTATTAGTTAAAAGAAACTATATGACTCAATTGGTCCACTGTAATAATACCTAGAAGCTCCAAGGTTCTCAAGTACACTTGTTTATCTGATACAGGTAATTTCACCAACATAAGGCCACATAACAGAATCATGTCCACAATCGCAACCTCATTTCAAACTTGAAAGAAGTAAATTTTTTCTCAATCCAACAAGTGTGTCTTTTGCTATACTAAAGACACCGTTTAAACTGTAGGTGCTCTGCCCACAGATTTTACAAATTATGTAAATGGTAAAATCATAAAACTGAATTCTCGCAAACATATTTATGACTAGCAGTGTAACATTACCCATCATTTATCATCAAACCACTGCCACATTCAATTCACAGGAAATCAAGAGATCAAGTAAATTAGAAATAATCGAGTGCAAAAGGTCATAATTAGTAAAACAAACCCAACACAACATGCACGGTAAGTATCTTAACATAACCAAGATTTATATCAAGGTGGGGAGAAAATGAAGAAAAACTGACCTTGGAATGGTAACTTCATGAAGAAAACAGATTCCATCATTTATAGGTGGAACATGATCTTTTTTCTCATTCACAAATTTTATTATTTGGAATAAAACCTCACGAAGAGATGCTTCGAGTGCTGCTCTATGAACACTCCTCTTTTCACTTGCACTATCTGAAATAGCAGGAAAATGTAAATAGAAATATAAAAAGGGAAGCCCTTCAACACTGCAAAGCACTCGGCCTCTTCTAAACAAGTTATAAAAAAGGAAGTACCTCCTGGATCAACTACTACTTTAGAATGATGAGATTTTCCAAAGTGTGCTTTTTGGGATTGCGTCACATTCAAGTTAACATACCACTGTTCCCAATATAGCCTTTCAGTTTTGTTGGTGAACCATGATGGCTGTTTGCTTTTCACTTCATAGAAAGATAAGCATATCTGCGTCAAAATTTAGGAGTCAACAAACAGTACCAAATATGCAACATTATCAATTCATCAGTAACATTATAAGTACAGCCATCAACAGCATAATGCGCATTAATAAATAAGCATGCAGAAGGCAGAGCAATTGAAATGCGGGGCCCAACATTTTAAAGAGATTATCCACAATGACAAGAAGACTGTACACTAGAATTCTGACTGTATAGCAGATGAAAAATGATGCAATTATACAGATTCATTCCTGTGTATGTACAGCATAGAGAATCAACTATTTTACATAGTTATGTAGGATATGCAGCACATAACACCAAATATTAACAGTCCCAACCATCATCAAATGCAGCCCATGAGAAGAACTTAAGGTACACCAAGCACTAACACCTTAAATAAATTTGAGCAAATCAAAAGTACTTGGCAAACAGACCTGGCTCTTCTTATTTGGATGTTTCTCCACCCAACTTACAAACTGCTCAATCTTCTCATCTATTTTCTTCTCAACCTCAATATCCCCACATTGCACCTAGGAAATAAAAGGAAGAATGGAATTGATATTTCAACAACAAAATTAAAGTACACCATACAATTTAATGCTATTTCCGGTACACTGTATAATCAAAGTACATCTGCTAACATGAAAGTACACCATATATTTCAACATCAAAATTAAAGTACACCATACAATTTAGTGCCATTTCTGGTACACTGTAACATCTGTTAACATGAAAGTGTACCATAAAATGCAATGCTCTTGCTGATAACGTTAATGTCCAAAAGGGAAAAGATGAAATAAAAGCATGTGTGTTCTCAAATATCTAATCTATGGAAAAAATTGTAACTGCATGTTTTCCATTTAATGCAGTTGTAAGAATTTCTCTACTGATAACATAATGGACAACAGCAAAAAATTTCCATGTTGAATGAACGACAATCCACTCCTTGTTGATATCTCAATACCAAGCAAGTGCTTCAAATTTGAACATTTAAAAGTGCAATACAAAATCCATTTTCTCATTAATAGTACTTCAATCAAGGCTTTACATTTTTTACTAACATAATCCACATACTGCAAAAACTACAAATGCAAAGATTTCCAGGAACTTACATATGTAATTTCAAAGAGTTCTAGATCAATGTCTTTAGGCCGGACAAGTCCTAAGGCTCGATGAAAAACAATTGTATGTAAGATACCTGAAACCACCAATTTTCACCTTGTCAATTCAAAAAATAAGATAAACAAGGGCACAAACTAATGCTTCTATACAAATTTCAGATTCTCTGATCAATCTATTTCACTATCTGTTAAAACCTATGATTTAACAAATATTAACCTCCATTAACTGATCATTCTGTGAATTCCTAATTCCTACTTCAGTGAAAAACGATATTAACTGTTGTCACATAAAGGAAGTAGCAAACTTGTAAAAGCCACAATCTTGACACTCTAAATTCGAAATTAACAAATGATTTTAATAGTTTTCTTTCATTAAAAAAAAAAAAAGAAAAATTAAAATCATTACATACAGCGTAGAACTTCCCGTATCTCAAAATGCTCCACCTCCTACACACAGAACAAAATAATTTCCGATCAAATATCCAATTAAGAGTGGAAATTCAAAGAAAAAACTAAAATTGGAGGGGATAATTCTAATTACCAGCTCTTTAAGATGGCAGACTTCACAATTCATAGTGACCTTTGTCGTTGATGTTGCTAAAATTGAGCAAAGAAAAAAAAGTCCTGCTTTTGAAATAAAGAATGAAACCCTAAAATAGGTCTGAATTGAAGAGAGGATACTTGATAGATGAGCAACGGGCGATCGGAGAAGCGAGACAAGCGCTGGAGTTTGACGTATGGTAGTAATCTTCCTCCGCTCCTTTTTCCGACGAATGTCCTATTGGAGTTAAAAGTATTGTTTTAATTATTATTTTTCCTTGTGAGATACGAATATTACTTCAATTTTCTAAATTGCTGTTATTTTTAAGCGAAATTAAATTACCCTTTAAAAAATAATTACCATGAGCGAGTAATAAATCATGATTTTCAAAAATTCAATAGCTCTATTAATTATTTATCTATATTTTTAGTTAAAAAAAAAAAAACTCATCCTATTATTAAAAAAAGAGAAAAAAAAACACTCATTTTGGAATGAATAATGAATCTATCCAATCAAGCAATGAATTACGTATTTCGAAATAGATAGACATTATACTAATTTTTCAATTTTCAATAAACACCTTGAATAAGCAATTTCTTCGCAAAATAAATACTCTTCTAAATAAAACTTGAACTGTATAGGTTTAAAAAAAATCCTCCATACACAGCAAAATATTTAATTTTGAAAATTCTACTCAGAAAAAAGAAAAAAAGAATTAGAAAAAAATTTTCATCCTTGTTTACGGAGTACTTGCTAAACTAAAACTGTGTAAATTCTCGCAACCCAAACCTCCATATTTTTTAAAACAAAACACTTGTCCCAATTAGTCTATTGAAGAGATTTGATCTCTAATGCTACAACTCCACCAAAAGGAATTCATCATTTTGTGGTCTCTGCATGGGATAAAGACAACACTGGGTGGGCTTTACCAGCCTTAAAGAGGAATCTATTTTTCTAATTAAAAAGTCTTTTTCACAAGTGCACCCAATCAAGCAAGGGAAGCCCAGATAATGCCCATGATCAGGAAGTGTATCAACTCCTAAAAAATGTTAGGAATCATTTATATTCTAAACGGTTGAAAATTTATTAATTTTTTTAATTAATTAAAATTTAATTTTCATCCCGACTCAAAAAAATGTAATTGTCAAAAAAAAACTACTAAAATGTTAAAAATATCTTTTTTCACAAAGGACTAGGTACTGGAGCTTAAGAAAATACTGAACTTTCAGAAAATTGATGGCTTTACGTGATGCATTCTCATACATATGAGAATTACAAATATTTTATAAATATTAAACCTACTAGAATTGTAAATATTAAATACATTAAATTGTATATAATACCAATCAAGACTGCAAGAAAATTATTTAATATGCAGTTTTAAACCTTTTCTTTTTTTATCTTTTAAACAAATATTTTGGTTCTAAATTTATGGACACTTATATCTTACTATCAGTTACTCGGATTATTTGACTGAAATCCATTTTATAGAGAGAGAGAGATTGCCATGATGGACATGTTATTTCATGTTCAAAATCATTTTAAGGCTTAAAAATATTAAAATACACAAAATAAACATTATTTTTCACTAAGGAACAATTCGGCCACCATGAGAAGTCTACTATACATATTTTTTTAAATTTGTTTAAGCATTCTAATAAGCTTATTTAAGGTCCAATTGTACTATTCTAATGTCAATTTCAAATATTCACCCATTTACTAATTTTTTTCTAAGTTATCTAAAGGAAAATCATGCTAAATAATGAGAAATAGATAGAAGATACCTTTATATATAGAGAGAGAGATTGCCATGATGGAAGATACCTTTAGATATTCCAATTTTATTTGAGTACATATTAGATATATTACTACCAATATTAATGGGTTCAATTGTTTTTTTTTTTAAGCAATTAATGTTTTGAATTAAAATTCTAATGCTGAAATAGTTTTGTCGCATAGGAAGACCGTTTAATTCGAACAGAAGAATCTCAATGAATAGATACTTGCGAGCAAGGCTATTAATTAGTCCTTGGTGACATTCATATTCTTTGTTCCCAGTTTGCACTCTATGAAAATCAAATCAAATGTGGGTTCCATCGTCCATGTGTCATTGTTTTTGGAAGTTCATTGTCACTAAGGTTTGTTTACTTTTGATTTTATTATATAAATAATAATAGCATATAATACTGTGCTAAAATATCTTGTCATGTTTAATTATTGTCATTCATAAAATTTATGTGAAATTTGTCCATAAGATATATTTCAAAAGAAAATTGGTGAAAAATATAAAAATATATTCCGATCCGTAAATCAGCAATAGTATTTTAAAAAATTAAATATTAAAAAGGGTAAATTCTGTATTTTAATTATAAAAATTGGGTCCTATCTATCAGGAACATTTTTTAGAATAATGTTTTTAAATAAAAAAATTTTGGAAAGTGGTGTGGGACAGAAAATTTACAAAACTAGTGTGAATTTCATCCTCGCGACAGCAGGTTGCGGGATCAGATATGGGTCCCACGTGGGAGCTGCTACCATATAATATAGGGGTGTGCAAAAACCGAACCGATCCGATCCGATCAACCCAAACCAAACCGACCAATTCGGATGGAATCAATCAGATTAATAGGGTCGATTCGGTTTTTTATATTATGTATATTTCAGATTCGGGTCGGGTGAAAATCTGACTAATCCGAACCCGACCGAATAACCCAATTTTTTAAATATATAAATAAAAAAACTAATTTCTCTACAATATTAATTAATATATAATATATATTTAATGTAATTTTAAAATTATTAGTTTGTTGTATTTTTAAATATTTTTTATGGCATTTAATATTATTTATTTGTATTAATTTAGGATTTTAATTTAAATATGTAAATTAAAAAAAATGAAATTCGGGTTATTCGGGTCGTGTCCGAAAAAAAAGGGGTTAATCGGATAGGGGCCCGATATTTATATAGGGTAGGATCGGA
Source organism: Excoecaria agallocha (assembly GCA_037975025.1). NCBI lineage: Eukaryota > Viridiplantae > Streptophyta > Magnoliopsida > Malpighiales > Euphorbiaceae > Excoecaria > Excoecaria agallocha. Next base: position 123,203,828 of record CM075807.1, on the reverse strand, counting down.
TGAGAGAAATATAAGAATTTCGGGTTAATCGGGTTCGGGCCGGGTTCACCCGAACCCGACCAATGCACACCCCTAACACAATATATAAATAATATTAATAAAATCTTCAATAATAATGCGAGTGTTCTGCCTTAATGGCAAAAGTCTCTCTTGAGCAGGGCATCAACAACATTTTTTAGCATTTTTCATTATTCCTTTACATACATTAAATATATTGAATAATCGTTTCACGTAACAACCTCTGGCCATTAGGCAAAGTGTGCTTTGTTATCCACCATGCACGAGGGTTCGGTGGTTTGGAATCACATTAGATGATATCATCTCATTACATTTCTTAAAGGGTAAAAACCAACAATATTTAAGTTATAGAATATTAGAGTTCTTGGTTTCTAATAATTTTTTATATTTCAGAATTCCAAAATAAAAAGAAAATTCTTAATCTAATTGGAATCTAATTACTTTAAATAGAAAATATGAAAGGAATTTAATTTTTCGTCTTGTTTCTATAAATAAGGGCTCAATTTTCGTATTAAAGGTACAACGATCTACTCTTTATTAAAATATTTATATTTTTTATTCGCAATATTTTTACCGACTTAGATATTATATTATAACATCTTTTTTATATATAGATTTTTACTTTTAGCTGAATTTTGCTCGATATTTATCTGTTTCACTAGTTAAATATGTTAGGTATAATTTCAAAATATTCTTTATTTTAGATTATAGTAATTTGAATATCAAATTAACTAATAATAGCCCACTTTCTAAATCCATAGTTTCACTACTTTTAAAGCGTAGATTTAGATTAACAAAACAGATAGAATCCATATTAGCAAAATCCCATAATATTGTTTGGGATCTTCAATGAAGATCACTAACCCCACAGCCTATTAGAAAATGGTATTAATCACATGGGAACTCAATCCCCTTAAAATGTGCAAAATAAAAAAGCTGTATTTAATAAAGAAGAAGAAGGTTGATGAAAATATCAAGAAATTAAATTACAGACTTCCATAGAGAACCAAATCTAGTCTTGGTAAGAGAAAAAACTTTTTTTTTTTTTGGTGCCAAAGCATGTTGAGATGTCAGTATAGAAATGGCGTGTTTTGTTGCAACAAGTTAATTGATTATATATATATATATATATATATATATATATATATATATATATATATATATTGTAAGTTACAGCTGCTCCAATAAGATACAACCCAGATGCCATCTTTTTCAAAAGACACAATCTGTGTTGTCGTGCAGGAAGGATCTTGTCCATCTTTGCTTTTCTCACCTTCAACGCTCCTTTGAAATTCCCATTCTATCTCTCTTATATTTTATATAAAATGACATATATCCTATATGTTCAAGCCTCGTGGGGTACCCTTTAATTTTCTAGGGCATTTTCATACCAAAAACCTATTCTTAGGCCCTTCATTTTACTATAGTAAGTAAAAGCTAAGAGATTCAATGGAAAATATAATAAAACTCATGGACCTATATATATATATAGGCCATTTAATAAGAACCATTCATTTTTCTGGCCCTTTAAAATATTATAGCAATATTCATATTGTGTGTGTTTTTATATATCCTCACTCATTGATTTGAATGAATATTTGCTTGCTTGCTTTCTCGCAAAATACAAAACTGTCCTACATATATATGATACGACCTATGCTCTTGAAAACGAGATCCGGTGATTTCTAAAGAGACATATATATATATATATATATATATATATATATATATATATATATATATATATATACATACTTGTTAACCTATTGGAAGTTTGATTTTGAAGATCTAGAGGAACTTCCTTTTAATTATTTCTTGTGTGTGATTAAATCAAAGGTAAACATATGCAAGTTGCAATATAAAATGGAATTTCTTACTTTTATTTAGCTATATATAAATCAGTGTACTCGAAATTTCAAATAAAGTGAGAATGCTATTAAATTTTTCATGAGCATGAGTGGTCTATTCATATTTTTATTCATGAATTGCTTATATAAACAATTGATTAAAATTAGTATGTGTGTTATACATAGCTAGAGATGGAAATAAAAAGAGGAAACTTTATAGAAGTATACTACAGTGTCCGATGTTAATTATATATACTAATGCATAATATTTAATTATAACTAATATTTTTTATTTTTTTATCAGATGATGATGCGCATAATTAATGCCGACATACTAGAATATCTCTCAATTATTGACAAAAAAAAAAAGAAAAAAGAAAAAAGAAAGACGACCATGCCACTAGTAAAAGAAGAGGGGAGGGGAAGTGAGAAGCCCTAGAAAAAGAAGAAATGCCGGCAAAGCGGAAACATAGCGAGGGCTCCATATGGAATGTGGGGATGCATCAAATGTCATGCATGGTTGTTATGTCATATCATTCCTATCCATTTCACATATTATGTATATACCTTATCATCATCTCTTGTCTTTACCCTACACTTTAGGTAGGCCTGCATTAAGTGTAACCACTCAAAAACAATCCAAAAACAAAATTGCATATATTCTGATTTTTCAATATTGAATTTTTGAACTTTTGTTATTTTAAATCATATATTTTTTAAATTTTTGTTTTATGAAGAGATGATGATATATTACACTATAGCAGTATATTATATGATGTGCACCATTAATTAAATTAAGAAAATAAAAAATTAATTTGTATTACTTAATTTCAAACAAATAATGCTTAAAAGCTTAATAGATAATTCAATTGCAAAATTTGTATCACTCAGAATAAAAATAGTAAAAATGTATTTTTTTTATTAATATATATATATGTATTCGGAGATTGAGTAAAAGCAAAATAAAAATTAGTTAATAAGAATGATATCCAATAAAATAGTAGACTTTCTTATGCTGTTTAATGGTAAGATCATGCTATGGATATAGTTGGCTTAGCTATATATAATGGCAGTAATTTTTCATTAAGTTTCCGTAACCTAATTTTCCTTTCCTCAAATCTATGCTAATTACATCAAACTGCTTTGCCACGTTGAATACGTAAGTGATGAATCTGATGATATGCAATGATAGTTATAGGTTTTTTTTTTTTTCTTTTAACAGTAAATAAGGTTGAGTTTTGGATATGAAACTTTTTTTAATAATATATAAATATCTAATTGTAATTATAAATATTTATAAAAAATATAAAATTTGAAATTTTTTTACTTTTTATCAAGTATTATTTACTGATAACCGGATTAAGTATCCGGTCTCCCTCGTGTAGCCCGGTCCACATGATGGTTGATTGTGCCCCTGATCCGAACAGATTGTTAAGCGATGTCGTTTTACAAAGTTACACGGACACGGATTCAAAGTTAGCTAAAATAGATATGATTCTTATTTTGGAAATCTAATTCAGTTTTTTTATTATATTACATAATTTTTTCGGTAGAAATCCTATGAACACTAAAAATCTTAGCTAAAACATGATTTTTGTCCTTATAAATAAGTATAATATCAGGTATTTTTCTCTTTTAGTCAATTTTACTCTAAAAACTTTTTTCTTCAATATTTACTAACTTAATCGTCGGAAATTTCACCAAATTTTCTTTATTTTCAGGTATTTTTGAAATTACGAAGAGAATCTTGACTCAAGTCGGATTCTGGTGATAGTCCAGTAAAAATAAACTGTTATCATTTACTAATATGGAAAACTTTTAATTGTTTATAAAAAATTATTTTGCTTATGAATTGGAAATGAATGCAAATTAACGGAGCAAATGCAATATAAATTATATAAAAAAAATCAGGTAGGAAAGAAAAGAAAAGAAAAAGACGTAGCAATATAGCCCGAAGATCGAGGAGGAGGAAAAAAAAAAAAGAGAACAGCAACACTGAGCTCACCATTGACGGCGAAATAAGGAAATGATAAAGTGGGTGACTAGTTATATATAGATGAACACTTTTGGTGCTGAGACAAGTCTCGCGTTCCGGACGGCACGCGCGGTCAACTAGGATTGTACCTTTTAATTTTTACACACCGATCCATTGTTTTCATATGAACAGAAATTCAAGAAATTACAAAAAGCAAAAGGTTTCAAAATCAGGGCTAAATTATTGTCTCTGTCAAAACAAAACATGGGTTTTCTTTTTACATATGTTTATGTTGCTTTTTGCATTCACCACTTGCCCTATCTGCTGCTTCTGGTTGATTCCATATGATACTGTGCCTCCAAAACCTACCCCTCATAATACATACTTTCCCTAATTAATTAAACCCCGCTTTCTATTGCCAAAAAGACATCTTCTCTGGTTAATAATATGCTTAAACAAAATGAATATATCACTTAAATCTAATTGGTTAAAACAACCATGAGCTTAGAGGAGCATTTAAAGAGTTTCAGTTGGTTACAATCTGTCATAATAATATACATAATTTGTTTTAGCTCATCAGAGAGTGCCTAACCTCACTTTAAACTATTTATGCTTATGATACTATTAAATTAATTTAGATAATTAATGTCCAGATCATTAATTACTAGATGGAAATCATTTCAAAGAAATTGACTTGACCTCGCTAGGCTAACCATACATAAATTTTCTTCTATCTTGGATTCTAAGATACTCATTCAACACACACACACACATATATATATATGGACAAAGAAAATATCTATATTTATAAATATACTTTCATATTAATTTCCTTGTGTGCTATCATTGAACTACGTTCATGGGCACATCTTCACGAAATTCGATTGTTTGAAGGGACAGTTTTCTTTCCTAGTTTATCATGGAGATGAGAGGGAGAAGCTTGATTGGGGGTTTGAATACTGGATTACTAAACGAGAAAATATATAATGATGGAACATAGAATCGGATTTTAGTATTTAATTATGTATATGTGTGTGTAGGCCTAGCTACATGCTATTTTTTTTTTTGTGTCCATGAATTTTAATAAGATGACATGGACTTTAAGGATAATAAACATTAATGCAATTGAACATTGAGCAGTAAATTATCTTGTAATACAAGTGATAAGATTTTAAATAGTTCTTAATAATCACTAATTTCCATATCCAGATTGCGATTGACAAATGGTTCCACAGGTATCAAACATGTAGACCCCTCTCCTCTCCCAATCCTTCAACATTATCTCTTTCCTTTTTCTCCATTTTCTCTTAATTATTCTTCTGTCTTTATTATTATTTTTTTTTTCCAATTTTACACGGTTGAAAAAGTTTATATAACAACCACAAGTTTCACGGAAGGTATCTAATCCATACTCTCATAATAATTATGTATTGTATCTTTGTCAATTCATGCTTTGAACAGCCAAAGAGACAAGTGATCACAACAAATCGATTTGCTATTTGTCTTATATGACTGTTACTAATTAGGTAAAACAGTGTTTTAGATTCTTAACTAAATATTAATATTAGATCAAGCATTCCCTTTCGGTGTCAAAGTCTTGCACTTACTAAGTCTCCTATACCTTAATTTGTAATTTTTTACGATATTTCTCCATGAAATTCCTCTAAGTGTGTGAACTCATTAAGGTTAGTAAAGTTGTCAAATCAATACTTGTCTTGGTCACATTCTTAGGGATGTTCCAAGGACAATTTCCTGCAGTAAACTATGTAATGAATTTTATTTAATCTTAAAAGTAGTAGAGAAATTCGTGATAGGTACCAAGCAGAAGTAGACACCACCTACCCAAAAAGAAATATGTTTCTTATGGCATCCCCCTAGTATGATCATTGTGGTGAGACTTAAATATAAAACATATATTCTGGCCTTATAATTAATCTCGGAGGTTCTTAATTAAGAAATCACTTTTTATGAAAGATACATATAATAACTCAAAAGAAATGCTGTTTAGCGATACTAATTTTGTTTACAACTTTGAGATTTCCAATTGCAATCTTTTTTTTTTTTTTGATAAGCGGAAATCTTATTAATATGTTAGCTGGGAGCTAAAACCATCTCCACAAGCAACAGGGGTACAAAAACAAGACCGCCAGCAAAAAGATAACAGGGCCTGCTACATCCCCAAACTAACTATCAACCCCCAAGGAAACAACAGCAGCAAAGCCCAAACAACACAACCATCCCAGACAGAAAGAGACAAGAGACCTGGAGCAAAACTTCACAGACAAAACAGATGAACGGCAGGTCAACTCCAGTTGAATAAGCTAGGCAATAAATATCATAACCACTGGCACCGTCAAGAAGGAGAAGATGAAAGCAAGAACTGCGGCAATAAAGGAATGGACCCCCCTCCTTCCCAGATGAAAACCTCTATCATACCGAAGTGAAGCTTCTGCAGCAGCATTTGCCCGGCCAAAGTTAGCAGCAACAAAAGCAAAGAGCACCGCCATCGAAACTGAAGAAGAACCGCAAACTGCTAACACGGCTCAATAAGCTCAAAGATAGGCCCATGAAAAGACTGGCAGCAAAACAAGAGCCACCGAAACAACACGAGACTAAAGCCAAAGGCGACAAAACTAACTCAAAAGCGCCAAAATAAGCTCTACATACAGCTGTCGACCACCAGCACCTAGGAAGCCACACGGAGCTACCTCTACTACCTCTGCCAGAGCTTCAAAAAACTGCCACAACCCAAATCTGCCATCCGAGAAAGCCGACAACCAGAAGAACCCCAGAAATAGCAAGAGATAGACAAACTAAAATTTCAGATGACCCAAATTGTTAATTTACTCCCGACAAACTCCTGAGGCTGCTATCAGCCTAGCAAAAAACCTTCAGCCTAAAGCTCCGAACAAAAAATCAAACAAAATAGCTCCAGTGCACGAGAGTGCTACACCCAAAAAAGACAAACCATACACTTCCAAGAAGAGCAAACTCCACCATAATCCTCCTCATTTTACTGCTTTGTCGTCAACATTGTCCAGCCTTCTCCTTCTCCCATAACTCCCTGTCATGCTCTTCAGAACTTATGAGGGCATCCACCCTCACTTCAGCAGCAGCCTTCTTCAAATTTTTTCTCTTTTTCACTCTCTTTTTCCTCTTCAATTTGATGGTCTCCAGTGGATAACAAAAATAAAAGGAACGGACCTTTTTTGCTTTTCTTTTCCTCTTTTCCAGGAGATAAGACCCCCCATTATAAATGTCCAGAACTTCTTCATCATCAGGCTGCAGACTTTGTAATTCGAGTAGCCCATTAGGCCTACCATTTGAGCCCAGTTCAAAGTTTGGGTCCGCAGGTAAAGAGTCTTGGGCAAAGTCTTTTACAGGTAATTGAGGGATAGAGGCAAGAGGTTCAAATAAAGCTTTTGGCTCTGCTAGTGGCCGACAAGGAGGAGATAGAGCATGGGAGACATCATTCAAATCTATGTCTGTGCCCACAAATTCGGCAGAACCAGGTAGGAGAGGAGAGCACTCTTTGGTAAATGTGAAGGAGTGACCTTGAGCCACGGAATTTGCATTGGGAGAACCCACTACCTTGAGGCTACTTGGAACGGCTATTTTCTTTCCAGAATTTGAAAAAGATCCGCCCGAAGGAAGTTTCGATGGAGATTCCGGTGAAGATTCCGACGATGCTGCACTCGAAGGGGACTTCATTTTTACTTGATCAAAACTGGGGAAAATGATGCATGGTTCCTCCACCAACCGAACTTGAAAAATTTCATCATTAATCCTAACTTTGACAGTTGAAATTATGCAATCTGACAAGGAAGTAGAGATTAGGATTCTTGCTACATCAAACCTGACTTTGCTCCTGGTGTTTTCATCTAGGCAGACAAAGTCACCATTAATGGTTGCCAATGAGCTAAAAAAATCAGCATTCCATGCATGAAGGGGTACACCTTCGCAACGGATCCATGCAAATCTCTTCATGCATATGTCCTTTGATTCCCATGGTTTGACCGATTCGAAACATTCTCCTAGCCAATCCGCGCCTTCAGACAGCAAAGTATCCCGTTCTTTGCAAGAGTCAAAAGTGAGAAGCACAAGGTTTCCCCCCATCGGTTTACACACGCAACCCAGATGCCCTTGGGAAATCATTCTGTCCTGAATTGCAGTAAAGTTTGTAGTATGGTGCAACCGACCAACTAGGCTTCTGTTTAACCATTCTCGTTCCTCTTCCTTTGTTTCATAGATGAAGTTGGCAGCCCCATCCTTGAAGTCTTCGTTAACATCCTCTCTCCTGGCCATCTTGCTTTCCAAATGTAACTCGGTTATATTAGCATAGGATCTCCCATGTCTGTTGCTAAACCGTTCTACCCACCTTGTCTTGAGGGCTGGCTTAGGATCGTCCTCCTTTCGCTTCGCTTTTGGACCACTACGAGCAATATTCGCCTGGATTTGGTAGTTGCTAATCCAAATTCCATCAACCCTTTTGATAATCGCTTCTATAAGCCTGGAAGTACTTAGGCTGACAAAGCCGAATTTGGTTCCTCTAATACTTAGCTTCTTTGGAACAAAAGCGTTTACCACTTCACCATACCAGGAGAAGAATTTTCTCAGTCCAAGAGCGGACCACCATGGGGGGAGATTGTTAACAAAGAGTCAGAAAGGTTTTGGACCACGTCTGAAGTTTTCAACAATATTGGATATCGCAGGGGAACCTCGCAGTGGGGCTTGGGGCTGTTGGCTAACGGGAAGTGGAGGGAAGTCTGAGGGTATGGGGTCATGGAGGCGACGGTGGCTTTGGGTGGCAAGGTGGCGGAGTGAGGTTTCGGGTGGCATTTTTATTTCAACAAATCGTTAGTAAGCTCTTCCAATTGCAATCTTAATGAGAACTTTTGCGTAAAGGGATTTTGCAGCATATTTGGTACTAGTTGAATTCATCAATCTAAATCGGCTAAAAATATAACACACTTTTTAAATCATAGATTCATATACTAGTATTAAATGATATTGACTTTTAAATTAGCATAATGATATTAATTCAACAATTTAAATCGGTTAAAAATATAATTCACTTTTTAAATAGTGTATTCTACAATAGTGTTGAAAGATATAAAAACATTTAAATTAGTACAATTAATACCATTCTCGTTACATTTAATGGTTTAAATCAATTAAAAATTGAATTGATTTTGAATTTTTTTACTTTAATTAATATTAATTTTTAAATTAGCACAAATACGTCTATGGTGCTAGCACAGCAAGAAGGCTCCAAAAATGGGAATGGAGCTGGTTAGGAATAGTGACAAAGGTAAATGAATGATGAGATATGAATAATTATGCACGTGTGAATCATTAGGTTTGGATTTAAAATGACTCAATGTGCAGCACACGAACGAAGGGAATGATAATAATATCCTGATTCCAGGCACAGTAAGGGCTCAATTCAAGCCATAAGTCTCGGGCCAGTGGCTTTATAGTTGGGGGTAGGGTCATTAGCTTTACACGTCTCTCAATGCAATTAGTCCTCTCTTTGAACTCGTAATGATGGTCTTTGAACAGCATCTTCAGTAAGAAAACACCAGCAAAGATTATTCTTTTAGAAAACTTGATTACTATAATCATTATAAATTCTCAGCTCCTTAATCCATCTGCGTCCACTTTCGCCCTATAATTCTATATTTTCACAAACCAATTTTTTTACGCAGACATAATGCGACACCACACCGCTAGAAGACCACATTCTCTGACATTAATTTATTTAAACCCAAATCCAATTACAAAAACACCCCCACGTCATCCTTCATTACTGCAAATCAAATCACATTCTTGTCCCCCTTACATTCTCGGTTTTCTTGATCTCGAACTTGCAATTAATTTGGAATTTTCTGGCCCAATTTTGTGTATGATCGATCAACCAAGTCAGTGAATAAATGAGATACAAACCACTTTATCTGCATGATCTACACTGATAAGAGTTTTTGTCTGGATTATAAGCTTGTATTCTTTTTTTAGGTAAAGACCATTCGATTTTAATAAAAAATTAAACCAGTACTAATTCGGTTAATTTAATTTGATTATTCAAATAATTAGTTCAATTTTAGTTAGTAAAAAATATATAAATTTCAATTATCATGATTGATAATTGAAACGTTTAAAATGCATAATTTTTTCTTAATAATATTTTTCAAATACTTATATTTGTGGATAATAAATCAAAGGTCTTTATTTTTGCTATTAATGACATAGTTAATATTGAAATCATTAAGATAATATTGGGGTATTTTCAAATTTGATTTTTATATAAGAGATAGTGAGATTATAAGAAGGGTAGGGTGGGAAATAATGAATGAAAATGTCATTTCACATCCTTTTAAAAACCACCTACAACAAAATTCCAAATCAAAGACCCACTTCTTGTTTTGTGATTAAAGTGACTGCTTTCTTTCACATTGTGTGTCTTTATTAAACCTCCATATCCTCAATTTTCAATTCCTTTTCACCCATTAAAAGTAAAAAAAAATTAAAAAATTAAAAAAAAAAAGCCAACCAAGACATTGAAATCTCTCTTCAAAATTTCTCTTACAAAAGGCAAGTCATGTTGATCTTGTACACATACACTAAATACACAACAAAATCCACTTTCTTCCTTTAGCTTTTCAACTCAAAAGAAAAGAAAAAAATAAAAACTAAAGAGACTCACCTTGCTTTTCTTTTCTTGTTTTGGATTGTTGTAGATCTACAAATTAGAAGAAAAGATGATTCAAGAACTTCTAGGAGGTGCTGCTCTTATTGGTGGAGAAAGGAAAATTTCCATTAATGGAACTATTTTAGAAGGAACTCCATCTCATTCTCCTTCATTATCTCCTTCTTCTTCTACCATTAATACTAGTTCAGGTGCTGCAGTTCCGCCTAGTTCTGCTACTACTTCGAGTTCGGAGAATTTAAGATGCCCTAGATGCGATTCTTCCAATACTAAATTCTGCTACTACAACAACTACAATCTCACTCAGCCTCGCCACTTCTGCAAGACTTGTCGCCGTTATTGGACTAAAGGCGGTGCACTTAGGAATGTCCCCATCGGAGGAGGATGCCGGAAAAACAAGAACACAACTGTATCTACATCGGCCGGAAAATCCAACGTTACCAAGATGAAAACTATGGCATCGGAGATTGGAAGATCAAGCTTTGGCCATGAACTTTCATCAAGTCCAATCTTGTGGGCTTCACCTCAAAATTCTCATCTTTTAACCTTATTAAGAGCAAGCCATGCCCAAAACCCTAACCCTAATTTGAATTATTTTCCTGTTAAGGAGGAGAATTGTCTGATCGGAACCCACACCATGACTGAGCCAATTGGTCGAACGGTTGGTTTGGAGTCTCTAAGCCAGTTTCCTTCTTTGAATCTTTGCTCTACTTTTTGGAAAAACAATCAAAATCAAGCTCAAAACAGTGGTTTAATAGTGGGTGAAGCTCAAAATTCAGGGATTCAAGAACTGTACCAAAGACTTCGATCATCAACTAATAATTACTATTCAGAAAATTCATTGCCTGTAGTTCTTAGCAATGGGGGTTCTTCTTCCACCTCATCAATTTTGGAGTCTTCTCCTGTAGCTGGAAGTGATTTGGGTTACTGGAATCCAACATTTTCTTCATGGTCAGATCTTCCAACTACTAACGGTGCATACCCTTAAGAACCCTTCTTTTTCTTTTTTTTTTTTTTTTGTTTGCTTTTTAGATTTCCTTCATATTCTAGGTTTGTTGTTGGGGTTGTGGCATAAGGATATGATCTTAGAATCATTTTTTTTTTCTTTTTTCCCTTTTTCCTTTCTTTTTTGTTCTTGTTAATTAAGTATGTGTGCTTTCAGGTGTGTTTAACTTAAGACAATGTACCAAGGACCAAGAAACGGTAGAAAAATGGAAATATTAAGCTATTATTCCATGCTTCCTAATGTGTTTATCGGTATTTTTGAATGATTTGTATTGCAGTCTAGTTTTTATGCTTTCTAATTAATAGCTAGAATCATATGGTTATAAATTTAATTATCTAGTAGAGTTCCCGAGTACTTTTTTTTATCGCTGAAAATTTACTTATCAAATTCAAGAACTGACTTAATAAATTACTAAAAAGTAAGAAAGAATGAACTCCTGCATAGTTAACTATATTATATCATCTTGATTAACTAAACGAATTAAACTTTCGTTTTTTCAAATTTAGCAAGCGGTGAAAGTGGTGCTGAACATCTATTGGGTGAAATATGAAGATTCGTTCTTTCTTTTCTATTTCACTTTTTCTATAATTTTTTTTTTCTTACGAGAAAGTGATGAATAGGGCAATAAAAGCAGCCTTTAGAAAGAGGAAATTGATTCTCACAGTTGGAAAAGGATTCCATCTGCAGCCTTGTTTCTGATCAGCTTCTCATAAGGAATTTTTGGTTCGATTTAATTACTTCAAGTAGCCAGAAATATTATATCTCTCTTTCAACATACAAGTTAGTACTTTAGAATAAGTTTCTTGAGTTTTCTTTGCCATTTCTATTAGGGTTTCTCAAACAATGAAAAGTGCAGTTTTACCTTTTTTTTTTTTCAAGGCATATATATGTGTGTGTGTATGTGTGTACGTACGGACGTACATGCGCATACATGATAGAGATGATAATTAGCACTATCACTGTTTCTCCCTTTTATCTTACCTTCAAAATCAGTTTTTTTTTTTTTTGTAAAAGTATTTTTTGAAAAATAAAGAAATAAAATTTGTAACAAAATCTTATGATGTTGACTGATATGGTCAAGGGTCAAAAGTTAACGAGGGAAATATGATGATCAATACTACGCATATGCATGTATGTCTCTCTTACATAGAGTACGGTGCCTATGTATATATAGGGTTGGACACAAATATTCATGAAGTTAGACATGGAATATCTTTTCGGTTGTGAGAGACTGAGAGTCACACTGAATAATTTTAGATTTAATTGTTTTAATCTAACTCCGCTACAATTATAAACCTACCTATATTGTCCTATAAACTTTTGATGTGAGATTTTCTCAATAAGATAAAGGTTTAGATTCTTATAATACGACTAAAAGATGACATTATTCTAATGCTAAAATTTACGTTATTACTATCTTTTTTTTTTTAATTAAAAACATTTCTACTATTTAGTTCAAGTCTACCAGGCGAGGTTTTGAATGTTATGTTTTCAACAATTTGTTATATAACTTATTTTATTATAAAGTTTTTCTTTTGAATCATATCATATTGTATTATAAAGTTAAGACATGGGCATTTCAACTAATCCAACTAAAACCCAGCTCAAAACTAGCTGAGTCTTATTTGTACAGCTAAACAAAAGTAGAAAAAGCGATGTTGTTTCCATTATTATTTTTGGTTAATGTCCCACTATATGGCTAGGAAGTGGATTTTCCCCTGTTGGGCTAGATCATTAAGAATCTAGTTTTTTTTTTTTTTTCTTGCACACCAAAAAGAAAAAGTTGCATGAGTGAACTTATAACTCGGAAACTTCTTAAAAGTAATAAAATAATTAAAAAAAAGAAACTAAAAATTAGCACTGAGAAGTATGGATTTATTTAATAATATTAACAAGATCTAACCTTAACATTCACTTCTAAAAATAAAAAATCTTCTGCTATCTAATTATGACACGAAGTTGCGGTTAAGCAATTTATAAATTTTTAATCATACTATTATTTGTTTTCTACGTTAATATGGTTTAAAAAATATCATTATATTAAATAATCATACCCATATTGATAATAACTCTGTATAATTTCATCGAATACTTAATCTTAATATTCAATCAGTCATGTTCTAAAAAAAATGAAAAATAATAAATCAATCAACTTTTAGCTAAATTAAAAAGTGTGAAATTTTTTAGATTTGATTTTTTCTAATAATATTTATAAAAAAAACTAAGTCATATAAGAAGCAAAAGGAAAAAAATAAATAGTATAGAGGAAGTAATTTATTAAAAATAGATATGTTTAGGAATTACAAATCTTACAACAAATGACAATAAAAATTTCTCTCCTTCCTTTTGCTTCTAACCCTATGTCCCCCAATTTTCTCTTAAACAGTCACACCCTCGTAACTGAATCAAGAAAAAAAAAAAAAAACTATCGAAGAACCCTAGAATGAAGTTAGAAATAATAATAATAATAATCTACGGGTGTTTAGCCTTGCCACAATACAAAGCATTAGCAGGAACATCAGCCTCAGTAAAAAGGCTTTTCTCATTGTTCCAAACCCTAAGATACAATTGTTGACCTAAATATCTGCTCGGCCAAATTGCTGACCTCAAATTCCACATACCCTTATTGTCTAATGAAACCAATACTGCACTCCAAGAATTGGGATAAACCTATAATTAATGACATAAATTTGTGATTAGGTTAGCTAATTAAGATTCAAAAACTGATGGTTAATTTTCTCCTTTTAAATTACCTGAACAGTGTGTCTAGCCATAGCATCATTCAAATTGTAAAGCTTCTTGCGCTTTCTCACATCAGGAGTCCATACACCCGAACCATATCTGCAGTTTTCAAACATTCAAGTGATATGAAATTGTTATACAAATAATAATGATAATGATAACCGAACTAAATAGTTAATATTTCTTACTGATCAGAACAGGTTGAGTGTGGGTCACTAGCATTTAAATTAAGTTACAACTGATAAACGTAATATGAAAATTATCCGTTGTTATTTGATATCAATAATCCAATTCATTTAATACAACCAGTCAAAATATTATATGAAGACACTCATCACCACCGCCTACACTCTCAAAGCCTTGACAACCAAGGATATATATATTTTAATCTTTCTCTCTCAATGATTTGACCGTTAAATTTTTTTATTGGAAATCCATCGAATTGTTCTTCTTTCAGGTCTTATAAAGTGATTGGAGCTACCTGTCATCAAATAATAATGATAATGATAATAAAATATGAAAAGGACATACCCAACAACGTAGAAGCTGGATCCATCAAGATGCCAAGATTGGATAGAATTCTCATTATTTTGGAAGACAATTTCGACGAAGTCATGAAGTGTAATGCCAACGACAGAGGTGCCAATGACAGGTGTGGAATTAGTAGGAACATCTTTAATAGAATTCAAGGTAAAAACACCAGGAATATTAAACCAATCAGCAAGCTTCAATGGGGTAGCGGGATCCACATAAGATATCCCATTAACTGCATATCGTAGCTTCCCTCCAATCTTAGCTTCTGTGTTCCCCAAAATAATAGTCCTTACTACTGGTATGGTCCCATAATGGAATGACCCTTGTGGATTTGGCCTCGCTGCATTTGCTGTCAAGTTCAATCTGCCCCATTTTTTTATAAAGAAAATCCAATCAGATAAGAAATTAATCAACCAATGTAAAATAAATAAATAAATAAATAAATAAATAAATAAATAGCTTTTTTTTTTTTTTTGCCTCTGTATTCGAATTGGAGTAATTTTATCACTGTAATTTTTTTTTCTCATTTTTTGCCCTTTAAGATTAAGAGATTTTTGTCCTTATATTTTTTAAAATAGATAATTTTATAAACTTGTCAAAATTAATTTATTTTACTTTTAAAATAAATGACATGTAGTATTTTAATGATAATGCATGACATTATGTAATTGATTGTTGCATAAAATAAAAGTCAATTAATTCATTTACAAAGTCATCCTATTTCAAATAATTAAGTGGTAAAATTACTTTTATATAAAAAAAATCTGGTTGGTTCATTGTTACTTATTATTTTTTTAATTAAAATTATGATCAGCGCTACGAAGCTTCTAAAATATACCGAATGGTTCTAGCTTGCTTCATAGACCAGTGGATGTGGTAAGTAGGGCCAATAGGCAATGGCAAAGAGGGTGGAGTATTGGAGCCAGCATAGCGAAGAATTCCAGTGGTATTGAGAACTGTTCTTCTAGTGAAACGAGAAGAGGCAACAATGTAATAGTCTTTTGGTTCACTATTTAATGTAACCAAAACAGCTATGGATTGCCCAACATGAACATCAATGGAGTCGTACACCTCTTGCAATGTATGAGCTCCTTCAACTTCAACAAGGCTCATCTTGTGTCCCTGGATTCTGAAATTTATTGATGTTGCTATTCCCACATTTGAAACCCTAAACTTGTAAAGTTTCCCTGCAAATTGTTTTTACGTAGTACTCAATTATTGCACTTGTAGCTGACTGAAAACACGAATGAGGAGAAAGATATTGTAATATAGACATGTTAATGTGGCGAAAATAGTTAAAACAATTTGTTTAAATTACTAAAATCAAATCATGCGTTGTTTAAAAAAAATTACGGATCCCTTAAACCAGCAGTATTAGTGGTTACCTTTTACACCAACGAAGGTAGCACCTTTATTTTGACCATTGATAAGAAGACCATCGGCAAAAGGAAGAGGTATGCCCTGGTCAAGTTTTTGCTCCAACACCTGCAATGTTAAGTAATGATTCCATATATCAGCACATGCTTACACAAAGTCGGCTAGGCCTGGATCAAAAAAATAAAAAAGCACGTAATGGGCCTGACCTTAGCCCATCCCGGCCCAGACTACACATAAATTGGAACCTTGACACCTGGAAAATTGAGTTGCTAACCTTAAAGTCATGCTGTTTCACAACCCATATTCAGATCTTAACTAAATAAATTATTATTATTATATTCTTGCATTGAAGAAATTAATTCTACTCAAATTCATAAGCTGGATCAAGAGCATTTTGTTGTTGTCATTAGAAATTATATGATATTTTTTTTCACCAAAAACTTATGGTTTGGAACTGGATCCTAAACTTCAATTTAATCGTTTTCCTTTTTTATAAATCATATTCTTTAGGTTTGAGCATTTAATCGGTTTATTAACAATTTTTTTAAACCAGTTCATTACTATCGGTTAGCTGCTATATCGATTTCGGTTTTTAACTCGATTTTTCGGATCGGTTTATTGGTTAACAACTACAAAATTTTAATATATAAATTTAATAAATTATATAATTTATTAGACCTGATAAAATTGATCTAAATTCATGGATCGATTCAAATTCATCCAAAAAAATTAACTAAAATCCAATCCAATCCAATCCAATCCACATAAATATTTATTGGATCAACCCAAAATTGATCCATTTTATTTTTCAATCCAACCCAATACCCAATAAATCAACCCAAAATTAAACCCATCTCACTTTTCAACCCATTGGATATTAACCTAATGGGTGTCTTCAAGGTTCAAAGATCTTAATTCATTGGATATTAACCCAGCTTTTTGCCCCTACAAGATGCAGCATAGCTTAACTTGCACGTTGCATACTAATTCATTTTGGAATCTGAAATTTCTTTGCATCAAAGTTTGAGATCTTGAGTTTCTTTTTTCATTGTCTTTTTCGAACTGAACTCTATAATTGGAGTATCTCAGTTTGATGCTTCTTTTGGCCTGCCACCCAATTGAACTAAAAATATAAACCGATCTTGGATTTTGAATTTCCCTTTCAAATGATCCCTATAAGAAATGATATTGTCTTGAAATGAAAATGAGTAAATATGCTTTTATAGAAACAAATCATTTTATGTTGGTTAGCTACAGAATATCTCACTCGAGCCACATTGCAGGCCTCAAGGAAGTGACTGTGGCATTGTGAACGTAAACATACCAACTAACGGTGCTGAAATTGGCGGTGCTTTTGTTGGTGAAAAGGCAACAGGTGGTGGCCGTGAAGCAAGAAGTGATTCATGGAAGCAGTACATGCGTCGCTCGACATGGTAAATTTGTCTAGAACTCGAAAATGTAGCTTCACTTGCTGTAGTTGGATTGTTTTGACATTTTGTTGAGCTGTTGGGTATGCTACACTCATTAAAAATATTGTTGCTGGTATATTTTGCTTTCTTATCGACAGTACAATAAACTATGTTCAGAATGCTAGGTTCAGGGGTGGGTTTGAGTAGAAATGAATTAGAGAAGTTATTCAGAATGTTAGGTTCACGGGTGGCTCCGCCAAAAGCTTGCCAGGAAATTAGTTGTTGCTGCCGTCGAAGGCTCCGCCATCGCTACTACACTGTTTCAAAGCTATGTTGAAGCAATGAGAACAGGAGGCCATTTGTGAAGAATTCATCATTCATGGGTCGACCCAAATCAACACAACCCATTAATGACCCATATTTTTTGATTCATTAATGACCCAATCCAAACCCGTCCAACCAATTCATTTGCCACCTCTATAATTTATAATATTATTTTTAATAGTTAAAAATGCTTTAAAAATGAAAAAATACTAATTAAATACAATATCCATTAAAATAATCAAAATAAAAATAAAATTTTCATAATTAATTATAAAAATTAAAAAAATTCAATATAAAACTAACAATAGAATGTTAATTATGCACATAATTTTAATATTTATTTACTAAAAATGTATATTTTACAAAATTATATATCATAATATTTATAATTACACAAAAATTAAAAAATATAAGTGTAAAATTTAAAATATAATTCATAAAATATATATATTCAGTTTCGGTTTTGAATCGGTTAACCACTGATTTTTAAAATAAAAACTATAAACCTAAAATTTCGGTTCAGTTAATCAAAAATTATTTCGGTTTCGAATCGATTTTTTGGTTAATCATGCTCACCCCTAAATTATTTTTGATGATTTAAATTATTGAGACTAAGTTGTAAAGAAATTTTCTGTTGATAAATAAGAATGGAGTATCGCAATTCAAATCTTAAACTTTAAGTGCATTAAAATCAACGTTATTTTTGAAATATCTCTTAAAAGACTATATAATTCATCATTAATAGTTGACTCTCATTCATTTTTTTAAATAGAATAAATTTCCTATTCATATTGTGCATATGGCTATATTCTTTCATGAATATATATATATATATATACACACACATTCATGGTGGATATATGCTAGTTAATCATTCTATCCCTTATTTTTCAAGTCTAATTATCTATTAATATGAAAAATTACATATAAAAATCTGTTAACCATATATTGTTTAAGTTCGTATTTAAATCTATTAACTATAATTTTTAAAAATTGAAATTCATATCCACATTCAATTAGACTGATTAGCCATGTAAATCGGTTTGAAATCGACCTTAACTACTGATTCAATGTTTTCTCAATTTTTTGTCAACCGAAATATACACCCATATTATTTCATCGAATCCAAAATAAGAAGGTAGAAAAGGAAACAATAAATAATGAAGGGTAGTTAATCACCTTCATATCTTAATTAATAATTAATAGTTATTATTAATTAGGTGAAATTACTTTTTTGGTATGAGAAAATAAAGTCAACTATAAGAAGTCGGTTGCATATTAGAATGCACCCTTCCAAGAATAGATCTTAATACAAAAACACTGCATAAATGGCAAACACATGAAACCTCGGCTGGTTATAGACCTCTTTTAATTCAAACACATGGGAAGTCAAATTTATAACCGCTACGTGCTTATGATGCCTCTAGCTTAATCACTTTTTAATTCTTTGGATCAGTAATTAATTCTTCTAATTCTTGTTACTTAATTAGGATGTGAAGCCCTTTAAAGTATTGCATTTTGGAACCCATTAATCCAACTACATCACGTTCTTGTTCTTAATAACCCATGGGGTGGTGGGCTGGTGGTGATGCATTTTAGATTAGGAATGAGAGATCTCATAATCAACTTCCGACACCTTCCATGGGGAGTGACAAGGAATCTTAACTTGCAACGACGTCCCAAATCTGGATTTAATCGGTCCAGTGGGGTTCGAATACTGGATGGTTAATCCAAAAAAAAATATTCTTGTTCTTAATTAGCAACTGACTCATTAATTTTTTTTTTTTGTATGATAACTTGATATTTAAAATTGGCTGTCAATTTGAATTTGTATCAAATAGATTCCATAAAACAAAATAAACCGTAAAATACTTCGTTCTAAATATTTAAAAATGCACTATATACAAGACTTGAACTTGAGATTTGAAATATAATAATTTTTTTTAGTCTAAGTCTCTCTACTTTTCATACATTGAATACTCAATTCATGTTTTGAAAAATAAACAATGAGTTCAAATTTCTATAAAGTAGATTGCATATTAGAATACAGTTCCAAGGATAG
Source organism: Excoecaria agallocha (assembly GCA_037975025.1). Classification (NCBI taxonomy): domain Eukaryota; kingdom Viridiplantae; phylum Streptophyta; class Magnoliopsida; order Malpighiales; family Euphorbiaceae; genus Excoecaria; species Excoecaria agallocha. Next base: position 123,183,828 of record CM075807.1, on the reverse strand, counting down.
ATCTCTATGCGAAACACCAAGTATAAATGGCACATGAAACTAAGTATAGCTTTAATTCCAGCACATGTTGAGTAAATTTATCATCTAGTGGTTAATTACTCCATCTATTTCAATTTAATTGCGGTTTAACTAATTCTTTTTGTCCCAATATATATATCACTTACACAAGTTAAATTAAGTATGAAATTTCTTTTCCTATATTAATTTTCTTTTAAATTTATTTAATTCTTTCCCTCCTTACTTATTATCTCACCCTAATTAAATGGTCAATACTAAATTAAATAACAGTATTTTTGATAAAATATTACAAATTTATCTAAAATTTAATTAATTTATTAAATTATTGGTTTTGGAGAAAACTTTAGTTGGTGGATGAATTGAGAAATAGGGAGTACTCTAAATTTTGTCAATTTGCCCTTCCAAAAAATGAGATAATCAATAGACAAATTGGTCGAAAAAAATTAAACATTAATTTTACTTTGAAAATTGAATAAATATTTATTACAATAAGGGTATATATATAAGTTCATATTCAAATATACCATATTTTCGGAAAGTGAATATGAGTTGGAATATTGTGAATGAAAAAAAAATTAATATTAGGAGAGAAAATTCTTCCAGAGGGAGAAAATCTAACTTGAATAGCTTTCTCCATAGCAAGCCAACTATAGCCTAAACTGAATTATTGGGAGCGCCTTCTCCAAATAAATAGTGGACTCATGGTCCAATTAAATTTTCTCACATATCATTGGATAACTTGTAAAAATCCCATTATATATGCTGTCTCTTACAAAATCATGGTTCAAGCTGTTTGATTATTTACCAAGAAAATATCAGAAATCAACAGAAACCACTTGAAGAAATGAAGCAAATCATATATAGCTAGCAAATTATCATGCATCCATGGCAGGCAATCAAAATCTAAAATTTTTCTATTTCGAGATATACATAACATTTCCAATGGAATAAAATAGGCCTTCTCTTTGTTCTACTCTGCGTTCTGTTTCTTCTTTCTAGTCAACCAATCATGACTAAGAAAAAAGATTTGCATCAGTTATCATTCTAGGGGTGTCTTCCTGTGGCTTTGCCACAAAGGAGAACATTATTAGGAATGTCATATTCATTAGAAAAGCTGCGTTCTGAAGTCCAGACCCTGAGATAGAGTTGCTGGCCAAGATACTGCCTGTCCCAAATTGCAGACCTCAGGTTCCACATGCCTTGGTTGTCCAATGAGACCAATATAGCGGTCCACGAGTTCGGATATACCTGCAAGAAAATCAATGTATATCGTGATAATTCAGGCTCTCACTATCCTTGCACTGCTTCTACTCATAGAACAAACTGTATAACTAGATTATGTATAAAACATAACAATAACAATGGATTACCTGCGCAGTATGTCTAGTAAGGGCATCAACCATATTGTAAGTGCGTCTCTTGGCTGGTGACCATTGACCATTACCATATCTGTATATAGTGTAATAGGATGATTAGAGCCTACTCAACTTTCAAATCAGAAAATTCATCCAAGCACATTTACTTACCCAATAACCCAAAAGTCATAACCATCAAGATGCCAAGATTGCATGGTATATTCGCTGTTCTGGAAAACAACTTCGATGAAATCATGAAGGGAGGTTGGAATGACAGAAGTAGCAACATATGCAGGACCCTCAGAGGGAAGGCTTTGGATGGAATCTGTACTGAAGACTCCTTGGATATTGAAGTAATCAGCAAGCTTTAGTGGGGTATCAGGATTAACATAAGAGACCCTGTTTACTGCGTAGCGCTTCTTTCCATTTATCAAAGGTTCTGAATTGGCCAATACAAATGTCTTTGTTGTTGCTATCTTTCCATAGTGATATGAGCCCTGAGGATTCGGCCTGGCTGCACTAGCAGTCAAATTCCATCTTCAAGCGAGAAAAGGAGACAATTGTTAAATGACTACCTTGCAATCGTATGGAGTTTCCAATAAGATCTAAAGTCATCTCAAAATAATCAATACCTGTATGTCCTGGCTTGCAACATAGACCAGTGAAATTGACCGGTAGGAGGAGAAGGCAGGGGTCCTGAGGCTGGGGTGTGAGAATTTGAGTAATGCAACACTGCTGTTGCTGTGAGAACTTGCTTGGTAAAACGTGTGGATGCAACAATGTAGTAATCCTTTGGAGGCTGATTCAAGGTTACTAAGACAGCCACAGATTGTCCAACATGCACATCGAGAGAGTCATAGATATTCTGAATGGTGTGAGATCCTTCAACCTCAACGAGCTTCATTGTGTGGCCCTGAATCCTGAAGTTTAAGGAGGTTGATAATCCCACGTTTGAGATCCTGACCATATAGGTTTTACCTGGATGCAAAAAGGCAAGATAATGTCAATGAAAGGGCTCATGAGCTCTTACAACATAATTAAAAAATAAAAAACGAGGGGCAGGACAATGGCATACCTTGATCACCACTGAATGTGGTATGAGTCTGGCCATTTATAAGGACTCCATCTGGAAAGGGAAGAGATTTTCCTGAGTCCAAAGATGCCTCTAGTGTCTGCAAACATAGGAAATAGATTAGAAAAGGATGTTAAAGACATGCCAGGAAAACTTGGAGCATCACATTAAAGTAAAATATTTGAGGAAACTAGGGCAAAGAAATAAGTTCCCTCGGTGGTAAATCATATCAAGCATTGGAGGAATGGCAACAGACATCAAATGGTGAAAACTTTTCCAAACATATGGTGAAATTACACCTGGTTGTCATGATATCATCCCTTGCCAATTTGTATAACTTTGTTTTTACTGGAAAAGACAAGATACTTATGCTTCAAAGAACAATTCAACCTAATATGGTGCATGCATTTTAATTTAGTAGTTTGTAGAGATATCTTAACAGCCAAAAAGGATCAATGTCCCTAAATAAAAAAAAATGCAGTTTCAATTAAAAAAAACCAAAATACATACGTAACAGCAAAGAAAAAAGAGAAAGGGAACAAAATACACAAGCAAAATAAAATAGGATAGCAGCATGTTTCAATTTTGGTAACAAAATATATAGCTCACACAATTGACAGAAAAATTCTCCTTTTATAGGATCAAGCACATAAACAAGAGTCAAAACTTCACTTTTAAAGACAAAACATATCTTGCTCACCTTGTGGCTGGACTTGTACCAATCTCCAATAAGCAGAGTGAAATCTCCGTCAGGGTTGGGGAAAGGGATTGGAATTTTAGGTCTTTCATAGATATTAAGTGCTCCATACCCTCCAGCAGCTCTATGAAGTAGAGTTGATGGGAAGTATGTGAAGGTACCAATTTGATCTTTGGTCTGGAACTTATAAGTGTAGTTTGAGTTTGGAGGGATAGGGCAATTGGTTCCCAGCACTCCATCTTGCCATGAGTTCTTCCTTTGTTTAATCCCATTCCTAGTTGAGATAAGATGCCATTATTTAAAAAATTTCATCATTTATGGAAACAAGAAAATATTATCCCATCCTGCAATATTCCAGAAAAAGAGAAAAACAACTAAACCTAAGGCACTAGTTTGCTGTTCTAGTAACATATTGATTTTTTTTTTCTTTTGTTCAAATTCTCTTTATAGAAATAGGAAAGGACGATTTCATATCCTATTTGCAAATTTCACCAAAATTCTAAACAAGGTATTATTTATTTAAGAAGAACCACATTCTGGATCAGAAGGAAGACTGAAATTGCAAATCTGAAATTCCTCAAGAAGCAACTTAATTAAAATGTAATTTCCCCCGTTTTCCAAACACATTCAATCAGAAGCAGAAATGGAGACTCCCATTATGTTTTCTTTACCAAAAAAGAAAAGGAAAACACAAAAACTGGGTAAATGCAGATACAGAAACAAAGAAACTAACCATGTCAAGAGGAGAGGCTGGTCCAGCTTGTTAATGAGGTTGAGAATAATGTTATCATTAGTGACAACTTCAAGTTTAGGACCGGGGAATTGGCCATTGATAAGAATAACCTATTCAAGATTCACAAAGATCAAAAGTTTACATACCCAGAACGACTAATCAAAGATTAGACTAACCAATAAGCAGCAAAAGTAACAAAAAAACAAACCTGTTGGGGTTGACCAAGGGGAGAAAGAGTGCCATAGGTCACAGTCCAAGTGTAGTACCTATATGGGTCATCTGCATTGATGATAGCAAAACCAAAAACAGCAAAAACAATAACAAGAAAATGCAAAGGCACCATCTTTTTCATTGTATCTGCAAAATAACTCTCGGGAACTTCCAATCAAGAGTAGAAACAGAGAAGGGTGACAAAGAAATGAACAATCCTGTCTGTTTCGAACTCTCTTGGGTCACAATCCGAATAAGGAATCGGCGAGGCTTATATAAAGAACAAGGCGCGAAAAGGACCCTCAGTGGTGTGCACCCAGCAGAGGACAAGAGTACCTTTGTTTTTTTTTTTTTTTTAAATATAATAATTGAAATAATAAATATTAAAAATATGTATGAAAGATTTAAGTTTCGAAATTGTGATGATAATCGGCGCAATAAACGCGTTTTCGGGTTTGTGATGAGTAGTTGCTTCAAACGAAAGTTATTTGTCGTAGCTGTAAGGTGGGTGACTCGGTGCGGTGCAAAAGTGATTTTTTATTTTTTTGCCTAAATTAACCATTAATTGCGCTTGATTGCTAATCATTATGCTTCATCACCTTTTGTCATTTTAGTCATTTTTATATAGTATTTTGTTTTTTTTTTTATAATTTCTTTCCATATCAGATTATAAAGTAATAAAAAATTTGTCAAAATAAGTTCTCACACTATTTTGTTTTAAGTGCTCACTTTAGATTTTTTTTTTAATTTTTAAATATGTATCCAATTAAAAGATTAGATACAAGTATACAACTTATTCACATTATTCTTACTTTAATAAATATTTATTCACTTATAAAGGTAATTTTTGTAATAATACGAAGATATGTAACTATTTTTATCATTTAAAATATTTTCACTAACTTTTTATGTACGACCTAAACAAATATTAGATGATAATATTTTGACTGTTATAAGGGTATACTTCTAGTAATAGATCCAATAAACGGTATATAAAGAGATTGTAATCCCATATATAACTCTCTTTCACTCTTAATTTTCTACTTAAAATTACTGTTTCTCATGTACTACCTAAGTTTTGGTTACATTTGTTTAGAAGAATTATAAGCTATTCGTAGGAAGTCAAACGTGGTAATGAAATATTTTATTTGACCAAATAGCAAGAGAAATGAGCAATTCTGCCACACCATAACCTTCAAATCCCTTACTAATTTCAACCATATGTCGAGTATACGAGTTCCTGTTCCATAAGTCAACTCTTAAACGAGTACATAAACTTTGCTAATTAGTATATGGTTCAGAGGCAATAATAATTTCATGAATTTATAAAAATTACAAAGAGAATAAAAGAAAGAAATTATGGCGTCCACCTGATCTGGCAGAGGACTGCGGTTTGGTGGATTTGAGTTGGGGACAGTAATAATAATAGGGCGTGGGATCCACACGGAATTCATTCATTCAAGATGCACGTGACCATTATTTATGCTCCAACCGGGTTTCCCTCTACTTGCGGTGGAACTGGAATGATAAGCACCCACCGCTACCTCCATCATGGGCGAATTTTACATCCACCAAACCACAAAACAGCTTCGAAAATTCATATCTTCCTCAACCTTATTCAAAGTATCAGAATTATCAATACATATCAGAATGGCTGAAGCCGTAATAAATGTTGGTACCTCATCATGATGTTCGGTTATGATGGAATTTATGAGGTTTATTTGCAACCTACAATCTTTATTTTGTGCAGTAACGATGCATCACGATCGCAACTAAATGCGGGCATGGCCACATTTTAGCCGGATTTGTATTGGATTTTAAGCCTACATAACTTTGTAATGTTATTCAGATCCAATCACAACTATGCATCTTAATGCTATTTTAGTTCAACCACATCAAAAATAAATACAATAGCCAACACTCCATGAAAATGCATAATAATGTTTGAAATCCAATTTCTTATAGTAACATTTATGATTATATTATATTAAACATTATGTTACTTTAATGAGAGATTGCTTGAAAGTTTATTTATAAACTTTGATTGCTTGGTTGACCAAAGGCTGTGCATGGTTAGCCATATCAACAATTAATCTTATCTTGGTTGATCATCTCCTTAATGTGGAGGCAATTGGGCCTTTAAAAAAAGTTGGATTTAGGAGCCCATACCCAATAAGGAAGAAAAATGAAAAAAAAAAAAAAAAGGCAAGGTTATATCATGTTAGATATAAATACAATTGCATTGAACTATACTCAAATCTGCCAACGTCGATCATATTCTATATTTTTTTGGTATGTCTCAAAACTTAATTTAATGTAAATTTTTTATTACAAGAAAAAGAACATCAAGATTTTTTTTATATATATATGAGATAGTGAGACGAAAATCTGACTCAAAACCTTCTACCTACATTTATTAAAGTATTTTTAAGAAAAAAGAAATTATGATTTATTAAACAATATTACTGTTAAATCATAATCTTTCGGTTACACTTTTAAGTAACTTTTTACCTTTCACGTTAATTAAAAAATAATTAAAATACTTTAATTTTATAAAAGAATTATAGTTATTGATAAATTTTTTTTATATTTTTAAAAATCTTATTTAATTTTAATTAAAAGTAGAGATAGGAAAAAATATTTAATAAAGTGTATAATAAATAGTGATATATATGTAAATTTATTTTTTAAATTTTAAAAATAACATTAAAAGGAAAATAAAATAAAATAAAAAAATAATTTTTTAAAATGAGTTGAAGGAAGTACTTAATAACATATTTACGGGAAGGAAAAAAGTCTTAACGCTTGGGACGAAGATTTATCTATTTAATTAGTTTTTTTTTCCTCAAAAAAGAGGATTCTTGAAGAAATGAGATGAAATAATTATAAACTAAAGTTTTTTAGTAGACTTATAATTGGATTGGAAAAAAAAAATTAGTTGACTTATTTTGAACTTAATCGAAAAAAAAAAAACAAAAACTTGAGCCCTTGTGCCTGTTTACCTAGTACTGACACACCAGAAGTAAGACAAAGGAAGAAGATAAGCTTTGTTCCTAGCCAGTCTCTTGTGCATGACAAAAACTACGCGTCGTTTAACAGTATCTCCAACAAATGCTACATCTCTGCAGCTTCCACGTTTCTTGAAACGTGTAACCCAAAAACATTTTCTCTATTGCCTTAGAAAATCATCAAAAGAATTGGATAACAACAACAATAAGTTGAACCTTCAGCTCCATAATCGCTGCAAAAATGTCTGATACTTCAAAATCTCCATTCTTCTCTTCAGGTAAACATATATAATTATATCCATTAATTGTATTTCTCTTCTAATATCTGATGAACTTTTTCAGACTCTTTTAATTTGGCGGTACTGCAGATACAGTAAGAGATATATTTCTATGGAGGAGGAAGAAATTGAACTTATTAAGCCTTTTAATATCAACAGCAACATGGGTTTTGCTTGATGTCTATGAATTCAACTTCGTCACTATTGCTTCATGGGCAGCCATTTTTACTATCACTTCCTTCTTCATCTATGGCAACCTGGTTAGGCTTTTTCGCAAGTAAGAAAGAAAAAGTACCGCCATTCTCGTTATATCTGATATATATATATAGAATAGAGAATAATATTGTCAATGAATTGATTTCAGAGAAGAGCCAAACTTGTCTGGCTGGGAAATACCATAGGAGACAGTTATGGAGACTGCAAATTCAGTAAGTGAAATGATCCAAAATGGAATTCGGTGGATGTTGAATGCAAGTTCTGAGAGAGAATGGTTTGTTTTTGTTCGAGTAGTTGCTGTCTTGTGGTTGCTTTCCTATGTTGGGAGCTTCTTTGATTTTCTGGCACTTGTTTACGTAGGTAAAGATTCTTAAAGCGTGCAGTTTACGTTGATGATTGTTATTCAAATTGGTAAATTTAGATGAAAAGTTGATTTTTCAAAATGATTTGGACTGACAGGTTGCACATTTGTCACATGTGCATCATCTAAAGTAATGGCATTGCAACATCATCTAAAATATACCTCTGCTAACTAATCACTTTAAAGCGAATGTAACTAATGTTGATGGTTACTTTTTCCACTATAGTGTATGTTCCAGAATTTTTCTGTCTTTTTTTAAACGTAATTTTGTATTTTTTGAATTTAACTTTCAATTATCTCCACAAGTTTCTATCTTATATAAGATCGCCGCCCTGTGGATGCAAAGGGTGTTGGCAGAAAAGTAATTGATAGTGTAAGAAATATACGGCAGTGAGTTGAATGGAAAACATTTTGCATATGATGGAGAAAAAAGCTTGTTTACTACTGGTGCACTTCCACGCAACAAACTCGAGTTTAATGTTGTACTTGAGGATATCACTTCTACCAGGTTGGGAAAATGAGAGATCGACAATATTTGGCCAAAGGATTCCAGACACATCGATGAGTACCATTTGGAAGGTCTGTTGTCATCTTTTTTGCTTGCAATTAATTCAGATTTCTCCATGATGTTCTACTTCTTATTCCTATTTTGTTTGATTTTCAATTGTGTAAAAAAATGAGGAGGTGCAACACCTCTCTTCTTAGACTGTTAAACTTGGTTTAAAGTAAAAAAAAAAATGACATTTATTTATAATTTTGTTTAACAAACATAAGAGTTGAAGAAAAGAGACAAGTATTGTAGGAACCAAATGCTTCTTTTGAGGTGCTAACATTTCAAAGTTATCATAACAAACTTTAACAATTTAAGTACATCACTTCAAATCAGTAGGTTTTGTATTTGAGTTTATTTTATTTTTTATAAATGGTTGACGATGTTGGTTTGATGTTATACAAAGAACTTTAATAATGACTTGTTGCAATTGGAATCATATTAGACTTTAAAAATTGTAATAATTTTTAGCGACGGATTTTACTGTCGTGAATTTAGGAACGAAAATCTAATTCCGTTGCTAATTTTGATCAATTCACCAAAACTTACCTTGGTTGGATTTAGCAATGAAATTCAATTTTCGTTTCTAAAAAATTGTATTCGTCAAATTAGCAATGTAACATCCTTATCTAATAGTTTTTTCCGATACGAAATTAAGCGGTAAGCCAAAATTTTTTTTTCACTTACCCCAAAGTCTATTGACTGCCAAAACTAATCCTATTCAAATTAATACATTTAACTCATAATTGTCTATAATTAATACTATTCATCATTTATCAAAAGCACAACGACTAATAATAATAATAAAATATAACAAATAAATTGCGACGGAATTTTCATCATTAGAGACAATTTGTTGCGTCGTTAATTTTCATTTTTATTTTCAATTTAAAAATAATAATTAGCGACGATATTTTTGTCGCTAACAATTATAATTATATTTCTCACGACTAATTTTAAAATTCATTTAGAAATGGTTACATTCTTTTTAGCAACTGAATTACAATTCCGTCGCCAATAATTTAATGCTTAGGTTATTTGCGACTGGACAACGATTACCGACGGAAAAAATCCAATTAACAACGAATTTTTCATCGTGAATTGGCAATTTTTTGTAGTGGGGTGTGTGTGAAAATATACAAAAAAAATATGATTTTTTAGTTACATTTTTTAGCCAAAATCCGATTTTATCTGTTTTTTCGATTCAATCCGGTTTTTAATAGTTAAATCAACTGACTGACTTATTGATTTACCATTAAACTGATTTAACCATTCGATTCGGTTTTAATAACATTGCTTGTACCAAGATACGTTTGTACACTAAACAGTTTTGGTAACTATGAATGAAAAATGGAAAATAAAAATAAAGAGAAAAGAAAAATACGATTTCACAAAATTACTATAAAAAAGTAAAAGTATTTTCACCAATACCAAATGATTACAAAAATACAATTTTTTAAAATTTCTATTCTTAAAATACCATTTTTTTAATAAAAATTCTATTTTTGCCCAACTTTTCATTAAATCGCCTTTTAAAAAGTTGCCCATTTAAAATCAACTTTCTATTTTCACTCAACTTTTCATTAATCACTTTTTTAAATGTCTTCTATTTAAAATCAAATTTTCATCTTCTCAATTCCGGTAACATGCATGTTTATTTTTTTTCGTGTTAGTTTACATTAAAAATTTTATAGCATTCAATTTGATATATCGATGTATATCAAAATATTTCCACCAGCATACTAACTACCAATAATGCACTTGGTATACCAATACGTTTGACAAATTACAGAATTAAAAATGTATGTCCTCTATTTTAATATATCTATATATAAATATTAGTATACCAAACTGTATTATTGCAATTTCTAACTTGAAACCGGTATATCAAAGTATGCCATATGATATACTCAATTTCAATCTTAAAATCACTTTTTTGAAGTTCTATATATACAAAGGTATACCAACTGAAAAATAGAGAAATTAAAGGCGAAAATAGAGATAAAAAAATATAAACTTTCAACTTGTAAATCTTTTTTGGTAGTGCAATTGATGACAATAAGGAGCGAAAATACAAGATATTGGTGTTGGCTTGGAGAGTGATCACCAATAGCAAGGGAAAAGGCAGAACCTTGAGCGGAAGCACAAATAATCGGCTTAAAAGTAACGGCAAGGGGATTGTGGGATTTTTGGAAAACAATGGGGAATGTATTTAAATAATGATTAGTAACGGTAAGGGGAATGTGGGATTTTTGGAAAACAACGTTAAAATAAACATGAATTTTCATTAATTGATAAGATTTTTTCTAAAATAATAAAAAAAAGTGGTTTAATAAATGTATTTTTAAAACTAAAAAAGAGAAATGTATTTTTAAAAATGAAGGGAAAAAAGTGGTATTTTATACAATTTTCTTAACAAAAATTGAAAACAATACCGGAATTTAGGCCTAAGGTTAAGACCAGTCTTCCAGACCAAACTTAGTTGGACCGGACCCAAACCTTCTAGCAGCCCAATTAAATGTAAAAAATTCCAACATATTTTCGCAAGATTGGATCACATGGTTGCATGTGGCTATCAATATTTTCAGTACCGTACTGGTTGCCAAAAATTAATTTCAATCCCAGAAATTGGATGGCTGATTTAATGGGCATATTTATTTACTTTATTTCTATGGGCCAGATCATTGCTTGTGCTTGTAGTTCTTTGATTAATTATACACTTTCTCTGTGCAGGAATTATCAGCTATATATCCCTCTCTACATTCATTTACATGCCCAATTTGATCAAAAGGTAGGGTATTGACAATAAAATTCAAGATTGTTGGCCAATCACATTATTGGAGTCTTCAATTCACTGTTCAACTGTCTAGATTGCAATGTTTCAAAAAATAAGGAAGGTCAAATTATCAGCTATATATCCCTCTCTGCATTCATGTACGTGCCCAATTTGATCACATGGTTGGGTCTTGACAATAAAATTCAAGATTGTTGGCCATTGGAGCCTTCAATTCCCTGTTCTACTGTTTAGATTGCAATGTTGGGTTAATTTCACTCATACTTTGCTAAATTTATGCCTAGATTACATAAAAGTAATAAAAAAATTTTTATTATACAAAAGTTATTAAAATTAGCAAATATTATATGAAAAAGTAATTATAACTGATTTTCGGTAAAAATCAATACCAAAAAGTACATGTGATACGTCTTGTCAACACCTTGTATACATATGAATATGTTTTTTTGCCATATCATTAAAGGACATGTTAATCTTGCCACGTGTCGGTTTTTTAGGAATGTTTTGCCACGTGTTATGATGATGTGGCAATACATATGATGATGTGACATAAAAAGCATTTTTACGTATATATAAGGTACTGACATGACATGTCACATTATTTTTCAGCGTTAGTTTTCATTGAAAATCGGTAGATGATTATTTTTGTATATAATATTACTAACTTCAATGATTTTTATATTACAAAAAATTATTTGGTTATTTTTACGTATTTAGACATAAATTTAATGATTATAAGTGAAATTAATCCATTTCAAAAAGTAAGGAATGTCGAATTGGTGTCAACTAGTTCATGGTTCATCTATTTTTATTCAATCTGATAAAACAGAGGATTAAAGTTATTTTTACTTTTCGTATTTATTTTTTATTTATTACTTTTAAATTTTAAAATATATAACTAAAATTTAAAATATTGATATTTTATTGATAATTTCTTCCGAATTATGTTATTCGTTTTGAGATTTTTTTCTTTCTTTTGAAACCTTTAAATTAAATCTAAAAATATTTCACAGGCATTATCTAACAAATTAAAATGACTTCTAACAAATTAAAATGACTTTTAACCCTATATTAAATCAAGTCAAAATACATTTTAATTAAAAATTAATGTTTAAAAATTATTTATATGGATAGATACTGCAGGAGGGATAAGTGTGCTAGCGATATATGTGAAGAATGAAGATAAAATGAAGAGGTGCGAAGAAATGGATGAATTATATGAAACTGTGGATGAGAAAGTTCTTAAGAAAGTCAAGAACAAGTTGACCAAGGTTGAATGGATTTACTACCTTTAATTTTATTAGATAAAATAGGATTTATGATTACGTTTGTAGATGCATCATGCACTGTAATTAGTTCGAATATAATTGCAAATTTATGACTTTCCTTTTTACTTAATTATCTGATTTTATATATTTTCTAATCTAAATATAATGGTGGATCAAGGTGAGTTTTTGGATGTTGATGTGGCATCATTTTATTTAGGTATTTTTTTTAACTAATTAAGATGTTAACATGGTAATTTTTTAGAGTAGTTTTAATTTATGTAAGAAGGGCATGTTTGGTTGGTTGGATTGTAGTAGCTTATTTAGTGTTAACTTGTATAGTATTAGTCTTCATATAGTGTTAGCTTGTAGGAGTGTACACGGATTTGAATCTTTCTGTATCGAACCAAAGTACCAAAAAAAAGATTCAGAACCGAATTGTCCCATTAATTTTTTGACTAGAATCAAACCAAATTGTACCATTAATATTATTTGGAACAAATCTGAATGTTTTATCTAGAACCTGATCGAAAACCGTATTGAACTGTATCGAATTACTTGTAACGAAAGAACCGATATTTATTAATTTGTATATATAATACTAATAATTTATATATAAATATTACTTATAATTTTTATTCTATATGACTGCATAAATTTAATTTCATAATTGTTTATATTATATATTTTAATACACAAAATTAAAATAATAATTAGTTAATAAATTAAATTAAATATTTTAATTATTAAGAATAGAAATTTAATTATTATAATAATTATTCTATCTACATGAATATGAATATATAACTAAAATAATTTGTGTTTAATTTAATCTATTTTTAATATCACTCAACTACTATTTAATTTTTTTATAAATATTTTTATAGATATGTAAGTTAAACAATTTATCATATAAGTATTTTATCAATTAATTTTATTTACTTTGACTCTGAGTATTAATTAACTAATACTCATATATTTTTAGGACAATACATATATGAATATCTAAATTAATAATGTAATTAAATATATTTATTATATATAATGAAATATTATCAATTAATGTATTATATGAGTGTACGTATAATCATTTTACCAATTAATTTAATTTATTTTTAGTATCATTTAACTAATATTTATATATTTTCGCACAATACCTATATTAGTAATGAAGTTGTAAATCAATAATGTGATTATGTATAGTTATAATACATAATAAAATTTTATCAATTAATATAATTAGGGATGAGCAAAAAAAAGAAAAAAAAATATGGTTATGGTTAACCGATCCGATAGATTCGGTTACGGTTTTTAATTTTTATATTTTTTATTAGTGGTTACGGTTTACGTTTTTAAGTACTGGTTAACCATTAGTCCACGGTTAACCGGTTCATATATATATATATATATATATATATATATATATATATATATATATATATATATATCTTCAATTTTCTCTATTTCTCTCTAAAATTTACATGAAATAATACTTTAAAATATATTTTTATTTTTATACCTTAATTTTTTATATTTTCCTATAAAATTTATATAACACTTTAAAATAAATTTATATTATATAATTCTCTTTAATTATTTAGCAATATTTATATATAGTATACAATTAACTTTTTTTTATCATATATTGGTGTTCATATTTTACTTAATAGCATTTAATTATATTATTATCCAAAATTTTATTTGACTTAGAATTAAACATAGTAATTTTGAATAAATATCATATCTATTTTATAATATTAGCTATTAATTTATAAAATATGAATTTTGGCTAATAAATTATTTTTATTTCGTTATTTTTATATTAAATTACTTTACACATTGAAAATTGAATTAAACTTTATCTAATTTTTTTATATAATTTTATGTTATAAATTTTAATGGTTAACCGAAAAATATTGGTCAACCAAACCGAAAAATCGAAATCTATTGATTGGTTAACCGAATGTAACTGACTGGTTAATGGTTAATAATTTTGAAAAATCGATATTAATGAACTGGTTAATTTTTTTTGCTAATGGAACAGTTAACCAGTCTATGCTCATCCCTAAATATAATTATATAAGTATGTAATTGTCTTATCAATTAACTTTATTTATTTTTATATTATGAATGATTGAATGTATTTATATGAGTACATATCATCTTATCAATTAATTTTATTTATTTTTAATATCACTCAAATATTATTCATTTATTTTTAGCTCAAGGCGTAAATAAATATATAAATTAATAATTTAATTATATAGTTTAGAAAAAATAAAATTATATATTGTATTATGTGCATGTATAAAGTGATTTAATATTATACTAAATGCGTGATTTTTTGGGGATATGAAATTCAATTAATTCCCATGATATATTAAAACCTCAACCTTCGATCTTCATAAAATCGATTGAACTGTTCGGATGGGGCAAATGATCGATAATGTTCAAATAATTAAAACTAAGTCCAACCCATTAAGGGTCATTTGTGAAGGCCCAGCACCGAGAAAGTTCAAGGATGCCTAGGCCTTCCCAGCTAGCTAGGATGCATGGAATGAGGTAGTCCAATCGGATAAGACTAGTTCTTGACACACTAAGGCCATCTGACATACGCCGCTGTCAAATTACCATCACTTTCATGCCAACCCATGCCTGCTCCATAATAGATCTATTGTTCAAGATTATTGTTTGAGTTACCCAACTCTATAAATAGCATGTTTATTCTAAAAAAAGACACATGATTTTAATATATTTCTCTCTCTAGTCATTCTCTCTTATTTACTAACTTAAGTTTTGGAGTGCTAACGTTTAATCCTATCGGGTAAACTCCTTTTTGCAGGATTTCATACTCCATCATCTGCTCGGTCCCAGCTCATCAAACTCACATCGACTCCCTTTTTTCATTAATAAGGGTCCTCTCCTTTTTTTATGAAAATAATATATTTATCAATTGCCATCCAACTTTGATAAACAATTAAATTTGTTTTATCTAAATTTTTTATAATATTCTATCACTAGTTATTTTCACTTCAAAAATCTGTTAGGGAAACTTTCTGTTTTGGATTCCTATTCTGTTTTATTTATATTTATCTTGTAAATACTTGTAGTTATCCTCTGCTCTATTATTGTAAATACTTTGTACATTTACTATCAACACTATAAATACTTTGGGCTGATATGCTTTGCGTAGGTGATTAATATACAATTATTTCTATTAATATTATTTTCTCTCATCAGATTTTACATGGTATCAAAACCTTCTTCTCTCTATCTCTAAATGGCAAATTCCATTGTTCCCTTTACTTCTTCTACCACCACATCCTCCACTATTTCTTAAGTCACTCTTTCTCTGTCAAACTAAACACAAAAAATTACCTAGCCTAGAAAACACAATTCATTCCCATTCTAAACTATCAAGATTTACATGGTATCATTGATGGCTCTTTTCCTCCACCAGCAAAAACCATTTTCTCTGATGACAATAACACAATTCAAGTTCCCAATCCAGATAATGCAATACAGTTCAAAAAGGATCAGATGTTTCTCTCTTGGCTATTCTTCTCTCTTACAAAAGACATCTTTCAATATGTCATGGACTCTTATCATCACGTGTGGTATGGATGGCGTTAAAAAGTGCTTTCGGCTCAATATCTCAAAATCGACAACTCCAACTCCATATTGAGCTTAGAAACTCAAAAGGAATGATTTATCTGTTTCTCACTACTTGCAAAAAGCAAAAGCTCTTGCTTATGAACTTAATACAGATGGTAAGCCATTCTCTCCTGCTGAATTCAATGCAATTATTTATCGCAATATTGGATCTAAATTTTATAACATCATTACTGCTCTTAAATCTTCATAATGAGCTTGTTTCCTTTTATGAGTTACATAGACAACCGGTAGCATATGAAATTCTTATACATAGTGCACTTATTCCCCAAGCAAACATGGTTCTCAAAAACTCAAGTCCAATCCTTTCAACACCACCTGGAAACTCTTTCCATCCATGAGGTAACATTGGTTTTACTCCTCGCAATACTAATAGCAATAATCAATTATCTCGTGGTGGCCCTTGTCAAATCTGTGGTTATTATAATCACACTACTCCCACTTGTCATCATCTCTATGCTCCAAAAAATCAAAATTTCAATGGCCATTAGCCTTTTCCACTGTACTCCCCTCACCCTTCCCAAATCTTTACTCGTCCATTCGACCCTATGGCCAACTATACTGTTCTGGATCCCCACCAAAATCAACCTATGCATTGGTTTCTTGACATTGCTTCCAATATCATATTACTCTTGATGTTCAGTCCCTTAATGGTGCCACTGAGTACACTGGTAATGATCTCATTCATATAGATAATAGTCATGATTTACAAATTACTCACATCGGTACTACTTCCATTCTTTCTTAGTATTTTACGTGTTCCTTCCATCATGAAAAATCTATTTTCTGTTCAAAAGTTCTCTTCTAACAACTCATATTTTTTTGAATTTTGGCCTGATTTTTTCTTGATCAAGGACCAGTAAACAAAGAAGGTACTGATGCAAGAACTCAGTGAGTCGGGCATGTACACCCTTTGCTCTCCTAAGTATGCCTTAACAGCTCAATTACTGACCCTTGATGAGTGGTATGTGCATTTTGGATATCCCAACAACAAAAAATTTCAAATTTTATCTAAGTCCAATTTAATTTCTAGTTCTTCCAATCATCTATTTCCTTATTTTAGTTATCTATTAGGGAAACTGGTTTGCATTCCTCTTATAGCCGTTGAGCACAAAAGTTATGCTCTTTTTGATACCATATACATTATGATGTTTGGGGATTAGCCCCTATTCTTTCATATTATGACCATCGTTATTTTATTTTATTTATTGATAATTTTACTCGATATGCTTGGGTTTATTTTTTGAAGAATAAAAGTGATGTTTATGACATTTTCTTGCAATTTAAAAAATTGATTGATAGACAATTTAACATGAAGATTTAGGCTTTTCATTCAGACTGGGGTGGGGAGATTATCAAAAATTAAATAATTATTTTCATAATGTTGGCATCCAATACCGCATTGCTTGCCCACACACCCATAAACAAAATGGTACTTCTGAAAGAAAAATTTGTCATCTTGTTGATACCGTATTAACTCTACTTGCTCATGCTAATCTTCCTCTTAAATAAGGAATTTTTCTGTACAGCAAAGTGCTCATTTAATTAATCTTTTGCCTAGTCATGTTCTTTATAAAAAGTCTCATTTTTAGCTACTATTTAAAATCGACCCAAATTTCGTTGATGTCAAGCCATTTGGCTATGCCATTTTCCCTCTTCTCGAACCCTACAATGTTCATAAATTCCCATTTTGCACCACTCCAGGCATTAACTTAGGTCGCAATCCTACCCATGCTGCTTATCGTTGCCTTGATAAATCTACCAATCAAATTTACTTAGCTCGATATGTTCATATTCATGACAATATTTTCCCATATTTTGACCCTTATCCATCTCATCAAAGGCTGTTGATCAAGCTCCTTGGCTCCATGTCATCACCGGCTTACACTCACTTATGGTCCCTCCATCAGTCCTTTTTCATAGTATGAATTCTAATTCTCTTCCATCTTTATCATCTGCTACTCACAATTCTACTTCATCTCAAACTCCTTCTTTATCTTCCTTTTTTAATTTGTATCCACCTCAAAGTCCTTCCTTATCCTTATCTCTATCTTCCCCTTCTGATAAACATTTATCTTCTCCAGTGTCTACCTAAATCGCTTTTACCATTCCCACTGAAAAACCCAACCTTAACTTGGTAATTAATCTCATAAAATACTCTATCCCTTCCTCCTAGTCATCTCCCTTCTCCTTCTTACGCTTTCACCAAATGACACTAAAATCCACCACCATGTGTAAATGCCAAGCCAATCTTGCTCACACCAGACCAAATTACCTACACACTGAATCAAAAATCTTTCACAAAGCCAAGCCTCACCCTAAATGGAAAGCAGCAATGACTGAAGAGCTCAATGCTCTTATTACAAATGAGACTTGGACTCTGGTTTCACGACCTGCATATAAGAACATTATTGAAAACAAGTGGATTTTTAGAATCAAATGGAAGTTTGATGGTGGCATCGATCGGTATAAGGCGTGCTTTGCGGCTAAATGCTATGCCCAGCAATCAGAAATAGATTACTATGAGACCTTTTCTCCTATGGTAAAGTTCACTATTGTGCGTACTATTATCATAGTCAGTCAATGGCCCATTTGTCAAATTGACATCTCCAATGCCTTTTTACATAGGTATCTTGATGATGAAATATATATAGAGCAACCTGCAGGTTACACCAACTATGCTTTTCCAAAGCATATCTGTAGCTTTTATAGGTCTCTCTATAACCTCAAGTAGGCTCCTTGTCAATGGTTTACATGTTTATCTGAATTTTTAATCAATCTTAGGTTTACTGCCTACAAAGCTTATAGCATTTTGATTTATGTTGATGACATCTTGTTAATCTATTCAGATGCTAATCTGTTCAGATGCCTCAAAACTAGATTGGTTTATCAATTGTATAAAGAAGGCATTCCGTATCAAAGATACTGGGTCTCTTCACTATTTCTTGGACATTCAAGTTGTTCCCTATCCCTCTAGCATTATTCTTACACAACAAAAATATCTCGAGGGCCTGCTTGCTGAGACAAATATGATGCACTTAAAGCCTTACTCAATGCCTTTGGCTACCACTCCTAATCTGAGCAAAGCAATGGGTGTTCCTTTGCCTTACCCAGAACAGTATCATCAAGTTATTGGTGCTCTTCAATATTTGATCTTGACTTGCCTTGATATCTCTTTCTCAGTTAACAAATTGGCTCAATTTATACATTGCCCAATGGATGTTCATTGGCAAATAATAAAGAAATTTCTCCGCTATCTTCGAGGCACATGTGCCTATGGTCTCCTTATCTCTAAATATACCGATTTGTCTCTTCAAAGATTCTTCGACAGTGACTGAGCAGGTTGTCTTGATGATCGGTGTTCAACTGGTGGATATCTTATCTATCTCGGCACCAACCTTATCTCCTGGTCTTCAAAGAAACATACTGCTTCTAGGTCTTCCACAGGGAGTGAGTATATAAGGCTTTGGCAAATGTCACTATAGAAGTTTTATGGCTGCATTCTTTGCTCAATGAATTAGGTTTTCTCTCTTCAACTCCTGCATTTTTATGGTGTGACAATATTGGAGCTGTTTATTTATCTTCAAACCCCATTTTTCATGGTCAAACTAAGCATGTAGAGATAGGCAATTTGCCTATCAAATTTATTTCTTTCGCTGATCAACTGGTTGATATTTTAACCAAGTCGTTGGGCAGAACAACCTTTCATCTTCTTCGTGACAAGCTTCATCTCTGGTCCCTTCCACCATCAGCTTGGGAGGGTGTTAGTTCTGTTTCGAATTACTATTCTGTTTTATTTATATTTATCTTGTAAATGCTTGTAGTTATCGTTTGCTCTGTTATTGTAAATATTCTTTACACTTACAATTCAACATTATAAATACTTTGGGCTGATATGCTTTACGTACGTGATTAGTATAAAATTATTTCTATCAATACTATTTTCTCTCATCAGATTTTACAAAATCAAATTCACAGTCATAGATATTTTTTGGTCAATTTAAGAAAATAATTGTTGCCGTGATTTTTAGAGAAGAAAGGTATATAAATAGAGAGTTTAAATGGATTTGATTAGTATTCAATCATTTAAAAAAAGAAAAATTCCTTTGTCCATTTATAAATATTAACACATGAAATCACATAAGCATGCGATTGTTTTTCACTTCTTATTTCATATCATTACTTTTTTCCCTTTCATTTACTTTCATTGTAAAATATTTACGATATATTTTTTTTATTTAAATTATACATTTTTTGTATATATCAATTTTTTTCCTTTATCTATTTATAAATTAATATATGAAAATCACATAAACATACAACTGTTTTTCACTCCTTTTTTTTCGTATCATTACATTTTCTTCATTTTATTTGCTTGGATTGTACCGTTTATTAATAAAATATAAAATTTTTGTATACTGTAATTCTTGATTTTATTATAATAACTTGCGCAATGCGCAAGTTTCCCAATCAAGCAAAAATTCATCTCAATACAAAAGTTTAAGAACACAAATTTTCTATTTTTCTTAATAAAGCAACCCGAGACCAACTTTGACACCAACTCTACAATTCTTTCTCTTTCTTTGATAAATCTCCATTTATCTATCATTAAACATACCTATTAATCATTGATAAATCTCCATTTATCTATCATTAAAGATTCCTGTTAATCATTAATTTTTCAAAAGAAAAATAGAAGAGGTACAAAAGAATTCAGCTTACCTCTCAAGAGAACAAAGCCCGTGGCAATTCCCAAGCATCCAAAGAACTCCATTATAAGTTATAACCAAACTTCATTAAACACAATTTATTCAATAATTCAAACTATCAATCATATAGAAGTCAATTGAAGGAATATGATATCTTGTTCCTCCTTAACAGGCCGAGATAGCAACAAGACAACCAAACAAAATTTCACTCCCTCATCAACTTATCTCTGCTGGTTCTCATCTCTAACAAATTAATTAAAGCTTATTCTTCTCTAATCATGTTCTAATCACCTATTGCTACAGAAAATTCAAGAGAGAGATTGAAAGGAAAACACTTACATCTTAGAAGCTCTAACCTGTTAGAATTGATTCAAAATTAATATTTTAATTAATTATGTAGTAGTCTTTATTTTTACAAAATTCTTAGAGGTGACAGCAGAGGATATGTCATCCACAATAAGCACAAATCTTGAATCTGCATATCACATCTGCCAACTTGCTCATCAATCACGTGGCTGTGAGAGACGGTAATTTGGATCCGCTACTGATAGTTTAAGGGGCTGAAAAATGTTACTTTCAGAAGGCAAGTCAATTGTCCCCACTGTTAAATGAATACATGCATTTCTTCACCCAGAAGAAGACATTCAACAAATTAAATTAAATGCATTATTCATGTAAAAGTGCGAAGTCTTTCTGCTTTTAGTGTTAAACTAATTAATATTATGAATTGAAAATCACATGTAGTTCAAACGGTCTAAAGTTTGGCTATTTTTCTGTTTGACCAGGGTTAGAATGCACCAAGTATCTTTCCTACTCTATATATAGAACCATTCTAGTTTCATTATGCAAACTCATAAACATAGTTGTTGACATATTCCTATACCTAGCTAGTACTATGTCATTAGACATTGCATTTAGTGCTTTGCTTCAAGCAATTGATACAGCAAAACAGAAAGCATTTTTGTTCAAGAAAACATTAAAAGACCTTGAATCTACTCTTAATTTGGTCCGTCCAATCATCCAGCTTGTGAACTGGCCATCTCCCGATATATTGAGCAGGTTTGTTCAGCAGTTGGAGAGAGCAAAAGCCCTTGTTGACATGTATTATGATATCAGTAGGTTTGAGGTGGGCAAGAAGCGCAGAATCAGGAAGCAGCTTCGAGCAATGAATTCATCTCTCCAGCAATTGTTACTGCAGGATGCGAACCCTATAAGGCAAGGAGGGCATCGTGGTAAGCAATCCAGCTCTTTTTGTGACGGCAAGAATCATTGTGTTTTCCAATAGTTGCTTCAGAGTTTGCGTTTACATGAGTTAAAGAAGTCTTATTAAATGGAGGGCATATTTTTTGCCAAAATATAGAGGCATTAATCCCCGCTAGTAACTGGCTATTTGGACTTAAAAGTTTAACACATATATATGCTTTACATATTTTGTCGACTTTTTGTATGTCAATCCATCTTAATATTATTTTTGTTATTCTCAGGTCATAATAACTTGAGACTTGGAATAGAAGCTGCACAATTAGGAGTCGATGTGACTTCACTATTAGTTAATACAATCAATATGATGGATGAAGATAATGAAGAAGAGGAGGATGAAGAAGAGGAGGATTAATGAGTGTTTTGATGTATAAACATTTAGTATGTTTCTTTTATTATGTTGGCTTCAAAAGCTACAAGTCAAACATTTAATTTTGATGATGACTTAACATTATAATACTTGAAGTATTGTGTGCTTAATATGTTTTATGCTTATCTGATTCCTGTGCAAATATCTTGATGCAGTTCTAATTCGACTAGAACAAGATCAGAACTAACATATGCATAGCAACAAGAAAGCAGACTTTTCCTCTGTATCTATTGTTACCGTTTTCTTTGGTCATCAGGTCTTCCCGAATTTATGAGTTGTTTTCTTAGGAAGATGCTACTGTATCATGTCTATTTGACTAGTAACATGTACTGTTTGAGCTTTTTAATCCTAGAAAATATCTGGCTTATAAAAATTAAAAAAATATATATTTGTATCTTTACGTATTCTTTTCGTATAATTTTATTGAAGATACACAAATTTTTTAACAGTTAAATCACTTTAATCAGAAAATTATGAATTCGAGATTGAAGCACCGATACAACAAGCGGTATCAGCTTAATTAAAATATCCACATTACATGTTCTAAAAGGTTCCCAACCTGATGGTAAGCATACATCCACAAGCGCATGTAAAGCACACAACTTTTTTTGCAAAGTTTAGTTGAACAAAGAATAGAGGTCTTAAGGCTCAAAAATTTCACTTAAGTGACTCAACAGCATTATTTTTGCTGAAGTTAGGGGCCAATAAATGCATTTGTTGATATAACAGTGAGGTTGAACTTGACTTATCTTGGGACTTGGTCTCTGTTTTTATGGTTAAACGCGTTAAACTAATTGATAAGTTGCCTGCTTGTGCTTTGGCAATCAGTATCATGGACCGGGTCATCTTCTGCTCTATATATAATCAAGCCATTCTTATTGTTTCATAATACAAACTCAGAAACTCTATATACATACAATTCTTGTTTCATTACACAATCTCGGAAACTCTATATACAAACTATTCTTGTTTCATCACACAAACTCAAAAACATAGTTGTCGATCGCCACTTAAGAAACATAGTTGCCTACTTGCGCTTTCATGCTCTATATAGAACCCATTAATCTTGTTTAATCCCAGAAACTCAGAAACAACGTTCTTGATTCCTACGTACTTAGTACTAACTATGCCGCTTATCGAAGAGGTCCTGTTAGGAGCTGCATTAGGTGCTTTGGTTCAAGCAATTTTTATAGCAAAAGAGAAGGCAACTTTCTTCAAGAAAACACTAGAGCATCTTGAATCTACTCTTCATTCGGTCAGACCAATCGCGGAGCAAGTAAACAAGTCCGAAAATTGTCCAACCGATATGTTGAGAAGGTTCGTTGAGCAGTTGGAGAAAGCAAAAGCCCTTGTTGACATGTATTCTGATATCAGGAAGTGGAAGTTTCTTAAGAAGAGGAAGGTCAAGAAACTGATTCAAGCAATGGATGCATCTCTTCAGCGATTCTTGACTCAAGATTTTCAGGTTGAACAATTGTTTTACCTTACAATTATTGACAAAGAAGTGACTGAAATGAACAAGAAGATGGATCACATCATCACACTGTTGGAAGGAGATAGGGATTTCGCAATGCCGGAACCTGCAATCAAAGAGACCTTATCAAGCCCAGAGAAAAATGAGAGCGATGATAAGCAATCCAGTCCAGCATTTAAATTACATTGGAAGATGAGTTTAGACATTTGCTTTTGGCGTCATGCTAGTGATGAGAAGATGCGAATGTGAATTGGTTAGCTCAGACGTTGTAGTTTCTGCAGTAGGTTTTCCAGCATAGACATTTCTGGTTCTGGTAATCTGCAGAGTGTAATAATTACTTTCAATCTTAAGAGATGCGGAAGAATTTGTTTGACTGTATTCTCTTATTTTTTGGAGGGCTGTTATAGTTTCTTTTTCAGGGCTGTTTGCTGTTGATGTTCTGTTCTTAGGTAGGGGATTTGTATCTGATTTTTGTACTAGGGACTGATAGTCTTGAATTTGTGTAGCTGTTGTGGCTTCCTGCTGTTAGCAATAAAATTCTGTAGCTTATAAAAAAAAAATTCTAAGTAAAACTGTCCAATTTGTAGCTGTAAATGAGAATGAATCGTAAACTTATAATTAAACTTAACTGCATAAAAATTAAATGTCTATTATCAGGCTATTTCCCTTCCTTCCCATCTTCTTGGAAACTTCCTGGTGGAAAGTAATTTCTAACTTTAAAAAATTTCTAAAATTGTCTTTAGAATTGTCTCCTTTTTCTAGAATACAATGTATAGCTATAACTTGTTTCTTGTGATTGGATCTAGATTTTTTAGCATATAACTAATAAGTTGCATAAATGAAAAGTAATTGGATAGAAACATATCGAATTTATAAAAATTTCATAAATCAAATTAATAAAAAAATTGACACATAAAAATAGTTGGTTGGAAAAAAAAGTTAAATAATAGTTAATATATTCAGGAAAGAAATTTTCAAGGTCCGTATAAATACCTCATTGTATCAAGCATATGATATAAGCCAAATTGAGTGAAACACATTCTCGTCTCTAACTCTCTCCTTCACACCTTCTAACTCTTTAAGCTTTAATCAATTTTTTTTGTTTTTTGTTTTTGTTTTTATATGTGACTGAATCATAAAAATAGAGTAAAAATTATTTCTTAAAATTATAAAAATAAACTATCATATACTTGTATTTAATTAATGAAGATTCTTATGCCTTCCATATCAAGCAAATGCATGCCATCATTCAATATATATGTAATTTATAAAGTTCAATGTATATACTTTTGAAGATTCATATATCCCAAACCATCTCAATATTCTCCATTTTTTAGGATTCAATGATGCAACTAATAGAAGACAGGAATCTCCTTCTTGATGTATGCTCTGTAATTTGATATGTAACTTTTATATATTCATTTCATTTCATATTAAGTATTTTTTTTAAAAGTAATCTTAAATTAAGTGTTTTTGAAAGAAAATTATATATTTTATTCCAATATAAGTGTTTTTCTAAACAAAATGAAGTGATCTTTTATATATATTTTTTGTCTAAATATATCCCTTGCATTACTAAATACTTTTATTAAAATTAGAATAATAAATTAAATATCTCTTTTCACTTGTAAAATATTAACGTAAAGCAGGCTATTAATTGATTTTTTTAAACCTAATGCAATATCCTTAAAAATAGAATGCACAATAAGTTTTGGGATTTTATTGGAGATGGTGAAATTTTTTAAAATATTTTGAAATTTAAATTTACAGTAAAAAAATTAGACTTTTGAATATTAAAAACTGGCATAGGTGGTACCAGTTTCTATCATAATGGAGTCCATAAAAATTAACTTTTCAGCGTCAAAAATAGGCACTATGTCTGCTGGTTTCGGACTTGAAAAATCTTTTATTTGGTATGGACAGAATTTTAAGCTGAATTAGCCCTGTAGAATGGTCATTTCAGTTCAATAATCGAACCAAATTGAAATAACTGAAAATTAAAATTTTATTATTTTTATCAATCGAATCGAACTGAATTTTTAGAATAATCAAATTCAAATCGAACCAAAATTTTCGGTTGATTTGATTTAGTTAACTTAAAAATCAAAATTTAAAACTATTTTAAAAAAATAAAAAATTATATCTAAAAATTATAAATCATAATATACTAAAGTAAAAATATCTAAATTATACAAATAAAAGTTCAAATTAAAGAAATAATCCCAAAATATATAATAAATAATACAATAAAACCGTTAAATAAAATTTTTCATTTAATCGATTTTCAATTTAATCATCAAAATTCTAAATTATCACCTAAAAATATATATTAATAATTAATAAATGTACTCATATAATTTACAACTCAAAATAAAATAATTTATATGTATAAAATAATTATTCAATAAAAAAATCAAAAAATTATATAATTATATAAATTTTGGTTCGGTTTTTATACGGTGTTTTCCTTCAAAAATCGAATCAAACCAAAAAATTAAAGTTTTTTAAATTCAAAACTGAAAATAAACCAAAAAATCAAATTAAATTAAAAAATCGATCGATTTGATTCAATTTTTCATTTAGTTCACTGAGCTGAATTGCATAGAGGTTCTTGGTTCAAGTAAAATTTTAAGCTATTTGGGAAATTCAAGGTGCTCTTGTAGAAACCAAAAAGTTGTGCACATGTTCCAAGTATAGGTGAGCAAAATAAAATTGAAATTTTGATTAACCGAATAATCGGTTCAAAATTAAATCGATTTTTAAATTAACCAAATTAAAATTTTGGATTTGTAATTTTACTTTAGAAATCAGCAGTTAACAGATCCGAAATCGAAATCGAATATATATATATATAATATTTTAAATTTTACACTTATATTTTTCAATATTTATGTAATTTATAAATATTATTTCATTCCTGAATTTTAATACATTTTCTTATTGGTTCATTGAACTTAAAAAATTACATATTTGATCCTTTAACTTTTCTTATGAAATGTATTGAATTCAAATTGAATGGTCCGAACGAAATTCCACCACATGCGGTATTAAATGCACGTGATCTTAGTTTTGAAAACCTGTGGGATCCACTTGGAAATAAAATATTCAGTTGATTGCCACAGCAGATGATGATATGGACAACCAAAATGCACCGTTTGCTTCCTTCTGTTTTCATTGTCCCCACATGGCTGCGTTCTCCTTCACCTCCAACCTAAATCAGCAAGCAAACAACCATTAAAAAATAAATTAAACCCATCAATCAAACAATTAACATTACTTAAGGCTCAAGCACACGAAAATGCACCCAAGACAAAAACGCAAAAAGTAGCTTTCATATTATAGCACCATCTTCATCCTCCAAGTTCCCTTTTCTTCCCAACCAAAACACAAACACCTCTTTCATTTTTCCTACGAAAAGAACAGAGCTTTTGGAGTCACCATGGACAGACTGGCGAAGACAGATGTGAAAGAAGTGGAGATTGCTTTCAAGAGAGGCCAAAAGTGTAGTACAACTTTCAGGTTAAGAAATCTGCACACCATGTAGGTTGCAGTTTCTTTAAACACCACAAACCCATTTATTCTCTCTTTCACCAAGCCTTTTCCATAATCCCACCTCTTTCCACATCATCTTACATGCTCGTCCTTTCTCAATCATCGAGAAAAAAACCCTTCTTGGCACTCCTTCAGACGTCATCACCGTCAAATCCTCCATGCTTTCCACCGAAAAAGCTCACGCCGATGAATTCTGTCACCTGTTTTCAAGACCTGGACCACATATTTTTAGAGATGCCACTATACCCATCTCGCTTGTGATGTGAATTGCGAAGATTCAGAGGGATGCTCGATGATTACTCAGGCGGTGAAATCAGGAAAGGAAGATGTAGTTAGGGTTTTGATCGATTCGGGGTGCAATTGATCACTTAGTTGACAAAGTATTGCATGAAGACGCAACGATAAATGAGGTTGATTTAATTGAGATTTTGGTTTCTAATTTCAAAGATATTAATGCGAATTCGATCGATTTACAGGGTAGAACTCTAATTCATGTTGGTGCAGGTTGCGGCAACATCGAAGTGATTAGAATATGTTATTCAATTAATGTAATGGCTGTACACCGCTACATTTAGCTGTTGAAAAAGGACACTTCGAAGCCATTGAATGTTTGTTAGACCGCTCTTGTTTAATAAAATACGCACTAAACAAAGAAGGAAAACGATGTTTCGCAATTTGAAGATTCACTTCACAGAGCTACAAGATCAGGGCGATGTGATCGGGTTGTTTGTGGATTTGGCAAACGGTGCATTTTGGTTGTCCACATCATCATCTGCTGTGGCAATCAACTAAATATTTTATTTCCAAGTGTATCCCACAGGTTTTTAAAACCAAGATCACGCGTGTTTAATGCTGCGTGTGGTGCAATCTCATCAGAGCCGTTCAATTTGGACTCAATATATTTTATGCAAAAAATTAAAGGATCCAATGTATAATTTTTTAAGTTCAGGGATGCATTAAGAAAAAAGTGTTAAAGTTGAAGGACCAAATGATACTTTTTTCCTTTTCACTTATGGTATAGGGAAAAATTAATTATAATGCATCTGAAACTTTCAAAAATTTCACTAATTATTAATAGAGGTGAAAAATATGTGGATTGGACGAATTTCAATTGGACCATAAATGGGCTAAAAAATATTGATCTTAAATGGACCAATGCTCAAATAGATTAGACGGGTTTGGATCGATTTATGAGTTTAATGCATATTGGTTCATTTATAATCCTAAAATTTAGTGTCCAAAAAATTATTTTTTTCTAAGATTTTTTGCATCTTGGTGGGTCAAGGATGAAATTATTCTAAGATTTTTCATGCAATCGAAGTAAATCGGAAGTTTGTAAAATATTTTCAATCTGATCAAAGTTAGTTTTGCTCTCTTTTTTGATCCTGTGATTTATTCTTATTTTTTACTTTTAGAGAACTATTTGATTTCAATTTCATATCAAATTATACAACCGGACTCGTCATGAATTATATTTTCTACTGGTGACATAAAATTTTTTTGGATCTTGGTGGGTTCGGAATTGTATTATTTACCCTCGTTATCACTATTTACCATTGAAAAAGTAATATTCATATCGGTAGTGATTCTAAAACGTTACAGGCGGCGATGATAGAAAGGACGGAAGATTTTGAGCGAGAAAAAGAGAGGGCAAAACTAAACTTAATGAAAGAGAGGTCCATTGGGTACCTAGTACATATCGAATGGGTTAGAGAATAAGATAATTTTTAAGTTGATCCCTTGGGCATTTTGTGGATTGAATTGGATTTGGATAAATTTTTTTTACGGATTTGGATGAAATTTTAAATTTAGGCCAATTTTACCATGCCTATGGCAAAGAATAAAGTACCAAAACAGTTTATCTTTACTTTAGCCCTCAAATGTTTAACAATTTTAATATATCAGCTCTAAAAAAAGTAAAATTAAATTTTAGTTTGGTTGAAAAATTTAAAATGCACATTTGATATTAAAAAAGGTAATTAAATAATATGTAATAGAACTTTTATTCTTATCAAATAAAATATTATTGATAATTATTACATAAGAAGACAAATATCGATAATTTAGCGAAAATTTTCCAGTCAATTTCACTTTCACTACAAGAAAATCAGTAAATAGCAACGAAAATTAGCAACCGAATTTGTTGAATTTTCGTTGCTAATAAAAATTAGCAACGGAACATTCGGTTGCAAATTTCGCGGTTGGTATTTTTAGCAACGGAATGTATTTTCCGTTGCTAATTTTACCAACGGAATTAGAATTTCCGTTGCTATATTTAGCAACCGAAATAAATATTCGTGGCTATATTTAGCAACCGAATTTAGTTTCCGTTGTTATTTCTAGCAACCGAATTGAAGTTTCGGTTGCTAAATTTAGCCAAAATTATAAAAAAATTTGCGACGGAATTTTCATCGTTATTCCGTCACTAAATTATATATATATATCAAGCCAAAATGTCATTTAAAAAGGAGAAAACAGGAAAGAGATACAGATCAACCCAGAACACTAGCATCAGGGTGAGCAAAGTAGAAAGACATCCGAACAAAAAAAAAGAGAAGAACAACTACCAAAGAAATAAGAAACAAAACTGACAACCCATATGAAACCCACATAACTAAAACCAAAAATAATAGCTGAAGCATGCAAGATCTACACCACTACATCATCATAATCAAATAATACAAATTCTAAATGAGATAGATATATATAATATTCCAAAAATGTTTAGCTATGATCCAAGTAAGGTTCTGGGTTATATCTAATATGTCCTAAAGTACTAGATAATAATTTGATTCTAATTTCTCCAAAATTCTATGGTTTTAACAAAGTTCGAAATAAATTAAACTCACAATCAGGTGCACCACTTGCAGACAAATGAAAATTCAAACAAGCCGCCTTTAATTTGGCAAAACTTCTCCCGCATTACATTTGCACCGCAGACACACATACCATACTGCATCAGCTTGTATTAAACATGATTTTGATGGACATTGAATCAGTAATTTACTCAAATGCAAGTGTACTTCAGACTTTGTGAAACACAGCGTTTCATGCAGAATCAACATTCAGAATGCAAGGGCCATTCAGAATATATATATATATATATATATATATATATATATATATATATATATATATATATATATATATATATATATATATATATATATATATATATATATATATATATATATAAAACAGCAACATCAACAAGCACATAAATATATAACTACTTGAGTGAATGTTTTATATTTAACATTTGAAGAGAGAATAAAGGAGATAGGCAATTATTATTCTGTAAAAAGTATACCAAATAAAATCTTTAAAACAAAATATTAAACAAGTTACCTAAACAACTTGCACTCAGATATTTTATATGATCCCATGTATACCTTCTGATAAATTGACATTTCAATCAAATATAATTAATAAGAAAATCACAATTCAATCAAAAATTAAACTCACCCTCTGCAACCAAAGTCCTCAGCTACATGTGAGTTCGATTATATCAGAGTTTTGGATCATCACAAGCTTTGATATTTAACATTTTATGCATGCTCACTAACAATGGAAGTATAATGTTATAAGCCAAAAGATTATGAAATTTGCATTGAGTTAGTTATCTAGAAAGTGAAAAGCAACAAAAAACCATGTGTATCATGGTATTATGCAGTAGCAACCTAAGTTAAAAACCATCCAGGAAAATATTATGAGAAAAGGGTTCATCTAACATTGTAAAATATTAGTGTGAACCGCATTTTTAAGAACCAACTGTATCTGCAGAAGAGACATGGAAAATGAAGGATTGATACATAATTAATAATTAATAATTAATAATTAAAAAGTTTTAAGTTCTTTCTTCATACATTAATTCCATTAATATAGACACAATTCCATTTAACATCAATAAGAAAATTTACTTAATGTCTCTGTAAGAAGATAGATTGAAAAGTAAAAGATGGGATAATGCATAAAAACATACTTATATTTCAGTTACGCAACTCAATTTTATAAATAATGTTTTAGTTTTTTACACACCCGAAATATAATTTATTGTCCATCTAAACTTCATAGTATGCATACATTATCTCTTGATATTTAAAAAATGTGTAACTATTAGCCATCAATTCTTTTAGTATGTACATTTTATTTGTTAAATTCATATGATTTTGATAAAAAAAATAACTCTTAATTTATAAGTGAATGACTCCTAATTTCTAAGTACAATAAAGAAAATGCACATAAAAAATCAGGAGGTAATAGGTAGACTTTTGTCAATTTCAGAGGATAATATAATTGTCAAATTCGGGTGGACAATAAATTCTTTTTGCCAACTACAGATGTGTTATTATGTAATCTACCAAAGTAAAAGAAAGAGAGTGCAAAAAAATATGTAGTTATGACAAACGCAGGGTTAATTATCGAATTTTAAAACTTAAAATTAAATATTCATAATAAAATATTTTTTTAATATAAAACAAATAAAGATCCTAAGAACCGTCAATCAGCAACTAAGACTTATTCAACTAATTTACTTGTCACTGATCAGCACCTATACCCAACATGCAGCAGAAACATGCTATCCTCAAAAATGAATTAATTATGCACCTGCCTACCATTCAATAAAGATTTGTTTTCCTGACAACGAGCTTAAATGAATTACTTGTCACTGAACAGCACCTATACCCAACATGCTATCAAATAAAGATATGCCATTTAACAATTATAAGGTGACATTTCAAAATCTTTACCTAAGCTCTGCTCTAAGAATTCATCAGAAGTTGATCCTTTAGGGTCCTCAATGTTTTCCAATGTCTCCACTCTGGCTCGTTTTATCCTGCAAGTTTATTCATCAAACCAAATTTGTTCTGGTAACTACAAAAACAGTCAAGTGAATGAAACAGCAGCACTCAAATAAAGATAAAATAAAACCAGCTTAAATGTCTACTGAACCCCAATCAAATCTACCCTCAATCAATGATTCACCACATTGCAAAACAAAATATTTCCTATATAAATTATTTCAAACCCCATGCGTCATAAATATTAAAAGCTAAAGAGCTAGTAATTCCTCAAACGTCATATATGAAAATATCAGCGAAGCCATAGGTATATGTATATAAAATTATCTAAAAAAATACTCGTTTTCTGCCTAGTAATAAAGTAATTCAGTAGATACAGTTAGCACTACCTGCAATAAGATGATACACGGAAAACAGCTCATAAAACGTTTGCTTACAGAACAAATAAAAAAGAAACAAGCACTCCCAAGTCCATCAAAAACTAATAATTCAAAAACACCATATAATGAAATCGATTATTGCCATTTGAAATTCTGTACATTAGACCTTTCCAGCAACCAAAAATGTATTTATAAATTATCTATACTTGCGAAACAAGATTTAAATGTTTACACTAACGCAATCTTTCTCAACAAGTGATAAAAGGAAAGTGAAGGAAACCTGCTTTCAATGTCGGAACAATCCTCATCGTCTTCCTGGGCCGATGGCTCGCATGAATCAGAATCAAGCTCATCCCTAGTTGCCTCTTCATTTGGTGAAGAGTCGGAAGATTTAGCATCTAACTCAGCATCGAGATATGCTACAAAATCATCACTGCTAGATGAATTTATCGACGAATCAGTGGCAAGACTCATCTGAAATAGCATTTATGCAGTAAATAAACATATTATCCTTTAAATAATTAAAGAAATGCAAACTATCAATTCTTCAAGTTAGAAAACAAATTATAAGCGATATCAAAAACTAAATAAAATCAAACAAGAGCCAAGAAGAAGAATCAACTAGTGGATAAATTAGGAAAAGAGATGAAACTATTGTTAATTGATTACCTCCAAATTTTAAATGCTCGTTAATTGCAGAGAACGCTAGAGAGAGAGACAGAGGGGTGGCGGTGTGTGAGGAAGGAGATGAGTATGCTTCGTTAGAGAGAGACAGAGGGACGACGGTGTGTGAGGGAGGAGATGAATTTCATCTAGGGTTTTTTCAATTTATAGTTCTAACAAAGGTAAAAGTACTTAAATGCCCCTAATTTAGCAACGGAATCATTATTCCGTTGCTATTTTTGCAACCGAATTAAATTCGTTTGCTATTTTTCATTCAAAGTGAAATTTAGCAACGGAATTATTTTTCCGTTGCTAATTTAGCAACGGAATTTATTTACCGTTGCTATTTTAGCAACCGATATATTATTCCGTTGCTATTTAGCAACGGAATATAATTCAGCAACGGAATTCTATTTCGGTTGCTAAATTAGCAACGGAAAATAAATTCCGTTGTTATTTTTCGTCCCAAATTTTATCCGCCATTTGTTGCCGCCTTAATTAGCAACGGAATACAAATTCCATTGCTAATTTTTGTTGCTAAATAATGGCGCCAGAAATTTCCTCCACTTTTAGCAACAGAAGCTAGCCAAATATTTTTCTGTTGCTAATTTTATAAAGTTCAATCAATTTTAGCAGCGGAAACTATTTTCCGTTGCTATTTCAATATTTTCTTGTAGTGTTTGTTTTCGGAAAAAAAAAATCACTTTGTTTCTAATTTTATTTTTTTTCTCTTGTAAAAACTATAAAAATTTTAATTTGACTTTCAAAGTTTTAAATGATTATCGATTTATTCAAAAATTAAATTTTGTGTTCAAATTAGCATTTAAATTTTTATTGAAGGTCAATTTTATCTGTAATAACATTTTTATCTTTTTTATTATTATTTTTGTGCCATCCATTATATTATTGCACTCAAATTTATGATAATTTAAAATTATTAATTTTTTTAAAAAAAATTATATTGTTAGTGACGAGAAAAGAAAAAAAATATTTGCTTATTTAGCTTAAAAGTTAAATTTCAAACATATTGACTGTCTTAAAAATTAAGTAAACAGTATTTATCAAAGTTAAGGTCTAAGATGTAATTATAATTTAACTAAATATTTTTTTTATGAATATAACATAACTGCAAAACAAATAAACGGGACAAAAAGAAGAGAAAATAAAAAAATAAAAAGAAAAGAAGGAAGAGACAGAAAGACAGAAGTTGTAAGGAAATTAGCTAGGTAAGAAGGAGAAGGAGAAGTGAAGTGACAGAGATGAATAAAACATAGGAAATAAGTTTGACTAAATAAAATCCAGACCGGAAGTAAGAGTAAGTAATTGAACTGCAAAAGGAGAAAAAGAAAAGAAACAAGATAAAAAGTAAAAAAGGAATAAACGATGCAGGCGAGGCGCTACTACACTATCCATCAAATTTATATAACCCTCTAGATAGAAATTAGAAATTTTGACAGTTTAAAAAAAAATTTCTGCAATATTTTATTTAATAATATTTTTGAGGAAAAATATTAGATTTTTAGAGTATTTTGTAAATTATTTAGGGGAAGTGGGATTTATTACAATTTCGCAAGAAATATTTGTGAAATTTGACTTAGGGGCTGACGGTACAGGACCTGGTGAAAGTCGATTCCTACAACTTTGATAATACCGTTACAGGAAAATAAATAAATAATTAAATAAATTGAAGACTTTTATCGATCATTAATATTATATTATTTATGGCTTCATATGATAGTTTCAATTCCTTGATTGCACATATATTTCTTTTATTTATGCTGTTGCTTATTTCCACATGTGAAGGTTCCGGGAATTGACATTCACCAGTTGCGGGAATTGACTTTCACCAGCTCCCCTTCCGTGAGCCCCTTACTCAAATTTCGCAGCTACTTCGTAATAAACCTTATTGTCCCAAATAATTTACAAAACACTTCAAAAATCCAATAATTTTTTCCAAAAATATCATTAATATAAAAAGTTTCAAAAATTTTTCAAGTCAGAAACTGGTACACATAGTTTCATCACAATAACTCAGAAACATAGCTGTTGATCCCCACTCAGTAACATAACTATGCCGATTATCGAAGAGGTCCTGTTAGAAGCTGCACTAGATGGTTTGGTTCAAGCAATTTTGATAGCAAAAGAGAAGGCAACTTTCTTCAAGAAAACATTAAAACGTCTTGAATCTACTCTTGAGTCGGTCGGTCCAATCGTGAAGCAAGTGAACAAGTCCGAAAATGGTCCTACCGGTACGTTGAGCAGGTTGGTTGAGCAGTTGAAGAAAGCAAAAGTCTTGGTGGACATGTATTCTGACATCAGTAAGTGGAAGTTTCTCGAGAAGAGGAAGGTGAAGAAGTTGATTCAAGAAATGGATGAATCTCTTCAGCTGTTTTTGTCTCGGGATTTTCTGGTTCAACAATTGGTTTGCCTCACAAGTATTGACAAGGATATGACTGAAATGAACAAGAAGATGGATGAATTGAACAAGAAGATGGATCATATCATCGCTCTGTCGAGAGGAGAGAGTGATTTTGAAATGCCAGAACCTGCAACCAAAAAGACCTTCCCCAGCCCAGAGAATAATGAGAATGATGGCAAGCAATCCAGTCCATTTTTCTTTGAATTACTTTGGGAGACGAGAAAAGGTACATGTTTAAACATTAGAGCTTGGCGACATGTTCGTGATGCATAGATGTGAATGTGAATTGGTTGTGTTGATCAGCAAAGTGTAATAGAATTTTAATTCTCAGTTCTATTGTTGTTTTTGGGTTTGCTGTTTTGTCTGCAGTATGGTTAGGATGGGGTTTCGTTTTTTGCTTTCAGTTTTTTTATTGGATATTCTGTTTCCTGTGAGTTCTTTTGGCCTCCTTGTATTATTATCAAAAAACAAAAATGCAAAGTGTAAGCTACTTTCAAATAATCTTAACAATTCTAGTTTTCTGTATCATATATAGATTGTAGAAAGCAAACTTGTTCTTGCGACTTGTAGAAATAATTGATGGGTGTTCAAGTCATAACAAATAAATCCTATCTTTTCTATTCAAATAAATTGTAAATAGGGCAAAAAAGAATCGAATCCACCTATATTAGCACTAATTTAATTCTAAACAACCAGAATTTTAATAAATAAAAATAAAGGGGGAGTTTTTTTTGTAAACAAAGAATAAAAAATAACGAATTAAATCACTAAATAAAGTGCAGAAAATTAATTAAAATAAAATTCTATGGATGGTAAATTCAAGTTAAAATAAAATTTAATGGTTATTGAAATCAAC
This sequence comes from Excoecaria agallocha, assembly GCA_037975025.1. NCBI lineage: Eukaryota > Viridiplantae > Streptophyta > Magnoliopsida > Malpighiales > Euphorbiaceae > Excoecaria > Excoecaria agallocha. The sequence goes on along the minus strand of CM075807.1, from coordinate 123,147,114 downwards.
AAAAATAAAAATATTTCTACTTAAAATTAACTTATAATTAGTGATGAGTATGGCCAAATTTATAGAAATTGATCGAGTTTTAATTTTTTTAAAATAACTAAAAAATTAATAAACTAAAAATAAAATATGGAGGGTTTTGTAAATCAAAGAAACTAAAAGCAGAATTAGATTAAAAATAAAAATAAAAATAAAATAATAAAATAAAAATACAAAAAATAAATAAAGACGAAATCAATGGGTGAGTACATTTCTGTCAAAGGTATTCGCAGTACAGAATTCAAATTACTGATTATTTATGAAAAGATAATTCTAAAATCATATGATGGACCAGTTATGGTCGTTGGTTTCGTGCTCTCAACCAATCTTTCCGTGTTAATAGGCTAACCAAGTAAAATTATAATTAATCCTTAACCAATAAACAATCCTTTAACAAGCAAAAAAAATTTAATTTATTAATAATTTTACGATTTAGAAAAATCTGACCTAAGCCAATAAACGTACAAGCGAGATTGATTTAAATCAAATCATACATTTATTTAATATAATAAATAATAATCGAAATATGATTTTTTTAAATTACAGTAAATAATATGAATATTGCATAGAAATTAAAATAGAAGATAAATTAGAACAATCTCGCAATATTGAAAATTCCTGACTTTAAATATAACCTTTAGCCGAATTAATAAATTTATTTAGCCATGCATGATCATTACAAAGCTAAAACTGAGAATGAGGAAAAACAAAATCTGACCTCTCTTTTTTTATTCTTAATAGAACTCCACAAATAAAGGTAGTTTGATCCTACCTTTGTAGCTGTAAATGAGAATGAATCGTAAACTTATAGTTAAACTATGGGTTAATTATAAAAAAAAAAAATAATCTTAACCATAGGATATCTTTTAATATTGAATCACATTTTTAAAATTTTACAATATCAACTTTCAATTTCGACTTTTCTTCCAATTGAGTGATTCCATCGCTATTGAAAGGAAATGGCAGGATGGAATAGCGACGAAATCTTTCAATTGAAAGAACAATCGAAATTAAAAATTGATATTGTAAAATTTTGAAAATTGAGTCCAATATTTTAAAAAATCCTATAATTTGGGTCTTATTAATTTGTAATTAACCCTTAAACTTAACTGCAGGAAAATTAAATATCTATTATCAGTGAGCAAGAGAGAAGAAATTATAAGTATCTATTATGATGCATGAAAAATAGTCAATAAAAAAAGTATTATGAGAAAACGCGTGTATGATATTAATTTCAACATTTATTATCAGGCTATTTCCCTTCCTTCCCATCTTCTTGGAAACTTCCCGTTGGAAAGTAATTTCTAACTTTAAAAAATTTCTAAAATTGTCTTTAGAATTGTCTCTTTATTCTAGAATACAATGTATGGCTATAACTCGTTTCTTAGGATTAGATCCAGATTTTTTAACATATAGATTCTTCGTTCTCCTTTATATATTATTTTTTTAATAAAATTTAAATTATATTTATCTATTATTTTTATATTTTTAATAAAATTTAATTTATTTTTTAAATTTTTTTTCTTTTTTCAATAAAATTAAAACTAATAAAATTTTATAATTTAATATTAATCATACAATTTAATAATAAAATCAAGTATACTTATTATTTTTTAATTTTAATAAAAACAATAAAAATAACAAAAAAAATGGAGGAAGTATACACTTTGATCCTTTTGATCCATATCAATCCGAATAGCTAGTTTTCCGCCTATTGTGAGTTTTCATCATTATTAATCCCAAATCACATTCCAATATATGAGAAAATTTTGAATACCAGACATTTGCATATGATCATAAGACTGATGACTTTCACATTATATGAAAAAATAAATTTGAATTTAATTTAACTCTAAAAGACTAATTTAAATATTATTTAAATTATTGTAAAGAGTATTATATTTTTATAAAAAGATGGATTTTAGCTGCATTTGGTTAACATCAAATGTCTCCATTGTCATTATTGTGGCTGTTATTTTTATGGTTTCGCATCAATAAATGCCACTATTAATTATATATAAGAAAGTTGGTTTGTTGGGTAATCTGTCTTTATAGTTTGGTCAAATTAAATTTGTTAAGCTTATACTATAATTTGTAGAGTGAAAGTTATTGGGTATGCGTTACGTACAATAATTTTTGAATAATTTTTGTATAACGTTGCGCATAGCCAACATCTGTGATAGTGATCTCTTTTAATCGGGGATTTTTTAACGAATAATACGAAATGAAAGATTATTTATAAAAATAGGGTATTTTGAATTTTATTTATGAGATTATGATGGTTTAGGTCAATTTTATAGTAATTGATTACGGAATTTGATTCACGCACATCTATCAAGAAAAATGGAACATTTGCTTGTTGTGGGCACATCTATCGAGGAAAGTCTAATCCTGTAGCTGCCATTTGCGGGATTAGACTCTAATCCTGTAGGCAGCAACTACGGAGTTCGGTATCTCCGACGATGCTTCCTTAGGCATGAACATAGCTACCGATATCCCTATTTTTCCCTTCCCACTTCACTTCTTCAACCATATAAAATATATATATTATTATTTAACATGATATTTTATCAACTTAAACTTAGTCATAATATTTTATAAATATTTTAATTTATTTAGGTATAATAAGAGAATATTTATATTTTTTAATAATTATCTACTTATAAAATATAAATAAATAATTTATAGTTGAAAAATTACCTTATGTCTTAGGCTACTATTGTCTACAAATTTTTTGTTTATTGAATGTATATTACCTGTTATTTATCAAATTAAATATAAAATTAATTTATTATATAAACAATTAAAATAAAAAATTTTAAATTATAAATAATTACGTTAAAAAATCTTATCCGATATTAATATTATGCTACACACTGAAATTGTAATATATATTGCAAACGAAATTTTTTGCAAATCTACTATAATTGTTGCAAACTAAACTTGTTTGCAAGGTGAAATAAGGACTCCTTATATAGGCACTCGAATCTATAATTGTTGCAAACTGAAGGTGAAATGGGGACTCGTTATATAAGCAATCAAACTATACTTTTTCAATGCAATCTATAATTACTGGATTGAAAAAGTAAAAAAGTTGATTGAAATCATAATGCTGGGTTGCGGGTTCAGGTTTCCAGTATCTACAATATCAGGGTACCAATAATTCATCATTTACGGCTGAATGTGGATCCCACTTGTCATTCCAGTAGAAGGTACCCACGAGACCACTAAAGGAAGCATTTTGTAGGTGGACCCCACCTTCTCCATTCCCGTAGCTAGCACCTACGGGGAACAAGCAAATCCCATTTTCCCTAATAAATTTCAAAATACCTCATTTTTATAAATATTTGTCCTAAACACATTATCTATGTAAAATTCCTTTTAATTGTAGACATTTCTTAATGAAACTAAAAGGAGAGAAGATGTGGAAAGCAGCTAAGCTAAAAGAAGGCATCTTTTCCACCAACGGCTAGTTGGAAAAATTCATTAATATGAAATATTTCTCTAACTCTTCCTCCATTCCACTAATTTACACTCTTGTCATATCACATAATAATCATAGAATGCGTGTGTGTGTATATATATATATATATATATATATATATATATATATATATATATATATATATATATATATATATATATATATATATATATATAATCATTTTTTAATTCACGAATAGAATTTATTGAAAAAAGAAAAATAAATTAAAAAAGTAAATAAAATTATATTAAAAATCTAAAAATAACATACGAAATAATTTAAATTTTACTGAAAAGTAACATATAAAATTCATGTTGGTGATGCATATATGTGAATGTAATTGGTTGTGGTGATCAGCAAAGTGTCAATTACTGTCAAATAATCTTAAGAGTTCTAGTTTTCTGTAATCATATGTAGATCGTAGAAAGCAAACTTGTTCTTGCAACTTGTAGAAATAATTAAGAAGGATATTAATGTGATATCATTTGTTTGAATTTAAGTAAAACTGTCCAATTTGTAGCTGCAAAAGAGAATGAATCGTAAACTTATAATTAAACTTGACTGCTGAAAAATTAAATATCTATTATCAGTGAGCATGAGAGAGAGAAGAAATTATAAGTATCACCATATGATGCATGAAAAATGAAGTCAATAAAAAAAGGTTTACGACCATCTTCATGCAAACTTCCCATTGGAAAGTTTTTTCTTACTTTAAAAAATTTCTAAAATTGTCTTTATAATTGTCTCTTTATTTTAGAATACAATGTTGGTGAAAGAGAGAGAGTCATTCTCAGTTTAGAACTCTTCTTTTACTAATTGTTGGTTTCGTGTCCAACTCTATGTTTGTATTTGGTTCCATCTATAACTCTATTGCACGCCACTCTCATGTAGATTGTATATATGTACATCCAAGCAATGACAAGATAGATGAGCAGTAAACTCTCACATGGTATCAGAGCCACATTTGGTTTAAACACCAGTTCAAAATGTCTACAACCGCTACTAACATCTCAACTTCTTCAACCTCAAAAACGTCTATGCCAATGTCCTTTTCTTCGAACCTTTCTCACCATCTTTCTATCAAACTGAATTCCATAAATTTCTTATTATGGAAAACACAGCTCACACTTGTCCTTAAAGGCTGTTGTTTGTTCTCTCATGTTGACAATGGTGTAGATCCTCCATCCGATAGTGATGAATTTTTACATTGGGAGCAACAAGATCATTAGATCTTGTCATGGATCTTCTTTTCAATTTCCGAAAATATGCTACCACAAATAATTGGAGCAACAACGACGAAACAAGCTTGGGATAAGCTTCATGCCGCATATTCTATTGGGTCTCGACCATAAGTTCGAAATTTTTGACAGCAATTATTGATACTGAAGCGTGAGAATGACAGTATCACGACTTATATGTAGCGGGCTAAGAGCTTGTTCGATCAACTAGCTGCTCTCCAAAATCCTATGGCTAATGATGATTTCATTGACTGTATTTTGGCAGGTTTGGGTTATACTTATAGACTTTTTGTTCGTGCTCTTGAAGCACGGCTGGAATCAATTAGCTTTGACAATCTTTATGGCCTGCTTCTTATTGAAGAAGCTCAATTAGCACATGAGAATCCTGCTGATGATTTCCCTCCTAGTGCTCACTATGCGAGTTGAAACACTAACACAAGAGGTAGAGATCGTGGCAGACATAGTTGGGGTGGTCGATCCTCTACTTATTCTGGTAACTTGTCCACTCAGAATTCAGTCTTCCATAACACCTCTTCCGCTCCTTTAGACACAAGTTTCATTATTTGTCATAACTGCAAATGTTAAGGCCATTTTTCCCCGTGTCTGTCCCTCTCCCAAACTTACCAAAGACCAACGCTTGTCATCTAAACCAGCTTCAAACTTGGCCACCACCTCATCTTCCTCTCAACAACCATGGGTTATGGATACTGGTGCCACTCATCATCTCACCTCAAACTTGAAAAATCCTGCTCTCCATTCCGAGTATCATGGGCCTGAAGAAGTCACCTTAGATAATAGGTCTAAACTTCCAATTCACTCTGTTGGTTCCTTTGATTGTAATATTAATGGTATCTCTGTTAAATTTTGGGATGTTCTCTTTGTTCCTTCTGCATCTCAAAATTTAATTTCAATTCATTCCTTAACAGTTTCTAACAGTATTTTTATTGAATTTTTTGCTGACTATTTTTTAGCTAAGGATTTGACAAAGAAGGCAGTTTTGTTGCATGACTAGAGTAAGGATGGACTTTACTATCTTCCCATTTCTCCTTCTCTGCCTATTCAAGCTCATTTGGCATCAGTGTCCACTTGGCATGCTCATCTTGGACATACTGCTATTCTACTTGTTAGAAAATTGTTAGATTCTAGTTTACTTGTTGCTTCCTTTGATAAACATAATAATAATTTCTTGTGTCATGCATGTTCTGTTTATAAAATTCATAAGTTGCCTTTTTCTTGCTCTCATTTTACTACTTCACAACTCCTTGAACTTATTTATTCTGATGTGTGGGGACCGGCCAAAATTAAATCTCATGATGGATACTCCTACTATGTTATCTTCTTTGATCATTTTAGCAAATATACTTGGATTTACTTTCTTAAAAATAAGTCTGAGGTACTTTTCACATTTATTAAATTTCGTTAGGTGGTTGAAAAATTTTTTTGTCTCCCCATCAAGTCATTTCAGGCTGACTGGGGCTATAAATGTTATGACCCCATTACTCATAAATTATTTATCTTACGTCATTTGCTCTTTTCTAAACAGGATTTTCCATTTGAGGCACTTAATGATCAAACATTTGGTATCCATCACTCTGCCCCACCACTCCTGCCTACATCTGTCATTACCTTTACTCTCATTACCTCTTCTTGCTGTTCTCAACATGTGCGTCCCCCACGACATTCCCAATAGCCAGTCGATTTTCCTTCACCCACCTCAGCTAACTTTGTGCCATTTGTTGTTCTACTTGTCCTTTCCATTTTGAGTCCGCCTATTACAGCTATTCCATCACCTGATGAGTCATCCGACCCCAATAAGAAACCTCCACTACCACTTGCTATTGACCTGACTTTTTTTGGACCTCTAGCATCTACTGCAGCTCCTGTTGGTGCGTTGGGTTCTCACTCAACTTCCACTGATGCCCCGCCCCTGCATGCTCCTTCTCCTCCACCTCGCATGACCACTAGATCATAGATAGGGTCCTTAAAACCCAAGGCGCTTGTCTCTCATTCCGTAGCGGCTGATCCTACCACGTATTCACAAGCTGCCAAGCAAGCCTGCTGGCGCCAAGCTATGTCAGAAGAATATCATACCCTTCTTTCTAATGGCACATGGGATCTAGTTCTGCTCCACCACATGCTAATATTATTGGTTGTAAATGGGTTTTCAAGACTAAGACATTGCTTGATGGCTCTATTGATCGTTACAAATCCCGTTTAGTGGCTAAGGGGTTTCATCAAAGACCAGGGCTTGACTTCATTGAAACCTTTAGTCCAGTTGTTAAACCAATAATAATTCGATTGATTCTCACTTTAGCAGTCTCTTTTGGATGGCGTGTTCAACAGCTAGATGTCTCTAATGCATTCCTGCATGGTGATCTTCATGAAGAAGTCTTCATGGAACAATCGAAGGGATCTAAAGACCCTTCTTATCCTCGGTATATTTGCAACTTGAAGAAATCCTTATATGGGTTGAAGTAGGTTCCTCATATGTGGCATGAAAAGCTCACTTTAACCTTACAATCCTTTGGGTTTGTTAGCTCTAAAACAGATTGTTCTTTGTACTACCTTGTGTCTGGTGATGTGCGGCTATATTGTCTTATCTATGTTGATGATCTTCTTCTAACTGGGAATGATTCCAAGCTCCTTCAATAATTAATTGTGTTCCTTAAACAACGGTTTGCCATCCGCAACACGGGCAAATTATCTTATTTCTTGGGTATTGAAGCAACTTGGTTGGCTGGCTGTCTTCACTTAACCCATTCTAAGTATATTAAAGCACTACTTGACAAGGCTAACATGCTTGCCTGCAAGCCGATCTCTTCTCCAGCAAATTCCTTTGAGAAATTAGCTCTTAATGATGGCGATGCCTTCTTTGATCCTAGTCATTACCGCAGTGTTGTTGGTAGCCTCTAGTATCTTACGTTTACACGGCCTGACATCGCTTATTCAGTCAATAAAGTTTCTCAATTCATACACGCTCCCACTCATGAGCATCACTAGAGTGCTGTTAAGTATATTTTATGGTACTTAAAGGGTACGATTGATCATGGATTGTTCTTCTCGAAGACAGATTTATCTCAATTGCATTTTTACTCTGATGCAGATTGGGGAGGATGCCTTGATGACCACAAATCTACTACTGGGTTTGCCATCTTTCTTGGCTCTTGTCTGCTCTCTTGGTCCTCTCGCAAACAACGCACTGTTTCTCGATCTTCCATGGAGGTTGAGTATCGGTCCATAGCTTCTGCTGCCTCTGAACTTAGCTGGTTACTTATGCTTGTTGGAGAAATTGGTTTTCCCATGTCTCAACTGCCGGTGCTTTGGTGTGACAACCTTAGTGCAGTTTATCTTACTGCTAATCCTGTCTTCCATCGTTATAGCAAATACTTGAAGATTGACTTTTATTTTATTCGTGACAAAGTCAAGTTTAAAGCACTTATTGTTCGTTACATCTCCACGATTGACCAAACAGCTGATGTTCTTACAAAGCCCTTGTCCAAAGGCTGTTTTCTGATGTTCTTCCTCTTTAGCTTGCGAGGGAGTGAAAGAGAGAGAGTCTTTCTCGGTTTAGAACTCTTCTTTTGCTAATTGTTGGTTTCTTGTCCAACTCTATGTTTGTATTTGATTCCATCCGTAACTCTATTGCAGGCCACTCTCTTATAGATTGTATGTATGTACATCTAATCAATGACAAGATAGATGAGCAGTAAACTCTCACGTATGGCTATAACTTGTTTCTAGAATAATCTTATGATTAGAACTAGATTTTTTAGCATATAACCAATAAGTTACTTGGATGAAAAGTAGTTGGATAGTTTTTAGTAATTTTTATACTAATAAAAATTTCAAAAGCAACGATAAGAAGGCACTTAACAGGATCCGCTGGAATATCATCGAGAAACGTAACAGTTGGGCGGTCATGGAGTTGGCTCCATTACCCAAAGAAATCAATGCCTTTTATTTAAATAGTTTTGGAAAGCAAACCCCACTAGCAGATCTCTCTGGCAGGAGCTCATTTTTAAAATATACAAGATCAAAAAATGCTTGATTTCCAGAAACAATCTCGAGTCAAAACTCTTCTATCATCTGGAAATATCACATTGACAAAGTCAGATCTTCTTCTTCCTTCTCTAATTGGCTTGCAATCGATGTTGGTTGTGGTAATTCCTGTCTCTTTTGGCATGACAAATGGATACTGGAGGTCCCCTTGAAGGTAAGGTTTGCTAGGCTATTTAGCATCTCGGTTCTGGGGGACGCGTTGGCGAGAGACTGCGGGCATTGGTCAGGTGAGACCTGAGTCTGGGACCTTAAATGGAGACGTTTTCTTATGCTATGGGAATTGGATCAACTTAATAATCTTATGATGACTCTTACTTCTTTCTCCCTCTTTGGAACATATTAGACACGAAAGTGTGGACTCACAGTTCAAATGGTATTTTCTCAGTTAAATCTGCAAACCTCTACTTGTGTCATGAATCTGGTCCAACCCCAGTGAACCTCAAACATTTCTCCTCGTTCCTGTGGAAAAACTTGGCTCCTTAATAAATTGCACAAAATCCTTTTTGGTTGATAGAGGTATTATTTCTCCTACTGATACCCTCTGCCCTTTTTGTAATAATTTTTCCGAGAACATGGATCATCTTTTGTGCTTTGCTTCGTTTCATTGGAGTTGTGGTACAAGATTATTAATTGGTGGGGTTGCGAGTTTTGCTTGCCTAGGAGATTCACTGACTTGACAGCACAATGGCCAAGCTTAGCCAGGGGTCTAATTCAACAAAAAAATCTGGAATATTATCTCCTTAGCCTGTACATGGACGATCTGGTTAGAGAGGAACGCTATTATCTTCTCTGGTAAAAAATTGAGCGTAGCATCACTCTTCCATATTTGTCTCGCTGGCTTGTCCTTTTGGATGAAAGCTCACAAAGATTTAGATATGTTAAGGGGGCAGGACCTATTGTTATCTGTAGATGAAATTCGGAAATCTTGTTTGCATTGTGTTATTAGGCCTAAGATGGAATGGCATCCACCTCCTCATATGGATCCTTAAAGTGGAATACTGATAGCTCATCTTAAAAATGTCCAAGCTTAAAAATGTCCTGTGCTCATATTCCGGGGGAATGTAACCACTTTGCAGATAATTTGGCCAAACAACGTTTGTCTAGAGAGTCAGATTTCGTGGCTTGGATAAACTAACAGGTGACTTCAGATGTCTGATTACTGCCAGCTTGGGGTTTTCGACTGTCTTTATTGATTTTGGCTTTGGAGTGATAGTGCTGGTTCTGTGGTATTTGGTTTGTAACAGAGTCTGGCGTAGTGTTGCTGCAGTATTGGGGGCCAGGTTGGATAAACAGGTACTTAGTTTTTGGTTTTTGTCCTCAGGTCTGTTTTTGGTATCCAGGCAGTGCAGATTCTTTTTGTTTTTATTTTTCACTTGTAATAGGTTCTGTTTCTTCTGGGTCTGCTCTGCCGCAAGTCTTGTAACCTCCCTGCTTCTGGCGTAGCTAGTTTGCCTCCCAGCTTCTACTTGTTAATGATACTGCAGATTATAAAAAATATATATATTCATAAATCAAATTAATGAAAAATTGACACATAAAAGTAATTGGTTGGAAAAGAACTTAAATGATAGTTAATATATTTAGGAAAGAAGTTTTCGAGGTTCCTATAAATACCTCATTGAATCGACCATTTGACATAAACCAAATTGAGTCAAATACGTTCTCGTCTCTAACTCTCTCCTCCTTCGCACCCTTTAACACTTTCAGTTTTAATCATTTTTTTTTTATATGTGAATGAATCACAAAACTAGAGTAAAAAATTTTTCTTAAAATTATAAAAAATACACTATCATATACTCGTATTAAATTAATGAAGATTCTTATGCCTTCCATAACAAGCAAATACATGCCATTATTCAATATATATGTAATTTATGAAGTTTAATGTATATAATCATGAAGATTCATATATCCTAAGCCATCTCAATATTCTCCAATATTTTTTTAGGATTCAAAGATGCAACTAATAGAAGATAGGAATCTCCTTCTTCATTTATATCTGTAATTTTTATATTTTCGAACATTTCATTTCATAAGTGTCATTCCATTTTTTATATATTTGATATGTCCGGTTTTTATGTACGTTATTTCATATTCGATATGTAATTTATTTGATTTGATATGTTATTTAAAGTTTGCTTCATTTCATTATAAGATAAGAGAAAAATGGGTCTATTTATTAAAATAGTTTAGAGTAACAAAAAAATGATAAAAAGAAACTTTGAGAGCAAAATCGCAATATTTCTTACAGTTGAAGGTACCAGGTATGCCTTTCCAGTCCCATGAAGCATTTTGATTTATATATTGCACTTCCAGAAAAGAGCATTTAGAAAAATATTTCCGTTTATTATTCAAAAAAGAAAAATATTTCCCTTTAAATAACTCACCTAGCAACTATTGTGGCTGTGTGAGTAATTCACCCCGTTGAGCAAGTAAAGCTATAAATTAAAACCCATCGGATTTCTACATCCAAATCCTCTCTGGACGTTTGGACATCTTCTCTCATCCCACTAAAAAACTTGTTATTGACTTGACTTGGGTTTTGGTCTCCATTTTTATCGTTAAAACAAATTCATAAGGTCCCAACTTGTTGCCGATCAATATCATGGACTGACTCGTATTTTTTCTTTTTTTTTTTTTTTTTTATAAGCGAATGAATATCGTTAAATCAGGAATATTACATGGGTGGCTATCCGACGTTGTTTCGGATATTCCTTAAAAAAAGATTGCAAAAATTGATTAAAGAACAAAAAATTTCATTTTGAGTAACTTAGGCATTAACAGATTATAAAAAACTCAAAAACAAAATAGAGTGAATAGTTTTGAATGAACCAATTAACATCATGGACTGGAAATCACATGTAGTTTAAACTGTGGCTATTTTTCGGTTTGACCAGGGTTCGAATGAACCGAGTCATCTTTCCTGCTCTGTATATAGAACCCTTAGAGTTTCATTAGGCAAACTCATAAACATAGTGTCCACATATTCCTATACCTACCTAGTACTATGTCATTAGAAACATTAGAAACTGCATTTGGTGCTTTGCTTCAAGCAATTGGTAGAGCAAAACAGAACGCAGCTATCTTCATGCAAACATTAACAGCCCTTGAATCTACTCTTAATTCGATCCATCCAAACATCCAAAATGCGAACTGGTCGTCTCCCAATATGTTGAACAGGTTTGTTCAGCAGTTGGAGAGAGCAAGAGCCCTTGTTGACATGTATTATGCTATCGGTTGGTATGATCGGATCACGAAGAGGAGTATCAGGAAGGAGCTTAAGGCAATAAGTACATCTCTTCCGCACTTCTTAGAGCAGGATGCGACCCCTAGAAGGCAAGGAGGGCATCATGGTAAGCAATCCAGCTTTTCTATGGGGGCAAGAATCATTGTCTTTTCCAATAACTAGATATAGTTGCTTCATAGTTTGCATTTATCATGAGTTAAAGAAGTCTTATTAAATGGAGGGCATATTTTTTACCAAAACAAACGAGGCAGTAATCCCCGCTCGTAACTGGCTTTTTGGACTTAAAAATTTAATGCATGTGCTTTATATAGTTTTTTGATTTTTATATGTCAATCCATCTCAATACTATTTTTGTTATTCTAAGGTCGTAATAGCTTTCGTGCCAACATGGGACTTGGATTAGGAGCTGCAGGATTAGCAGTCCGAGTGGCACAATTAGGAGTTCCTGCAGCTTCACTATCGGATACTAGAAACGATATGATGGATGAGGATGATGAAGTAGAGGGGGATCAAGGAGGAGAATTTGAAGGAGAATTTACTGATTTCTTTGATGTATAAACATTTAGTATGTTTCTTTTATTATGTTGGCTTTAAAAGCTACAACTCAACCATTTAAATTTGATGATGACTAAACATTATAGTGCTCGAAGTATTGTGTGCTTAATATGTTTTATGCACATCTGATTCTTATGCAAATATCTTGATGCAGTTCTGATTCGACTAGAACAAGATCAGAACCAACAAGAAAGAATACTTTTCCTCAGTATCTATTGTTACCATTTACTTTGGTCATCAGGTCTTCCTGAATTTATGGGTTGTTTTCTTAGGAAGATGCTACTGTATCGTGTCTATTTGGCTCGTAACATGTACTGTTTGAGCTTTTTAATCCTATAAAATATCCGGCTTATAAAAATTAAAAAAATATATATTTGTATCTTTACGTATTCTTTTCGTATAATTTTATTGAGGAAACACAAATTTTTTAACAGTTAAATCACTTTAATTAGAAAATTATGAATTCGAGATGAAGCACCCATATGATAAACCATTTTAATCAGAAAATTATGAATTCAAGATCGAAGCACCGATATGACAAGCTTATGAACTTAATTAAAATATCCACATTGCATGTTCTAAAAGGTTCCCAACCTGATGGTAAGCATACATCCACACGCGCATGTAAAGCATAGAACTTTTTTTGCCAAGTTTAGTTGAACAAAGAATAGAGATCTTAAGGCTCAAAAATTTAAGTTAAGTGACTCAAAAACATTATTTTTGCTGAAACTAGCTGCCAATAAATGCATTTGTTGATATAACAGTGAGGTTGAACTTGACTTATCTTGGGACTTGGTCTCTGTTTTTATGGTTAAACGCGTTAAACTAATTGATAAGTTGCTAACTTGTGCTATGGCAATCAGTATCATGGACCGGGTCATCTTCTGCTCTATATATAATCAAGCCATTCTTATTGTTTCATAATACAAACTCAGAAACTCTATATACATACAATTCTTGTTTCATTACACAATCTCGGAAACTCTATATACAAACTATTCTTGTTTCATCACACAAACTCAAAAACATAGTTGTCGATCCCCACTTAAGAAACATAGTTGCCTACTTGCGCTTTCATGCTCTATATAGAGCCCATTAATCTTGTTTAATCCCAGAAACTCAGAAACAACGTTCTTCATTCCTACGTACTTGGTACTAACTATGCCGCTTATCGAAGAGGCCCTGTTAGGAGCTGCATTAGGTGCTTTGGTTCAAGCAATTTTTATAGCAAAAGAGAAGGCAACTTTCTTCAAGAAAACATTAGAGCATCTAGAATCTACTCTTCAGTCGGTCAGACCAATCGTGGAGCAAGTGAACAGGTCCAAAAATTGTCCAACCGATGTGTTGAGCAGGTTCGTTGAGCAGTTGGAGAAAGCTAAAGTCCTTGTTGACATGTATTCTGATATCAGGAAGCGGAAGTTTCTTAAGAAGAGGAAGGTCAAGAAACTGATTCAAGCAATGGATGCATCTCTTCAGCAATTCTTGACTCAAGATTTTCAGGTCGAACAATTGGTTTACCTTACGAATATTGACAAAGATGTGATTGAACTGAACAAGAAGATGGATCACACCATCACTCTGTTGGAAGGAGATAGGGATTTTGCAATGCCAGAACCTGCAACCAAAGTGACCTTATCGAGCCCAGAGAAAAATGAGAGTGATGATAAGCAATCCAGTTCAGCATTTGAATTACATTGGAGGATGAGCAAAGATAAATGTTTAGACATTTGCTTTGGGCGACATGCTAGTGATGAGAAGATGTGAATGTGAATTGGTTAGCCCAGATGTTGTAGTTTCTGTAGTAGGTTTTCCAGCATAGACATTTCTGGTTCTTACTTCCAATCTTAAGAGATGCGGAAGCATTTGGTAGCTTGTTCCTAGTTTTAATTCTGAAATCATGAAAATTGCAGAAAGCAAACTTGTTCTTGTAATTTGCAGAAAGAATTAAAAAAATATTTATGAAATTATTTGTTTCGATCTAAGTAATCCTGTCCAATTTGTCCTTGTATTTCATAATTGAGAAAAGATGAAAGACTAACGGCCGATCAAGAACCAAATAGCTGTCGATAAAAGAAAAGTCAAAATAGCAAGGAAAGCAAACAACGGCAGTTCTAAAAATCAGATAAAAAAAATGCCCGTTATTCTCTGCGAACTCCCGTTTTACTCTTCTGCATCTAAAACAAAATTGCACGTTGACATCCCAGCAGGCGTTGCACAGTTATATTTTTCCTGCTTGCAAAAGCCGCAGTCCCAAAGGTCGCTCGACAACTCCAAAGCCTTCCAAAAGAGATTTCATGTTGACTTGTCTTGGATCTTGGTCTCTGTTTTTATGGTTAAAACATGTTAGACTAATTCATCACATACACTCAGAAACACAGTTGTTGATTCCTAAATAGTACTAACTATGCCAACTATCCAAGAGGCCCTGTTAATTAGAAGCTGCATTAGGTGCTTTGGTTTAAGCTATTTTTATAGCAAACGAGAAGGAGATTATTTACTTTGAAACATTAGAACATCTTGAATTACTCTTCTGTCGGTCGGTCCAATCATCAAGCAAGTGAACAAGTCTAAAAATGGTCGTACCGATACGTTGAGAAAGGATTGATTTCACCCACGATCACTCAACTTATCACTAATCGCACAAAAGTAACCGACTTTTTTTTTTCTAACTTAAAAGTAACTGAACTTATTACAAGTTTGCATAAAAGTCATAATCACCGGATTCCGGCAAGAACATTTGCCGGATTGATTACATGGCATGCCACGTCATATGCCGGACACACGTGGCACGTTCCATATTTGGGTCAATTTCAGTCACGGTCACAGAACTTATGATTTATCACCCAAAAGTAACTGACTTATTTTTCGTGACTTAAATGTCACTGAACTTATCATATTTTTTCAAAAAAGTCATCTTGACCGGGTTAGATGTTTTTACTTTAGTATAATATGATTTATAATTTTGTATAATTTTTAGACACAAAATTTTTTATTTTTTTTAAAAATAGTTTTCATTTTCAATTTTTCGGTTAACCGAACCAAACCGATCGAAATTTTCGATTCAGTTGAATTCGGTTATTCTATAAATTTTGTTCGATTCGGTTGATTAAAATCTTAAAAGTTCGATTTTCGGTTATTTCGATTCGGTTCGATTATTGAACAGAATTGACTGTTGCGCATGGCTACATGGAGATGGATTTATCATCACATCATCAGCTATGACACATTAGCTATGGACACACATGGATTGTTGATGTGTCAAATATGACACATTAGCTGATGAAGGTGATTTGGAAGCTGACGTGTCAAATATGAAATATTAACTTATGATGTGACAATAAATCAATCACCATAAGTATCCAGTCAAGATGACTTTTTTGAAAAAAAATGATAAGTTCAGTGACATTTAAGTCACGAAAAATAAGTCAGTTATTTTTGGGTGATAAATCGTAAGTTCAGTAACCGTGGCTGAAATTGACCCAAACATAGAACGTGTCACGTGTGTCCGGCATATGACGTGGCATGCCATGTCATCAATCCGGCAAGGGTTCTCTCCGGAATCCGATGATCATGACTTTTATGCAAATTTGTAATAAGTTCAGTTACTTTTAACTCAGGAAAAAAAAGTCGGTTACTTTTGCGCAATTAGTGATAAGTTGAGTGACCGTGGGTGAAATTGACCCCGTTGAGAAGTCAGCAGTTGGAGAAAGCAAAAGTCCTTGTTCAAATATATATATTATGCTATGGATGCATCTTTTCAGCGGTTTATTTCTTTTGAGCATTTAACAAAGGCGGAAAATTTTTAACAAATGGAGTGTATTTCTTTTACCAAAAATTGCTGAGGCATTGATCTCCGCTACTAACTAGCTATTTGGTTTTAAATATTTAATACATACACTTTATTTTGTCGAATTTTACACGTCCAACCATCTTAACTTTTTTTTTTCTTTTTCTGGTTATCATCAGCTGATACAAACTGATAAATGTGAATTTATCTATGTTTTTAATGTGTTTTTACTATATTTTTAGGATAGTTTTGTGTTAATTTAGTTGTTTTAGTAGTTGGTTTCTTTAATTGATGTTTTAATTGTCTAATTAAGCATTTTTGGTGTTTTTAGGACTTAATTGAAAGAAAGAAAAAAAGTTTGAAGGACTTGTATGAAAATTTGGCTTTGAGATAGCTTGGCAAGAGCCCTTCATTCACGTTTTGAGGCTGAAGCAAAACACTCCGTAGAGTGTAAATTCACTCCGTGGAGTGTCAATGCACTAGGTAAAGTAGAATGTTACTCCACAGAGTAAAGGAAAAGAGGAAATCACCTTGCTCCACCGATTGAAATGTTTCTCCAAAGCACGCAAGGATTCCCAAAACTCTTAAATAGGAAGTTTGTGTTTCTATTGGATGACGGATGAAAGGGGAAGCGAAGTTAGGTTTAAACTCTTCCTTCCAAGATATAAAAGAGGCATTTTTGGACTCCTTGACGGCGGCTTGGTTTTTGGATGATTCTTAGTTTTTAGCTTTTTATTTCTCTCTTGACAATGTTTTTGATGGAGAACATGAGTGGCTAAGTTTTTAATTCCGATTCAAGGGTGAATTGATTCCAATTGTAATTTTGTGAGGCTTTGAACTCAACAAGGATTTCTTCAATCTAAGTAATTCTTATTTTCTTGTTCTTATTTTCTATGAATTATTTATATTGATTAACTTGACGCCTTAATTCAATATTAATTTTTCTATTGCTATCCATGAGTTTGTGATCCGTAATTGTCATGAATGATTGATTTTAGTAGCAAGGAATTGGTTTATGTGTGTGTGAATTCGGCTTTCCGATTTACATAGCTTGCATAATAGATTCTAGGGAAATAAAAGTGCAGAGTTAATTGAATTGTAGCTATCTCGATCAATTAGTTTTTGTCTTAGTCATTCTCATTAATTCTTAATGCTATCATTGAATTGATATGGAACGCTACCGTGCCCAGTTAAATTAATGGTAAGATTTGATTTTAAATGCTTTGTTTGAGTCAATTACATTAGGAGAATTATTACTTTCTACTGCTTTTCCGATTAAGTAGACTAAGTTCTTGGATTGAGAAATTAATCTTTAAGTCTATAATCAAAGTTGCAATTGGATGAAATTTACACCTTTGAATTGGAAGTTTGGTAAGATTGATTTTCATTTAATTCAATATTTTTGCTTTCTGTTAATTTCTTATTAATTTACTTTTAGTTTTAATTCAAAGATTCAAAACTCCCCATTTACTTTATACTTTTGTTTTCAACATTGAGAAATTAATCATCATAGTTCTCTTTGGGATTCGACCTGGTTCCACTATTTCTACAAGTTAGTTTAGGTGAATCAGTATTTATTTTTGGAGGGCTTCGACAATCCGACCAAAAATTTGGCGCCGTTGCCGGGGAACTATATTTTTAGTTTCTCATTGTTTTATTTATTTGTTTGATTTTATTTATGACTCGTTCTTCTCAGACCTTTGATTTGCAGTATAATCCTGAAATTGAGAAGACAGCGCGTCGATTTAGAAAAAAAGCTAGATTAAGGAAAAGACGCCTTAAAGTAGAATTAGAGATAGAACCGACAATTGGTGGTATTTCTATATTTGAAGAATTTGAAGAGAAGATGGCCGACAGAACTCTCAAGGAGCTGGCTGCGCCAGATTTGAATCAATAACCTTTATGCATTACTTTTCCTGACCTTGCAAATGATTTTGAATTAAAATCTGGTTTGATTCATTTACTTCCTTCTTTTCGTGGCTGTGCAGGAGAATATCCCCATAAGCATTTGAAGGAATTCCATATTGTTTGCTCTGGAATGAAACCGCAGGGCGTGACTGAGGAGCAAATCAACCTTAGAGCTTTTCCTTTCTCTTTGAAGGATCAAGCTAAAGATTGGCTCTACTATCTTCCTTCTGGTTCAATCACTACATGGAATGAGATGAAAAGGTTATTCCTGGAGAAATTTTTTCCTGCATCACGAGCTGCCAACATTAGAAAAGAGATTTATGGCATCACACAGATCACAGGAGAAATATTGTATGAATACTGGGAAAGGTTCAAGAGGCTGTGCGCTAGTTTTCCCCACCATCAGATTTCTGACCAACTCCTGATTCAATATTTTTATGAAGGACTACTACCAATGGATAGGAGTATGATCGATGCAGCAAGTGGTGGAGCCTTAGTGAACAAGACACCTCAATAAGCCAAATTGTTGATTTCAAACATGGCTAAGAATTCCCAGCAATTCGGTACAAGAAGTGGAGGATCTACCAAGCAAGTCAATGAGGTAAGTGAACTTAAAAATCAACTTTCTGATTTAACTGCTTTAGTTCGTCAAATGGCTGTAGGGCAACTGCAAACAGCAAAAGCATGTGGAATATGCTCACTTCAAGGGCACTCTACTGATATGTGCCCTACATTACAACAAGACTCCACACAAGAAACCAATGTTGTAGGAGGATTTCCTGGTCTACCTCAAAGGAAGTATGATCCCTATTCTAATCATTACAATCCTGGATGGAGGGATCATTCTAATTTTAGCTATGGAAATCAAGGAGGACAACAAAGGCCACCTCCTCAAAGTTTCATTAGACCACCTCCAGTCCCTACACAAACTCAAGCTCCAACCTCAGGTATGTCTTTGGAAGATATAGTTAAAAATCTTGCTAATAATACTCTTCAATTTCAACAGGAAACACGAGCCAACATTCAGGAAACAAGAACAAGCATTCAGAATTTAGACAATAAAATTACTCAATTGGCCACTTCAGTTAGTAAATTGGAAGCTCAAAATTCTAGGAAGTTGCCTTCACAACCAGAAGTGAATCCAAAGGAGAATTGCAGCGCAAACTCACTAAGAAGTGGAAAAGAAATTCCTTCAGGATCCATCCCATCAAAAGGAGCTGATATAGGCAAGGAGGATGATGAAGAAAAAGCTCCCTTTACAACAAAGCGTAAGGTAACATTCGATCCTCCTTTATCTCTTTCTTCTCACACTCCTATCCCTCTATTTCCTAGCAGGCTAGCTAAACCAAAGGAAGATGAGCTAGAAAAAGAGATCCTGGATACATTTAGGAGAGTGCAAATCAACATTCCTTTGTTGGATGTTGTCAAGCAAATTCCGAAATATGCAAAGTTCTTGAAGGAGCTATGTACCAACAAGAGAAAGATGAAAGAAAAAGGGAAGGTTGAGGTAAGTAAGAATGTGTCCGCAATTTTGCAAAGAAATATGCCAGACAAATGCAAGGATTCAGGTATGTTTTCATTACCATGTGTGATCGATGAAAAGAAAGTTGAGCATGCTATGTTAGACTTAGGAGCCTCGATTAATGTAATACCACTTTCTGTTTACCAAGAGTTGAAATTAAATGACTTGCAAAAGACTGATGTAGTTATTCAATTGGCCAACCGTTCTTATATTCACCCCCTAGGGATTGTTGAGGATTTTTTGGTGCAAGTAAATGAGCTTATATTTCCTGTAGACTTTTACATTTTAGAGATGGAAGGTAATCCATCTTCGAAATTGGCTTCGATTTTGTTAGGAAGACCTTTCATGAAAATGGCAAAGACAAAAATTGATGTAGATGAGGGTACCTTGTCCGTTGAATTTGATGGCGAGATTGTTAAGTTTAATTTTTTTGATGCCATGAAATACCCTAATGATGTGCATTCTCTTTGTCAGATTGATGTAATAGATTCTATTGTGCACGATATTCTTGCCCAAGAAAGTGTTATTAGGAAACAATTTGAGATTGGTCAAAAGGTGTTATAAAATTCTCGTTTGAAGCTTATGCTTGGTAAGTTTCGTTCTCGCTGGATTGGCCCATTTGTTGTTACTAATGTGTTTTCCTATGGTGTGGTGGAAATTAAAAGCTTGGACACCGGTCAAGTTTTTAAAGTAAATGGCCATTGCTTGAAAATCTTTCACGAGGGAGAAATTGTTCAATGTGTCATTAGCATGCATTTGAATGACCCTCAGTACTCTGGTACCTCTTAACCAATAAGACGATTCTAAAAGTCGAGCTGAGAACTAACAAAAACTCAGAACTATTTCTCTTCCCCTTTTCTTGTAATAGGTTTTCATTTTAACAATAGGTTTTGTTTGTGTAGTTTAAAGTTTTTGCCATTTAAAGTTTATCTTAAGTTTTTAGGTGTCCCAAGTGTTTCATGTTATAAGGGAATGAATATCTCATGTTTTTAATAGTCTTTATCTGGAATTTTAGCAGCAGTAGAGTGCAAGAAGATTAAAATCAAGCAAAACACAAGCAATTAGTCCTTGATTTAATTTTTATGCAAAATGAAGTCTTAATTAGGTGAGTATTACTGATCTTCATTATAGGGGAGGGCATGATTTTTAGTGAGGATTAGGTAAAAAATTGCGGAGTTAAACATAATTTATTGTTGGGTTTTGGCTAAAAGCTTCTTTGTTCTTTTCGTTTGTGCCGTGTCCTTACACTCAGTGGAGTAAATTCACACTCCACCGAGTGAAATCATACTCAGTAGAGTGCGTTCTTACTCTGCAGAGTGTCATTGATTCATAAAAAAAAACTCAAATTTCTTGCTTTAGTTTCCCGTGAAGTCACACTCGGTAGAGTGTGAGGACACTCCACCGAGTGTCCCTCATTCCACCGAGTGTGTGCCCCTATTTAAAGCCCTCTCCTTCATTTCATTGCACACGCCTTTTATTATTTTGCCTATAGCTAAGTGTTTGCTCGGGTTCTCTAATTTCTACTCCACCGAGTAAATCTTTTGCTTCTTAGATCTTCCTCCTTCATTCCATCATCACTCAAGTAAGTTTCTTTGTGCCTTTAAATTGTTTTATTTTTTTGTTGGGTTCTCAATTTATTCCCCAAAGTTGTGTATTCGTACTGATTTTGAAATGAGGTCTTGCATTCTTCTTGATATGGTTTGAGATGGTTATGCTTGTCATTGAGTTAAGTGCATGTAATAGAGTATTTTGATATCAATTTGGGTTTGAGATAGTTTAAATTACATTGGTTAGAGCTTTATAAAGTCATGCACACAACGTGCTCGATCAAATGTTTCAAAGGAAAAAGCTTAACTATTTGTTTAATTTTAAGTTATCCTTTCATCATTATGCCATTTTTTTTTCTTCTCATCCCATCATATTTGCATTTCATCACCATTTATCTATTCAATTCATTCATTGCACAACAATTGAAATTTTAAGCTATGCCATTTGTGATTTCCTTTATTCTATCATTTAATTTGGCATGGTTATATTTGTGTAGTGGCACCGAAAAAAGCAAGAACTGAGGAAGCATCCACATCTACAGCAAAGCCTATTCCTGCGTACATTGATGAAGAAAATACAGAATTGTATGAGTACTTCAAGGATATGAAATTTGAGAAACCGATATACCTCCGAGAGTTTTTCCTGGATATTGCAGATGGCAACCTTTGGGATGAAATATACCCTCTTATCCAGAACATTGGCTGGGAGTAATTCATTTTCAAGAGACCTGAGGTTCACCCTTATATCGCTATACAATTTTTCACTTCTTTTACGCTAACATTTGAAGATGAGCAGGATTTGGGCACTGTCAGCTTTAAGCTTGGTAGGCGTCGCCATTCCTTGCTTTTTCCTGATTTTGCTAAGAAATTGGGCTTCCCAACCAATGCCATAGGAGAATTACTAAATGCTACACATCAAGAGAACTGGAAATTTATTCGGGATCCCCTCAATCCAATTGAATATAGGACAAGCAAGATGAAAGCACGTGCTTTAGGCAGCCATGCATTGCGAATTTTACATTGATTTTTTATCTATCACATTTTTTAGTTGTCTTGGCAGTACTGGTGCAATTAATGCTGAAGAATGCATGCTTCTAAGGTGTATGGTGGAAGGAATCAAGATCAATGGTGATGTGCTTTTATCCTGCAAAATTGAGGAGTTACAAAAGAAGAATTCCAAAATCAAAAAGACATCTTTGGGATGGGTAGCAACAATAATGGCTGACCATGTGGGCCACATGGACAGGCAAAAATCCCTAGGTGAGATCAAATTCCTTGATTATAGTATGCTAACCCGAATGAAAATTTTAGTGTTGAAACCCAGAAGGCACTGGTCTACCCGAGATGAGTATTTGCAGTTAATCACCATTGGTCGGAATCGCGACGAGGAACCAGAAGATGATGCACCGAGCCAGCTGGTCCAGCACAACAGCCTCCAGCCCCAGCTCATATACAGCCAGAAGTTTCCCCAATACTTGTGACTTTCATGAATCAGGTCATAGGAAGGCTAGATAATATGCGAGATTATATTGTTGACCTGCGCAAAGACTTTGAAAGATTCAATGTTGAGTTTTGGAGGCGCTTTCCACCACCACTGCCTCCGCCATCCGAGTGAATCAAGTTTGAGTTGCTGTAGACAGCAACAATTTTTGTGAGGGGGGTAGCGCTTCTCTGAGCTTTAGAGTTTCGCTTAAATCCAGGAAGTCTACTTTTTCTTTTTCTCTATATTATGAAAACACTTATGTTCATTTGTTTTATGTTGTTTTGTTTTTATTTTTAATTTACTTTTTGGTATGTAATAGTAATGTTAGGAGCAACTTGGTGCTGTAACTAACTCAGTAATGATATGAATAGTTGCTAGTTCTTGGTTACTTAGTTATTTTTTTCCTTAGAGCATTCTAATACATAGATAACTAGCATGTATCACTTAGCTTACATAAAGCTTAGTTTGCCCCAGTTCTTCTCAGAATTTGAACGAATTGAACTTGAATTTAGATTGTGCAATAATCAAGATTATGATTTAGTAGTAAGGCAAGTAGGTTGTTCACTAAAATTTTGAGCTAATCTATTACTCAGCTTGGTTTATAATTATTAGTTTCCGCACATTTAAAGCATAAAAGACCAGTTTTTGAACTTTAGAAAAACCAGTGCATTGAAATAGTTGAGCAAGGAATTTTAGGACATTAGAACATTTCTCATCACCCTTCGAAGCATAAAAGCAACTCAAGCAACTTAGAAAGTGATGTAGGCAGATTTTTCTTGTTGAGCTAATAAAAAGACTGTTTTCCTACCCTTTTGATGCGATTAACCTTTGTTAGTCAATTTGAGCTTAATGAGGTATGCTTAAAGCATATCATATTTATTGTTTTTGTTACACTTATCATAAACCATATAGCCTAAAAGCTTTTATCTACCCTCTAGAATTGGACACTCTAGATTTGGATAGGTTTATATTTATTGGGCTTTTAAATTAAGTGTAATGAGAATGATTGAATCATTTGGGGCTTGTATAAATATCCTTGTTTTACCCCTATTTCTGTAGTTTGCAAGCAAAAGAAGCTAAAAGAAAAAAAAAGAAAGAAAAAAATAAATAAAGCTAGCATATGGCAAAATTTTAAGTATGGGGTAGTTAAAAAGGGAAAGAAATTGGGACTTCTCATAAAAAAGAGGGATTTCAGTCTTATTACTTCTATTTTGGGTTTGTTCAATGCTTAAGAATGTCAATAAGCAAGCTTGACAAGGGAATTATGCTTAATATTTTGAAAATGTAGAAATGTGATTTATTCAAGTAAAGAGTGGCTAACTCTCTTTGATTATCCTTTGACCATTCTTTAATAGCCAATACCTTAAACCTCATTACAACCTAATTAAGACCTAAGTGATTCTATGTTTTGCTTTGAGTTGTTTAGCGGAGATGACCTTCGGGTTCCGGTGCTAAAGGAGAGGCCTATAGTGTTTCTAGAATTTCAAGTGTGAAACCTTAAGTGTACTTAGTATACTTCAATTCTAAAGATTGATTATAAGATGCATTGGTGTTTTGTTTTTGAAAATTGCTTAAATTATTTTGGTCTTACATATATGGAAACTGATTCGTATTTCCTTGTTTGAGTTTATTTTAGCCATGATTTTATTGAGTGCTCTTATTAAATGTTGAATTTAATATTGAATTGTTTAAATCTAATTTTGAGTTTGATTATTCTGAGAAGTTGGTTTGTTCAAATTTGCTCGAGGACGAGCAAAAGCTAAGTGTGGGGTATTTGATAAATGTGAATTTATCTATGTTTTTAATGTGTTTTTACTATATTTTTAGGATAGTTTTGTGTTAATTTAGTTGTTTTAGTAGTTGGTTTCTTTAATTGATGTTTTAATTGTCTAATTAAGCATTTTTGGTGTTTTTAGGACTTAATTGAAAGAAAGTTTGAAGGACTTGTATGAAAATTTGGCTTTGAGATAGCTTGGCAAGAGCCCTTTATTCATGTTTTGAGGCAGAAGCAAAACACTCCGTAGAGTGTAAATTCACTCCGTGGAGTGTCAATGCACTAGGTAGAGTAGAATGTTACTCCACAGAGTAAAGGAAAAGAGGAAATCACCTTGCTCCACCGATTGAACAAATACTCCACCGATTGAAATGTTTCTCCAAAGCACGCAAGGATTTCCAAAACTCTTAAATAGGAAGTTTGTGTTTCTATTGGATGACGGATGAAAGGGGAAGCGAAGTTAGGTTTAAACTCTTCCTTCCAAGATATAAAAGAGGCATTTTTGGACTCCTTGACGGCGGCTTGGTTTTTGGATGATTCTTAGTTTTTAGCTTTTTATTTCTCTCTTGACAATGTTTTTGATGGAGAACATGAGTGGCTAAGTTTTTAATTCCGATTCAAGGGTGAATTGATTCCAATTGTAATTTTGTGAGGCTTTGAACTCAACAAGGATTTCTTCAATCTAAGTAATTCTTATTTCCTTGTTCTTATTTTCTATGAATTATTTATATTGATTAACTTGACGCCTTAATTCAATATTAATTTTTCTATTGCTATCCATGAGTTTGTGATCCGTAATTGTCATGAATGATTGATTTTAGTAGCAAGGAATTGGTTTATGTGTGTGTGAATTCGGCTTTCCGATTTACATAGCTTGCATAATAGATTCTAGGGAAATAAAAGTGCAGAGTTAATTGAATTGTAGCTATCTCGATCAATTAATCTTTGTCTTAGTCATTCTCATTAATTCTTAATGCTATCATTGAATTGATATGGAACGCTACCGTGCCCAGTTAAATTAATGGTAAGATTTGATTTTAAATGCTTTGTTTGAGTCAATTACATTAGGAGAATTATTGCTTTCTACGGCTTTTCCGATTAAGTAGACTAAGTTCTTGGATTGAGAAATTAATCTTTAAGTCTATGATCAAAGTTGCAATTGGATGAAATTTACACCTTTGAATTGGAAGTTTGGTAAGATTGATTTTCATTTAATTCAATAGTTTTTCTTTCTGTTAATTTCTTATTAATTTACTTTTAGTTTTAATTCAAAGATTCAAAACTCCCCATTTACTTTATACTTTTATTTTCAACATTGAGAAATTAATCATCATAGTTCTCTTGGGATTCGACCTGGTTCCACTATTTCTACAAGTTAGTTTAGGTAAATCAGTATTTATTTTTGGGCTTTGACAATCCGACCACAAACATGTTGGGGGAGGAAGAAGGAGAAGATGAAAAAAGAGAAGATGAAGAAGGAGAAAAGGGAGGAGAAAGAGAAAAGGAAGAACAAGAAGAAGAAGAGGACGAGAATGAAGGGGGTGGAAGAAGAAGAGATATAAAGGGTTATAGAGAACTTTCTTGGTCAAATATTTAGTATTTTCTCTAGTTAATTTAAAATAATACTCTAATTAAATTTTTTCATAATAATAATAGTAATAATGGTACAAATAATAATGTATATTTATAATGTTCTTCAAGAAAATTATATTTTTCAAAAGAATAAATCATTTTTTGTAATTTGTACATGTTATCAAATATTTAAAAGTTCTTGACTCAGAATTTTTAGGTTGAACAATTGTTTTATCCTACAAGTATTGACAAAGATGTGATTGAGATGAGCAAGAAGATGGATCACACCATCACTCCGTTTGAAAGGAAATTGGGATATTGCAATGCCACAGCCTGCAACTGAAGAGGCCTTATCAAGCCCAGAGGACAATGATTACATAACATTATACTGAGTCACTGAGATTCTGTCTCCCATCTCTCTTTCTTTTTTACCTGAACATTCGACATTCTTTTTATCATATAACAACCAAAACTGTAGACACACTTCCATGTAATTTTTGAAAAACAAGGGAATCTTTCCTCCAAGTTTCCTTTTATTAGAACTGAAAGCTCCAAGTCTCCATGGAAATGAACTATTCTTATCGAACACGAGTTGAAGTTGCTCAGAAATTAAAGTTGACCACAACCATGGTTATATCTTCTGGTAAATCACGGTTCACCACACAATTAAACAGAATGAATGATAATTATTTTCACAGTGCTAGTCTTCTCAATCAGCTACAAACTCATAATACATTCTCTTTCAACCTAGTGGACTCATCAATGAAAAATCAATAGGGATGTATCAAATACCCTTTTTCACCTCTACATTATCCACTGATTTAATTCCAAGCAAGCTTAAAAGGTCGTGCGGAAAATTACCTGAAGCCAAAATTGTGCTCTGCGTGAGCTTTCCAAAACTCCCAACACTGTTGTTGAGTTTCAAGTAATTTGAATCACCAAAAGTCCCCACAAGAACATTTTCCATTCTCAAAACAGTGGAACCGATTCGAATCCCGTACAATTATTTTTCTGTTAGTAATCTTTGATATAAACTTAATTGCAGTATGACAGTCTACACAAGTTCTTAAATTCTTAAAAACCTTTATGGTTGTTCCTTCTGGAGTAGAAATAATTCCAAAGGCAATTGCAAGTTTCTCACTGTGGTAAGAGAGATTTTGCTGCTTCTGTTCCTCCTCCACATCATGCAACACAACATTTGTGTCAGGAACAAACCCTTCTTCCTTCATCTTTTGAGAAAGCTCCCCTAGAAAAACATTTATTTCCTTGTATCTTGGGTGGGTAGTATCTCCCACTAAGAACACATGTAGTTCTCTCTTAATCTCAACCCAGCTCAGACCTGGTTTTTTCACGACTCCTTGGACATCCATAGTTCTTCTGATCTTTGCTACTTTAGTCCACATACCAGCAGTAGCATAGATGTTTGCCATTGTAACATAAGTAACAGGATTCTCGGGCTCTATCTCAAATAATGCATCTGCTGCCCTTTTTGCCAGTTTAAGATTTCCATGAATTCTACAACCACCTAACAAGGAAGCCCAGAGAAACTTACCAGGCTGCATTGGCATTTTATTACTAATATTTTCAGCCTCTTCAAAGCGGCCTGATGGGGCCAATAAATCAATTATACAAGCATAATTATGAGAAATAGGAGTTAACCCATACTTTGCATTCATAGAGTAAAAATGTTGCAACCCTTCATCAACTAATCCAGCATGAGCACTAAGATCAACACAAGCATTTAGAACCCCAGCAAATGTAAACTCATTAGGCCTTATACCTGATCTCAGCAACTCATAAAATAAATCAAAACCCTCTTCTCTCCTCCCATCTTCAAAGTACCTATCAATCATTGCTGTCCAAATGACAACATCTCTATTCATCATTTTGTCAAAAATGCGCCTTGCTTCCTCTATGCTCCCGCATTTACCATACATATCAGATAAAGCACTCTAAACCACCTCATCCGAATCCAATCCAGTTCTCATGATGTAATAATGAATCTCCTTCCCAATTCTCAAACACGGAATTGTTGTTGCGGTATGATAGCTTTTGCCCGATTAAAATGGAAGGATGTTGTTCATCAGAGGAACGAAGCAAAAGTCGATAGTGATGCGGCTAAAAAGGAGTCTCTACTCTTAAGGTCAGAGGTGGAGGAACTGAAGAGGGAAAAAGCCCGACGAGCCCAAGACTTTAAGTCTCGGTAGAACGAGATGGATCATTTGAAGGGAGATGTTGCGCATCTCACCGTGGACAGTGCTCTATGTAAGCGGTAAGAGGAGGAGGTGGCTAGGCTGAGGGATGAATATTCACATCTTTCGATCGAGTACGCTAAAGCCAATGTGGACAGAGACAAGACCAACATGGATAAAGACAAGGCTCTATCAGAGCATGACCTTTTTCGGGCAGAGAGGGATTCCCTAGAGACTGCTCTGGCGAAGAAGGAAGTGGCTTAGGGAGAGAGGCTAACGAAAGAAATCGACTCTCAGAAAGAGGAGCTTCTCGATCAGTTGGGTGAGACCCAAGGTAAGTTGTTGACTCAGTTGATCTATGCAGTCGGACAATGATTTCCTGAAGATGAGCTTGACTGGATGGAGGACCCAAGAAGCCTTCCGATCCTCCTTCTAGTGACGATGAGGGAGAGGCCCCCCCAGATTGGAGTGACTGAGGGAATAGCAAATGAAGAACCTTCATTATCCCAGGCAGGCCCCAATTTACCGACTGAGCCTGAAGTCATTCATTCTCTACCAACAGAATCAGAAATCATTGCCCCTCTGCCAACAGAGCCTGCTGCTGAAAGAGCTATCGGATCTTCCCAACCTTCCACCAAAACAACAGTAGAGCCTACTATTCATCAGGCTGTAGAGCCTACTACTGACCCAAATGCTGCCATAGTAGAAATTACAGATATAGAGACTTAGGCTTTTCATTTCATTGTAATGTTTTTCTTCTTTTTTGTGAAGTTGTCAACGAAAATTGTAACTTGTAAAAATTTTTATATATGAATATAATTTGATTTGCTTTCCAATGGTGATTTCTCATTTTTCAATGCACTTTTATTTTAAGAATGATTTATTATAAAATCAATCAAAGTACTTCCTGAATTTGGAGGCGTTTGGCTGCGCAGTTAATCTTTTAAAGTATAAGTAGTCGATCTAGCATGACTTAAATTTTAAGCGAATCGACTTTTCAGTCTTGCATTGTCTTGGAGTATTATCCAATCGGATATCAAGATTGGTTATCCGAATGAGAGTCAAGCATGACGAATAACCTTTCGATCTTGCATTTATTTAGAGAATTTGCCGAAGGAGAGTCAAACATCGAGTACCTAGGAGAGATTATTGACTCATGTTTTGACCTCCGCATTTGGGGTTCAAATTAACGTCGAACCTAATGAATGATTCGAAGGAGATTAAACAGAGGCATATCGTATTTTTGATTCGGGAATGACATCGAACCTAGCGAACGAACTTAGAGTGGAGAAAATCTTTCGTATTTTGGTCTCGGGATGAGCATCGAGCCTAGCGAATGAATTTATAGTGGAGGAAAGCCTTCATATTTTGGGCTCGGAATGAGCATCGAGCCTAGCGAATAAATTTAGAGTGAAGAAAAGCCTTCGTATTTTGGGCTCTGGATGAGCATCGAGCCTAGTGAATAAGCTCCACTATTTTGATACTTCGATCGGGATGTAAATTATATTGGAATCACAAGGATCATTAATTGGAATTTTCATCGATCGGGATTAATATCGTCGATCAAAATTTTCATCGATTGGAATAAAACAGATAACCTGTAAATAAATATCGAAACTAACAAATAAGTAGCTGTAAACATACCTTTTCGAAGATGGAGAAAATTTTCTTTATTGAATTCAAATTATAGTAAAAAATTATACATGGTAATTCTTGAGTACTTCGATATTCCAGCCTCTAGAAACGTCCGACCCTTCTAGGGTTTTGAGCCTATATATGTGCTGGAGCTTAGAATCTTAGAGATTTCATAAGACCCTTCCAAATTTGGCATTAGCTTCCCAGCTCCGGCATTCCCCGTTCCTATATCTGCTTTTCTGAGGACAAGATCATCCAAGTTGAAGGCTCTTAGCCTCACTTTCATGTTGTGGTATCTAGCAACCCTTTGTTTGTAGCCAGCGATTTTGGCATATGCGTCTTCTCTCATTTCTTATACCAGATCTAGATCTTGGCATCTATCCTGGATGTTTATCTGGTTGGAGTAGAATGCAGACTGATAGGATGAGAGGCCGATCTCTACCGGTATCATCGCCTCGAAGCCATAGATAAGAGAGAATGGCATTTGATAAGTGCTAGCTCTCGGAGAGGTCTTGTAAGACCATAAGACCTAGTCCGATCGAGCACTCCTTCTTACAGGATCAAACCACCCAATCGGGCACCTTAGCTGCCTACTTTCTTTTTTAGATAAAGACTTTTTACTCTTTATCACTTAGGTAGGGGATTTGTATCTGCGTTTTGTACTAAAGACTGATAGTCTTGAATTTGTGTAGCTGTTGTGGCTTTCTGCTATTAGCAATAAAATTCTGTAGCGTAAAAAAATCTTAGTAAAATTGTCCAATTTTTAGCTGTAAATGAGAATGAATTGTAAACTTATAATTAAAATTAACTGCAGAAAAATTAAATATCTATTATCAATGAGCATGAGATAAAAAAAAATAAAGTCAATAAAAAAAGTATTATGAGAAAACGTGTGTATGCTATTAATTTCAACATCTATTATCAGGCTATTTCCCTTCTTTCCCATCTTCTTGGAAACTTCCTGTTGGAAAGTAATTTCTAACTTTAAAAAATTTCTAAAACTGTCTTTAGAATTGTCTCCTTTTTTCTAGAATACAATGTATGGCTATAACTTGTTTCTTGTGATTAGATCTAGATTTTTTACCATATAACTAATAAGTTGCTTAAATGAAAAATAATTGGATAGTTTTGTACATATCGAATTTATAAAAATTTCATAAATCAAATTAATAAAAAAATTGATACATAAAAATAGTTGATTGGAAAAAAAGTTAAATAATAGTTAATATATTCAGGAAAGAAAATTTCAAGGTCTGTGTAAATACCTCATTGTATCAAGCATATGATATAAACCAAATTGAGTGAAACACATTCTTGTCGGGTCAATTTCACCCACAGTCACTGGATTTATGACTTATTATCCGAAAGTAACTGACTTTTTTCTCGTGACTTAAAAATTATTGAACTTATCACATTTTTTCATAAAAATTATATTCACTGATTTTCATTGAGGACCCTTGCTAGATTGATGACATGGCATGCCACGTCATATGACTGGACACATATAGCACATCTCATGTTTGGATCAATTTCATCCACAGTCACTAGACTTACGACTTATCATCTAAAAGTAACTGATTTATTTTTCGTGACTTAAATGTTACTGAATTTATCACCTTTTGCAGAAAAATCATCTTGATCGGATACACATGGAGATGGATTTATTACCACATTATCAGCTAATGTGTCATATTTAATACATCAGCAGCCAAACTACCGTCATCAGCTAATGTGTCATATTTGACACATCAGCAATCCATGTATGTTCATAGCTGATGACGTACATAGCTAATGTGTCATAGCTGATGATGTGGCAATAAATCAATCTCCATGTATGTCCGGTTGATATGATTTTTTTGTAAAAAAGATGATAAGTTCAGTGACATTTAAGTTACGAAAAATAAGTCAATTACTTTTTGGGTGATAAGTCGTAAGTCCAGTGACCATGGATGAAATTGAATCAAATATGGGATGTGCCACGTGTATCCAGGCATATGATGTGGCATGCCATGTCATCAATCTAACAAAGATCTTCGTCAAAAATCGGTGAATATGGCTTTTATGAAAAAATATGATAAGTTCAGTAATTTTTAAGTCACGAAAAAAAAGTCAGTTACTTTTGGATGATAAGTCGTAAGTCCAGTAATGTGGATGAAATTGACTCCATTCTCATCTCTAACTCTCTCCTTCACACCTTCTAACTCTTTAAGCTTTAATCATTTTTTATTTTTTTATATGTGAGTGAATCATAAAAATAGAGTAAAAATTATTTCTTAAAATTATAAAAATAAACTATCATATACTTGGGGTTGATTTCACCCACGGTCACTCAACTTATCACTAATCGCACAAAAGTAACCGACTTTTTTTCTGACTTAAAAGTAACTGAACTTATTACAAGTTTGCATAAAAGTCATGATCACCGGATTCCGGCAAGAACATTTGCCGGATTGATGATATGGCATGCCACGTCATATGCCGGACACACGTGGCACGTTCCACATTTGGGTCAATTTCAGCCACGGTCACAGAACTTATGATTTATCACCCAAAAGTAACTGACTTATTTTTCGTGACTTAAATGTCACTGAACTTATCATATTTTTTCAAAAAAGTCATCTTGACCGGGTTAGATGTTTTTACTTTAGTATAATATGATTTATAATTTTGTATAATTTTTAGACACAAATTTTTTTATTTTTTTTAAATAGTTTTCATTTTCAATTTTTCGGTTAACCGAACCAAACCGATCGAAATTTTCGATTCAGTTGAATTCGGTTATTCTATAAATTTTGTTCGATTCGGTTGATTAAAATCTTAAAAGTTCGATTTTCAGTTATTTCGATTCGGTTCGATTATTGAACAGAACTGACTGCTGTGCATGGCTACATGGAGATGGATTTATCATCACATCATCAGCTATGACACATTAGTTATGGACACACATGGATTGTTGATGTGTCAAATATGACACATTAGCTGATGAAGGTGATTTGGCAGCTGACGTGTCAAATATGAAATATTAACTTATGATGTGACAATAAATCCATCACCATGAGTATCCGGTCAATATGACTTTTTTGAAAAAAAAATGATAAGTTCAGTGACATTTAAGTCACGAAAAATAAGTCAGTTACTTTTGGGTGATAAATCGTAAGTTCAGTAACCGTGGCTGAAATTGACCCAAACGTAGAACGTGCCACGTGTGTCCGGCATATGACATGGCATGCCATGTCATCAATCCAGCAAGGGTTCTCGCCGGAATCCGATGATCATGACTTTTATGCAAATTTGTAATAAGTTCAGTTACTTTTAAGTCAGGAAAAAAAAGTCGGTTACTTTTGCGCAATTAGTGATAAGTTGAGTGACAGTGGGTGAAATTGACCCCATATACTTGTATTTAATTAATGAAGATTCTTATGCCTTCCATATCAAGCAAATGCATGCCATCATTCAATATATATGTAATTTATGAAGTTCAATGTATATACTTTTGAAGATTCATATATCCTAAACCATCTCAATATTCTCCATTTTTTAGGATTCAATAATGCAACTAATAGAAGACAGGAATCTCCTTATTGATGTATGCTCTGTAATTTGATATGTAATTTTTATATATTCATTTCATTTCATATTAAGTATTTGTTTTAAAGTAATCTTAAATTAAGTGTTTTTGAAAGAAAATTATATATTTTATTCCAAGTGTTTTTCTAAACAAAATGAAGTGATTTTTTATATATATATTTTTTCTAAATATATTCCGTGCATTACTAAATACTTTTATTAAAATTAGAATAATAAATTAAATATCTCTTTTCATTAGTAAAATTTTAACGTAAAGCAGCCTATTAAATGATTTTTTTTTTAAACTTAGTGCAATATCCTTAAAAGACAGAATGCAAAATAAGTTTTGGGATTTTTTTTGAAGATGGTGTAATTTTTTAAAATATTTTGAAATTTGAAACTACAGTAAAAAAATTATAATTTTGAATATTAAAAACTGGCACGGGTGGTACCCATTTCTATCATAATGGAGTCCATAAAAATTAACTTTTCAGTAGGGGTGTTCCAAAACTCGACCCTACCCGAACAATCCGATTTGAGTAGGGTTATTAGGGTTGTTAGGGTCGGGTAGGATTGGAAATTTAGGGTTTATTCGAACTCGGGTCGAGTTAAACCCTCATTAACCCAAAAAATAAACAATTTCCTCTAAAAATGCATCATTTTATTAATCGAACAAGTTCGGGTCGGGTCCCTTTTTTATAATTTAAAAATAAAAAGAAAAAATTAAATTAAAAAATAAATTTAGATTATTCTGGCAGGATCCGAAATTTTACGGGTTATTCGGATAGAGGTCAAATTATTCGTAAAATAGGATTGAGATATATGAGAAAATTTGAATTATTCGGGTTGGGTTGACCCGAATCTACTTGATTAACACCCCTACTTTTCAGTGTCAAAAAACAGGAACTATGTCTGCTGGTTTCCGACTTGAAAAATCTTTTATTTGGTATGGACAAAATTTTATGCTGAATCTCATAAAAGTCCTTGGTTCAAGTAAAATTTTAAGCTGATTGAGAAATTCAAAGTGTTATTGTAGAAACCAAAAAGTTGTGCACATGTTCCAAGAGGAATTTTTGAATAAGTAATAATATTAATTTATTATTACTAATACCTTAATGCATTTCTATACGTGCAATTATGTTCCCATTAACCCAACGACAAAGGCTACTAAATTTTGTAATTTTTCACTTGGAAAAAAGTATCATTTCGTTCTTAATTTTAATATTTTTTTCTTATTGGATCCTTGAATTTAAAAAATTATACATTGAATCCTCTAATTTTTCGCGTGAAACATATTTAATTCAAATTGAACGGTCTTGACGAAATTGCATCATACGCGGAATTAATTGTGCATGATCTTGGTTTTAAAAACCTGTGGAACCCACTTGAAAATAAAATATTCAGTTGATTAACACAACATATGATGATGTGGACAGTACGGGTGAACATGCTGGTCCATTAACAATTTTTTTAAACCGGTCAATTACTATCGGTTAACCGCTATATCGATTTCGGTTTTTAACTCGATTTTTCGGATCAGTTTATCGGTTAACCACTAAAAAAATTTAATATATAAATTTGTTAAATTATACAATTTATAATATTATTTTTAATAGTTAAAAATGCTTTAAAAATGAAAAAATACTAATTAAATACAATATCCATTAAAATAATCAAAATAAAAATAAAATTTTCATAATTAATTATAAAAATTTAAAATATTCAATATAAAACTAAAAATATATATTTTACAAAATTATATATCATAATATTTATAAATTACATAAAAATTGAAAAATATAAGTGTAAAATTTAAAATATAATTCATAATATATATATATATATATATATATATTCGGTTTCGGATCGGTTAACTACCAATTTTTAAAGTCATAAACCTAAAGTTTTAGTTCAATTAACCTAAAAATTGATTCGGTTTCGGATCGATTTTTCGGTTAACCAAAATTTCAGTTACTCATGCTCATCCCTAGTGGACATCCAAAACGCATCATTTGTTTCCTCTCGTTTTCATTGTCCCCGCACCGATTTTTAGATATGTTATGTCATATTGGATATGTTATTTAAAGTTTACTTCCATTTCATGCCATTTCATTATGAGATAAGAGCAAAATCGATCTATTTAAAATAGTTTAGAGATAAAAATTGATTTAAAAAAAATTGTGAGAGCGAAATTGCTATATTTGGTAAAAATCACATGATGAATTGATTTCAGAAAAAGAACCGAATATGTGTAGTAAGGATAGGAAAATTGGGTTTTATTTATTTTAGGGTAATTTCGTAAAAAAAAATTAAAAATTCGGTGCTACAATAATTTTATTTAGGTTTATCGTGTATTGAAAAATGGTAAAGTAGTTGTCATTTTGTGTCAATATGGATTTTACGTTATCTTATTTTTTTATCAAAAAAATGGCTTGAATATTACCATTTTTTAGAAATTCAATAGGACCCTCTCTGGGTCAACATATTGTTAGGGATGCTCATGGAACGGGGACCCATCCCGTTCGGGATGGAAAATTTCTGAATTTTTCCTTTGCGGGAACGAAGATGGGAAAAAAATTTTCAATGGGAATAGGGTATCCGCCCCGCAAAAAATAATTTTTTTAATTTAAAATATAATATTTTATAAATAATTAAAATTAAAATATAACTTAATTTTATAATTATTAAATTTTAAATTATACTTAATTTTAAATTTATGAATGGTTAAAATTTATATTAATTAAAATTATGATTGATTTTAAATTTTTTATTTATTAAATGTTATATTTTAATTTTAATTATTTATAAAATATTATATTTTAAAATTAAAAAAATTAATTTTTCGGGGGATGGGTTCCCCGCGGGGGACGGGGGAATTTCCTCCCCGTTATAGAATCGGGGACGGGGACGAGGAATCTCCGACCCCGACGGGGCAGTGAGTGGGGGTGCAATCCCCGTCCCGCCCCGCGCACCCCTACATATTGTATTTTTTTGTTTTTTTTATTTTTTTAAGTTTTTATTAAATATCATTTTAACTTTCTTTTTCATAAAAAAACAAAATAATTATTTG
This sequence comes from Excoecaria agallocha, assembly GCA_037975025.1. Taxonomy (NCBI): domain Eukaryota; kingdom Viridiplantae; phylum Streptophyta; class Magnoliopsida; order Malpighiales; family Euphorbiaceae; genus Excoecaria; species Excoecaria agallocha. Next base: position 123,110,438 of record CM075807.1, on the reverse strand, counting down.
ATAATTGAATAATTATCTCGTATAGGCTGTTGTTTTAATGACAAATTTTCGAAAACTATCTAATTAAACAAGTATAAAGTGCCTACTTAACACATATTCTATAAGTACACGAAAATCAAATCAAGTCTTAAATTATTATCTCAATTTGCATAAATTACATTCAAGAAAAATTAGGAATCAGCTTTTTGTTTTCAAATTTATTATGAAAAATCCAAAAAAGAATTTTATCCATTGAAGCCAAAGCACAAATCCCACTGTCTACATTCGTCTAAATGGTGAATTCTAAATCCATGAGCATAAATAAAGATATTATCTATTGAAGTAGTTTGGGATACGCTCATAACTTTCGAAATGAGAAATTGATCTCAATATAAATGAAATAATATCGAAATAAAAAATAATTTATATAAAATTAGTTTCATATTTGATTTTTCCTTAATTAGTAAATCTACCATTTATTAATATATTAATATGGGCATTTACATATTAACTTTATAACTGGCATATATATTTAATAGAGAATTATTTTCTTATTAATTAAATTGTAACTGCCAATTTAATTATCATAAATTAAGGTAATTAAGTATTTCTTAATTGGAACCCTATATAAAGGGCTTAGATTTCTGAAGAGGAAAAAGGAGAGTATCTCATATGCCGAATTGTTGTCGATTTTTCTCCATACTCGATTTCTCTTTGTCTATGGGATTTTTAGTTCATGGATTGAAGCATTTTATCCTAAGATTCGTGACATGTGGGTCGAAGGCATGCCGGTGTTGTGAAACAAACAATTTTCGCTTCAACGATCTATGTTTCGAGAGTTATTTATATTTTACTTCTCGTAATATGTCGTGTTATATTTCTTTTATTGGTATCAGAGCTATATTTTTGCATTCTGCCTATTTTTGTGATGAGATCTATATTTTTATAAAAATTCAGACATAATTCAGAATGTATGATATGCATGTTAATAATGTAGATGTATGTATGTATTATTTTTTGTTTTTTTTGTGTATTTGTACATGAAAAAAAAATAATTTAAAAGTCCGTAATTAATAATTTCAGGTGAAAATTTTTTATTTTTAACCATACTATTGGATTCAGGGACCTTGAAAATCCCACCTTAAAAAAATTTGATGGCCTGAAACCACTGGGAAGGTGGCACATAGCATGCATGCACCACCAGTGCTGGGCGTATGCCAGAAAGTACATCCTAGGCACGCACCAAGGCCATACACCTGAGTGACGCATCACTAAGCGACGTGGCCCAGTGGCAACACGACAGGTGGCCTAATGGTGAGGCACCACGTGTTAGATGATGTGATAAGAGGATCCACCTGAGGGCTATATGGCACTATGTGGACCAACCAAGTGATGCCACATGGCAGCCTATGGCACTAACACGTGGCACGTGGGTCCAACCACGTGGTTTAATGAGTCATGCCACTATCATTCATATAGCAGTCTGTGGCACTGAACGTGGCATATAGGTCTAGCCATGTGGCTTGATGAGTCATGCCACGTGGTGACATATGGGCCAATATGGATGACTATCATGTGATAGACCGTGGTCATGCCACTTGTCACATGTCAGTCCACTGGATGCCACGTGGTATATATACGGACCAATGGGTGTTTGCAATGTGTCAATTTGTGTCTGATGTGGCGACACATGGCCTATTGGGGTCACACCCTGTGGTATAAAGCCACAACTGATGCATGGTGTGCCTATCGCACATGTGGCAAGTGAGGTCCACCCTCGTCAGTGCGTGAGGGTGCATGCGACCTCTTTTGGCCTTTAAATCAGCTCACATTTTTTTAAACCAAATTTCTCATTTTTTTTTATTTTTTGGTCTTTTTTTAAATTTTTTGAGGACCATAAAATATTTTTTGGATTTTATTCCAATTAAATTTTTTTAAAAAAATTGATAAAAATTGAAAAATTATTGTTTCTGCCTTCTTAAATTTTTAAATTTATTTAAAAATTATATTTTATGGATATCTCTTTATTTTTTAGTTGAAATGAGTTTCAATCATATGTGGTTGAACATGAGTGTACTGACTATTTATATTCTATTATAAGTAACCGTTTTGTCCTTATTGTTAGATTGAAATGAGTTTCAGTCATACATATTTATGCATAAGTGTACTTACTGTTTAATTTTCTGTTATGTGTGACTAAAATGGTAATGATAAGAACTCCTAGATGTCCACGAACTTCTTAAGGAATTGTAGAAACCAAAGCAAAAGTATAAACGATTTGCAAAATGAGGATGTATAAGAAGGTCCGAGCTGATGATATTAATGCATTAGTGTATCATATTATGTGTATGCATTAAAAAAATGCAAGAGTGCATTTGGAATGGTGGCCTGAATAGAGGATATAGAGACTGGACCTTATTTAAGGTGATGCAAGACTCTTTTGATCATCATCCAGATATAAGAAACTTGATAAACAATGCCTGTATCATGAAAAATGGAATTTATAGAGAATTTATTATCCAATTTTTTTACTTGGTAACCAATAGAGGAGTATTGAGAAGCAACGTGAAATCTGAGATGGTACTCAAAAGTGGATGTTGTATATATCGTCCATAGCTTTATAATCATTTTTATGGCATACCTCTTGATTTGTTCGATAGGGTCAGAAAACCAATTCTTGTGACGAGACTAGTTTTGTCACATTCTAAGTTCTCCGAGTCATTGGCATGAGTGTCAATTTATTAATGGTTTACGGATGTTTTGGTTAGGATTTATGTTTTCTATTATTAGATTAAAGACAAGTGTGTCTTATATTATTTTTAGAAGTCTTTTTTAAGATTATTGAATATTTAATGATTGATTAAATAAATGAGTTTATTTAATTTTTTAAATATTATATTGGCATTTAACTTTTAATATAAATGTGTTTTTTTAATTATTAAGTGCTCATGGATTTGCAATATTTTATAAGTAAAATGTTTGCATGATAATTGAGTTAAAGCTTAGATTATCTTATGTATAATATCCTGAATTAAGTTTAAGAACTTAATGCCCAACAATCAACATTTACTATGCATGATATTTTAACCTGTAAGGTTAGACATTAGGACTTAGAGGGTAATTAGAAACTATGAGTAACCTTTTCGAATTTGAGCCTAATAGACAGTTTTATTAGGTTAATTTTTTAGATGCATAGTAAATAATATGTATTGTATGTTCTTCTTTAATGTTATGCAATTATTGTTCCATTATGATCATAGGATTCAAATGGTATATGAAAATCATGTATGTGCTTAAAGAGTAAGAGGCTATAGAAATCTTAAGTTCGATTATGATTGAACCTAAGAATGGTACCATAACCTAATGTAGGTGGGTCTGAGATGCCTATATGGTATGGGAAAAGAGATATTCCACTGCTCTTATCATATTGCTAAGTGAAAATGGTTGATGACATCACTAAGCAATTCTGCTAGTGTTAAAATACAATGGATTTGTGGGTCGCTTTACAAGAGAAATTCAAAGATATATCTGTAACTAAGTTTCGATCATTAGTGATCAAATTTGATACTTATCAGATAAGTTTGATCATATAATGCTGAAACACCTAAGAGAGATGGAAAACATGATATGTGAGTTTAGTGAAGATGATCATAAGTTGATCAATAAGCAGCAGGTCCAAGTTGTTATTTGTTCCTTATCCAGCAGTTAGGAGCATATGAATATGCAACCAACTTATAAGGACTATCAGGCATCGATTAAGGTCTATATCGAAGTGCATATGGCACAGTCACGTTCTGGTAGAATGAGTCTAACTAGAATAAGTAAAAAAGCTTCAATAGTAACAGTAAGAAAAAGGCTTGAGAGCCTTAAAAGCAAAAGATAAAATGAAATTACAAAAGGTCCAAGGGCAAGGAAAAGTTAAACATTTCAAAAGTAAAATGTTTCAACTGTCAATAAAAAGAATATTATGCAAGAGACTGCCATAAATCCCAATAGGTACATCATCTTGACTCAAGAGTGAGTGATAATTGTGTATCTAGTTCTATTTTTCTCACTGAATATCATCATCTGTGGGTGATAGATTCAAGAGTAACGGACCATATGAGGAAGGATCAAGTTTTTTTTTACCAACTTAATTTATGTTCTTACTTTGATGAAGCTTTGTTTCATTCAAATTTCAAATATAACAGCGTACGCTTATGTTTAGATGATGTTTAACATGGTTTTAGTTTTATTTTGAATAATTTTCTTATTATGGATTTTGATTCTGACTATTCAATCAAAACTAGTTTCTCTTTTATCTCTACTTCTTCACATAGTTATGAAAATAATATGAAATTATGGCATGCTAGATTAAACTACTTTGGCCAAGACTAAATGTGTTGGTTAGCTAAAGTGGGATTGATAGATGATTTAAATGAGATTGAATTACCTATATGTGAGCATTGCTTACAATGAAAACTAGTTAGAAAATCGTTCAAAAAATGAACCTAATCCATAATTCCTTTGCAATTAATTCATTTTGACGTCTGTGGTTCCATGAATATTAGGACAAGATATGAGGCTTATTATTTTATTATTTTTATATATGACTATACTAAATATGGTTATGTTTATTTGATATCTCACAAGTTCAAAGTATTGAGTTATTTTAAAACTTTTATTAATCTTATTAAGAATCAATTGGATAAGAAAATTAAATCTTTAAGGACCGACCATGGTTAATAATATCTTTCAAATGAATTTAAAGATTTATATGATGAAAAAGGGATTGAAGATCAATTGTCTATTCCTCAAACTTCACAACAAAATGGTGTTACATAAAGAAAAAAATATAACCCTTTTAGATATGGTACATTCTATGATGGCTCAAGCAAATTTATCCATCTCTTATTGGGGAGATGCTTTATTAATAGTTGCATATATTCTAAATCGTGTGCACTCTAAGTTTGTTGCTTCCACTCCTTATGAGTTATGAACTGATTGGTAACCCGACCTAAGTTATTTACACCCTTGGGGTTGGACTGTTTATATCTATGATACCTTAAATAAATTTGGTAAATTAGAACCAAGAGCTAAAAAGAGTATCTTTGTATGATATTTTGATTTATCAAAAGGATAGATATTCATGGGTGAGCATGCAATAGCTCAATAACAGAATTTGAATCACAAGATATCATATTTTTGGAAAATAAGTTTTCGAAGATAGGAGAAGTAAGTCAAGATTTTACTTTTGTCTAAACTCAAAAAGGTAAACTACCTGGATCTCTCCATCCGAGTGGGAGATAAATTGATAAAGAAGATCAAAACTCTCTTCTCAATAGCCTGGATGTTCGGGATCTATCCTCCAATAGGAGGATGAACATACCTATCTCCAGTAAGAGTATGGATATTAATTAGGATCCTTATTTGAGTGGGAGCATAGAGCTCAATTCTAGTGGAAGCATTTTGAACTATGATAAATATTTATCAAGATTCGAAACTATAAAAATCTAAAAAGAAAAGTGTTTCGCATCGATGATTTGAGATCGAAGGTGCTAATGAGCCCTTTTTTATTACACCATAAAATTATGATGAACCTAAAAATGTAAACGAAGCTCTCTCATGCCCAGATAAAGATAAATGGATTAAGGCAATGGAAGAAAAAATGACTTTCATGAGATCAAATTATGTTTGGAAACTGGTTAATCTACCTGAAGGACACAAACTAATTGGGAATAAGTGAATTCTTAAAATAAAGCATAAAGCTGATGGCAGTATCGAAAGATACAAGACTCGGCCAGTCGCTAAGGGGTTTACACAACAAGAAGGAATTGACTATGAGGAGCTTTTTTCATCTGTTGTTAGATTTACATCGATAAGATTAATTCTAGCCTTGGTGGCTAGTTTGGATCTAAAGCTACATCAAATGGATGTAAAGATTATCTTCTTTAATGGATGATTAAAATAAGAAATCTATATGGAGCAGCCTATAGGTTTTATTAAAGAATGTAGCGAACATAAGGTTTACCGATTGATGAGATCGATATATGGCCTAAAGTAGTCTTTGAGATAATGGAATTTAAGATTTCATAAAGCAATCATGTTGAATGAGTTTAATATGATTGATGAAGATCATTATGTTTATTCCAAAAGCTCGAAAAATAAATTTATCATTTTAACATTGTATGTAGATGACATACTTATAACAAGGAATGATAAAGAATACATAAATCTAATTAAAGATTAGTTGTCTTCCAATTTTGAGATGAAAGATATGGATCAAGCAGATTATATCCTTGGAGTTAAAATTTCAAGGGATCGCTCAAGAAAATTATTGTCACTATCTCAAGAGACATAGATTAACAAAATTCTTGAATGATTTAATATGAAAACTTTTAAGCCTATAGATAACCCCATTGCTAAGAATAAGTTTCTTAGCAAAAGTATATATCCTAAGATAAAAGAACAGATAGAACGTATGAAGAACTTTTCGTATGCTAGTGTCGTGGGTGGTCTGATATATGCAATATTATGTATCAGACTTGATATATGCTATGTTGTGGTCATAGTAAGTAGATATCATTCCAACCCAAGCGAAGCACATTGGAAGGTGATAAAAGAAATACTTAGATACCTCAAAGGTACCGCAACTTATTCTCTCTGTTATCAAAAAAGGATCTGCAATTGAGAGAATATTCAATTTTTTATTGGGAAGGTGATGTTAATGAGAGGACGTTCACCTCAAGTTATGTATTCTTGCTTGGTTGAAGTACCATCTCGTAGAGTAATAAGAAACAAACCTTTGTAGCCCCATCAATATTGGAAGATGAATTTATCACTTCCTCTGATGCAGTATAAGAGGCAGTTTACCTGAAATGATTTGTGAACCATTTGGAAGTAACTGCCTTAGAGAAACCAGTGACAGTCAGTCGTAGATGGATTTATCGATATTAAGTATCAACAAATTAAAGATATTATTGCATAAGGAGAACTGAACTTGTAATATATTTTCTCGCTGGATGTGGTTGCAGATCTATTAACAAAATCTATATTGAGATGAATTTTGAGAGACACATTAGATCTCAAGGTTTGCATAGAATTTGATCTACATTGTTTATATGATCCCTGAATATTATTATTTATGAATAATAATTGAGTTCATTATTGGCAATATATGAGTGTGAATGTTTGATATGTGAACATTTACTATTATTAGATAGAGCATGTCGGACAGAGAAGTAACTCACTCATACGGGTGTTTATATTAGTTTTGTTAATGAGTTAACAAAGTCTAATATGAGGTTATTTTTGAACACAGAGTGAAATTCGAGAACCTGTTCAAACTAAAAGTGCCATCTTGCAGAAATTACAAGATAAGTCTTGTTAATGTGCAAGATAAGATACACATAAGGTTGTGTACTTTGGATTAAGATCTAAAATAGGATTAAGAATGATTCGATGATAAGTTAAACATAACTATTATATTCTGTCTAAAAAGCCAAAAGTAGTCTAAAAGGAAGTGGACTAAAGTTGAATGCTTCGGTGCATTACAACCTTATGCTTTTGTATGGTGTTAAATAGTAATAAGACATACGTTCCTTTAAAGGAAAGGAAAGAACACCATAGTACATGCATCATACCATGTGTGTTTAAGCTGACCGAGGAAAAGGAATCATATGTGAATGATCTCAAATTTTTTCTAGTGTGAAACCCTAATTTTCGACTTTCAGGACCCTTAACTTATACCAGAAGTATAGTTTAATGTGGCTAGCTTAGTTAGTCTCCAAATGATCATGGAAAAATTTTAGCCCGATAGATCTAACTAGAAAAGGGAGTTAGACTATGATGGATGACATGTAGTAAAAGGGAAAGATATTTTTCGATCACATTCGATGATTTCGTGGTTCACCGGTATACCTATTGCAGTTTTTATAAGTAGAGATACAATAGTGAACATGAAAATAGTTTTTATGAGATCTTGAGATAAAATAACGCATGTGAAAAAATTATCTAGGATTTTGGCATACAATTGTAAAAAACTCTTGTTTCTCGATATGCTATATATCCTTAACAGATGTATAGTATTAGTGTTCTCAACTTATGATGTTCACATAAACTATCTATCTGTATGATTAGATAGAATGATTGAAAATCATTTCATCATGTGCGAGTGGAAGATGAAGGAGTTTAGAATATGGCCATGAGTCCCAAAATGAGAAATTGGTCCCGATATAAATGAGATAATATCGAAACAGAAAATAATTTATATGGAATTAGTTCCATATTGAATTTTTCCTTAATTAAAAAATCTACCATTTATGAATATATTAATATAGGCAGTTACATATTAATTTTGTAACTAACATATTTAATAGAGAATTATTTCCTTATTAATTAAATTGTAACCGCCAATTTAATTCTCATCAAGTATTCCTTAATTGGAGCCCTATATAAAGGGCTTAGATTTCTGAAGAGTAAAGAGGAGTATCTCATATGCCGAATTTCTGTCGATTTTTTTATATACTCGATTTCTCTTTATTTGTGGGATTTTTAGTTCGTGGATTGAAACTTTTCATTCTAAGATTCGTAACACGTGGGTGAAAGACGTGCTGATGACGTAAAATAAATGATTTTCGCTTCAACGATCTGCACTTTGAAAAATATTTATATTTTACTTCACATAATATATTGTGACATATTTTTTTCACCTATCAAGCAAAAAAGTCTATACATTTGCATATATATATATATATATGGTGCATTTAATTTTATTGATTGGCGGTCAGCAATAACCAGCCAATGTTACTGATGGGTCCTTTTGGGCAATCTCCAAGCTGGTGAGGAATTGAGATGGATTGACAATTTCTTGCTTGCAAATTTTGGTTATTGCCTACGAAAAGCTGTTGGGTGCAGCTTTTTAATTTTAAAAAAATCACAATATGTTGATGTTCTTATCCAAGAGGTCGAGTCAATTTTATCCATAATCACTGAATTTACACCTAATTATCCAAAAATAACTGATTTATTTTTCGTAACTTAGATGTCACTAAACTTTTCACTATTTTGCAAAAAAATCATCTTGATCGATTTTCGGTAATGATCTTTGCCAAAATATTGATGTGATATGTCATGTCATATGTTCAGATACACGTGACATGACACGTCAGCAGTCATGTTATCGGAAGAGACTATATCACGTGATATATCAGCACATCATGTCATATAGTTGGACACACATGATCTTTTTTGGTGACGTGGTTGCTGATATGTCATGACATATGTATCCAAACATATGATGTGATGTGCCATATCAGCATTCTGGTTAGAGTCATTATCGAAAGTCGATCAAAATAATTTTTTTATAAAAATATAATAAGTTCAGTGATATTTAAGTCATAAAAAATAATTCAGTTACTTTTTAACAATCGGCCCACGGAAAACGTGTTATCACAGAATTTATTCGATTATCTTGACTTGTGTTGGGTCTTGGTCCCCGTTTTTATCGTTAAAACAAATTCATAAGGTCCCAACTTGTTGGCGATCATATCATGGACTGACTCATATTTTTTCTTTTTTTCTTTTTCTTTTGTTGATAGGCCAATGAATATCATTAAATCAAGGAATATTACACGGGTGGCTAAAAAATGCCCAGGCTGTAAAATAATTTCCCAAACAGAATAAAGACCAAACGCAACGTTCCCTGGTATTCCACCCATCCTATCCAACACTCCAAAAGCAGCTGACCATTGACCAACGTCAGTTCAGTTATTTTCTAAAAGAAATTCGATCTATTCAATTTGATCGGTTTTCGCTTTTCAGATCAAACCAACAGGATGCTCGCTTCTAGTCAACAATGATCACTAAGACTCTACCCGTCTTGTATTTTTCCTTTTTTTTTCTCCTTTCTTTTTTACCTATGATTCAACATTCTTTTATTATATAGAGAATAAGTGAAAGCATTAGAAAAAGGCTCATAACAACCAAAACAGTAGATATTCTTTCATATAAATTTTGAAAAACGAGGGAATATTTCCTACAAGTTTTCCCTTATTAGAATCGAAGTTCCAAATCTTTAAGGAAAAGCAGATGGATGGAGCAGTAGCGCATTTGGGTGGGATTAATTGGGTTAATAGGATTGATTCGGTTATTGATATTAGGCATATTTCCGAATCGAATCGGGTGAAAATCCGACTGACCCTATTTGAACGAACAATCCAAAATTTTTAGTATATAAATAAAAAATTCTAATTTCTCTACAATATTAATTAATATATAATATATATTTAATGTAATTTTAAAATTGTTAGTTTGTTGTATTTTAAAAATATTTTTATGGTATTTAATATTATTTATTTGTATTAATTTAATATTTTAATTTAATTGTGTAAATTAAAAATAAATAAATTCGGGTTGATTGGGTCGGAATCCAAAAAATATCGGGTTAAACGGATAGGGGCCCGAAATTTATATAGGGTATGGTCAGATGAAAAAAATATATAAATTTCGGATTTCAGATCGGATTCATCCGAACCCAACCGATGCACACCCCCAGTGGGTTATAATAATTGATTTTTCCTTCAACTTATCTAAATTCTTAAATATGGGTTATGAGCTAAATTTTTTATGTTTGGTTGGTTGGTTTATGCGGGTTATATGGATTATATTAATTTTTTATATTATATTATAAACATATAAATTATAAATTATTCATATTTATATATTTTTAAATATAAAGCATTAATTTTATTTTTATAAATAATTTTTAAATACCGTATGCATATAAATTTATAGTGCTATAAAATTTAAAATTATATATAAATTTCATAAAAAAATTAATAGTATCCTAAAATTTAAAATTACCCATCAATTGAATATGTGGCATGTAATTTAGTGCTAAAACCACTTTTGTTACTTTTTTTAGATATTGTTGTATCAATATAACAACTCCACTCACTATTAGTGCTACCAAAAGAAGATGAAGATAACATAGAAGGACTTTCCAAAGGCACAAAAATATTGTTGAAGATATCCAAGTCATTTAATATGAAATTGTGAAAGTGGCAAAATAATCTAATTCTGATGATTTACAGAAGATAAAAGAAAAAAAATTAAAGAAAAATCGCAAACAGTTTGATTTTAGAGTCAATAAATTATTTATAATGGGATTAATTTCATTATCTATCAATTTGAGCTCAATTGCATATAAATTTACAGTTCCAATTGCAAATTAAAATTCTAAAAGTTTAGGAAATAATTTATATATTATCTTTTTTTTTTATTTAAACAAATATAATTTTATGCTTAAGTGAATGAGCACATATACATCTTGTAATTTCTGACATAATCAGAAATAATATAATATATTTGGCTGCGAAAATAAAATATATAAAAGATAATTTAGACTAATTCACTTGCTTGTATTCCACCCTGATAACCAACAAAAATTACAATTATATATTGCAATTTTCTATGAGTAGTTGCTTGTATATATTATAATTTTATTTATTTGTGCTAAAATATTGACAAAATGTCAAACCAATAAGCTTCAGCATTTAGCTTGTTAGATTGATATAATAGTAAATTTTTTAAGGTTTTAAATTGGAATTTTTTCTATAAAAATGCAATCTTAATCCCATTGCTTTATATTTATATTTATTCTAATTAGTTAAATCGAATTAATCGTAATTTAATTTTTTTATTGATTTATCATTAAAATTCCATATTAGAGTAAAAGAATAAAGTATGAGTGACAGTTTATTTAAAAAAGAGTGTAATATAGATTAATTGGTCGACTTATATAATAACTCATTACCCACATGTATATTTTTAAAATGTTAGAATGGAATGTATAGGTTATAATAATTCACTATAATTGTAATAAAAATGGGTTAAATGGGTTGGGTTAGATGGGTTAAATTGGTTACGCCAAATTTGAACAACCCTAATGAATGGCATATTCTGACTTTTTAACTCTTTTTAACCTAGATAAGATTATCATTCAATTTGATAAAACAGAGAGATTTTATAACTATAATTTTAGAATAGTTAGATTTTATTGGTAATTTCTTCTGAATTATGTTATTTTTTTTATTACGAGATTTTTTTTTCCGTTATGATTACCTTGTGCATGCATCATGCACTGTAATTAGTTAGAATATCACTGCAAATTAATGAATTTCCTTTTTACTTAATGATTTGATTTTATATATTTTCTAATGAATAATATTACTATTGTAATCCAACTGGCTGAGGTAGACTGGAGAGATCTATTAACATTTATTAAGGAGTAGAACTTATTATTTTCTAATGAAATATACTAATATTATTAATAAAGGATACTGTGTTATTTGTCAAACATAAAAAAAGATTATTGCACTTACAGTGTTTTTTTTTTGTATAGTTTCCTTTTCCCTCTTTTTTAATTAGGGGTGTTCAACTATGGGTTGGATGGATTACAATTGATTTTTTCACAAATCCATCTAAAAATTTATATAGATTGAACCCAACCCAAACCAGCAGGGTTATGAATACGTTGGGTTGGTTGCACTACAAAAAAATGTAAATTAGCGACGGAATTATTTCCGTCGCAAAATTTGCGACGGATTCGCGACTGTTTTACAATCCGTCGTGGGAAGGCTATTTTTTCATTTTTTGCGACGCATAGCGACGAATAAAAAACAGTTGCTAATTATTGACGGTAAATGTATGTTTTGCGACGGAATTAGCGACAACTCAACCGTCGCTAAATTATTTTATTAATTTATTCAATAAATTAGTTGAAGAAAATTTAGCGACGAAGTTTTAGTCGCTAATTTTGGCGGAAAATTTTAGCGACACTTTTTGCGACGAAATACTGTCACTAACAGTATTATATTCGGTAAAGAAAATTAGCGACAAAGTTTTGTAGTCGCTAAGTCGTCGCAAATAAAATAAAAAATAATTTTTTATTCCAGTCACTTGAATTTTAATATAGATAATATGAAATGAATATTCTATTTTGGAATAGAAATTTGTAAATTATATTATGATGTGATAATAACTTTTTTTATCAATTATCCCAAAATTTAAATTTATTTATTTAGAAAATTTACATTTTTAGTAATAATAATAAACTATTTGTTGCAATTATTATATAATTACATTATGAAAATTAATAAAAATAAATATTTATAAAATAGTAATTTAAAATTTATTTTCTCATTTAAAATAATTATGAAAAATTTTGTAATTTATTTATATTTTGTAAAATTTTGATCAAATATTAAATTATTAGAAATTCTAATTATATATATTTACCAAACCATTATTGAATATAAAGATAAAATAATAAAAATTGGTAGGAACATTATAATTTTTTAATTTTTATTTTTTCTCATACAATCGTATTATATTATAATTGTATTTTTTTACATGTGATCTTATTATACCATATATTTAACTACTTTTAAAACTAACGAAATTGGTATTTTGCTTCATATATCTTAATTAATTATGTATTTATTATGAGTGATCATATAATTATCTATAATCAAATGAAAATTAGCATCCTAATGAATAGAACTAGTTGTTCAATAAATTTCAACTTATTCTAGAAAATAAATAAATCTAAACTTATCATAATAAATATAATTATATTTTTAATTATAATAATAAACTTTAATTTAATACTTTAATTCTACTACAATAGGGCAAATGGAATACTAGAGTGCTATGTCAATATGAATAAATTAAAAAAATAAGTGGAATTGTATTCAAGATATGTAATTTAATAATTTCTAATACAAATTATACTTAAAGAAACTATAAGATGGAAACTAAGATTTAGGAAAAATGGGTTTTTATGGATAAGTGAAAAAAAAATATATAGGATGCACCTAATTCCCTTAGAAAAAAAAGTATGTAACTAAAATCAGCTTAAATATTAACCATTAAAAGTTAGTCTAATAATTAATATTCAATTAAAATTTAAAAAGTATAGAATGTTTTGAATTCTTTCTATTAACATTTCTAATTGGATGGGTATTATGATTCTCTTGTATAGTCACAAATTCTTAATTATGGACATTAAGATTCTCTTGTATAGTGAAAAATACGTAATTAAAAGTAAAGAAATTTTCAAATTGCATTCTTAATTAAATTTTATATTAACTAATTTTGTTTGTTCAAACTTATAAGTTTCATATTAACTAATTTTGTTTTCAATAAGTAAACCCATTATAATAATAAATAAGAAATTAACATAAATTAATTTATGTGAAATAATAATAATAATAATAATAATAATAATAATAATAATAATAATAATAATAATAATAATAGATGGTGAATAGTATTTTTTTGATACCAATTTATCAGGGATCAAAATTATTTAGAATGTGATATAATACTAGTAAATATTATCTCTAGGCTTTCAAATTTATAATTTAAATTAAAATGTATTTTAGTAATAAATAAAGAAATTAAAGTAAATAGTTGTATATAATAATAATTAGAAGAAGAAAAAGAAAACATAGGGTGCGTTTACTTACAGAAAATAGTTTTCTGTTTTCTGTTTTTTATTTTCTTAGAAAATTATAGTATTTATTTTCCGTAGAAAATTTAGAAAACGCGTTTATTTATTAACAAATGGAAAACTGGAGTATTTATTTTTTTGTATATATATATATACACACACACACACGTATGTATATATATAGACACACACACATATATATATACATACATACACATATTACATGTATATGTATGCGTACATACATACATACATTTATATATGTATGTGTGTATGTATGTACATATGTATATATGTGTGTGTATATATATATGTGTGTGTGTGTGTGTGTGTGTATATATGTATATGTATATGTACGTGCATACATACATATGTATATGTATATGCATATGTATGTGAATATATGTACATACATACACATGTATTTATGAATACATACATATGAACATGTATGTATATGTATGTATATACATATATATACATATCCATATGTATATATATGTATGTACATACATATACATATGTATGTATGTATGTATGTATGTATGCACATACAGATACATGTATATGAATATGTATGTGTGTGTATGTGCATATGTATATATGTATATGTATATGTATGTATGTATGTATATTGTATAAGCATATGTATGTGTATATATGCACATATATACATATGCAGATGTATGTGTATGTGTGTATATACATATCCATATGTATGCATGTACTACATATATATATATACATGCACATGCATATGCTTATGTATATATGCACATACAAAAACTTACATATGCATATATATGTATATGTATATGTATATGTATATGTATATGTATATGTATATGTATATGTATATGTGTGTATATTAATATTATTTAGAAAATTTGAAAAACATCTTTTATTAGTTTTTCAATTTCTTCTTTATTTTGAAAAACTGAAAAATTTATTTTCTGTTTTCTATTTTAGAAAACTGAGAAAAATAAACATGATTTCTATTTTCTGTGGAAATTTTTTTTGGAAAACTTGAGCAATTTTCTGTAATTAAACAGACCCATAATATCTTACTTTATCCCAATTTTCTAGATTAATTTCGATGGCCACATGTTTTCCAGGAAGAAAATAAGACTTGAGAGGAGTAAAAGGAAAGGGAAGGTAAAAGAAAAAAAGGAGGTAGAGAGAGATCGGGACAAGGACACCTTGCCGACGTCGGTGATCAACGTCGCAAGCCTCCTCCGCTGCAACGTCCGACCAGCGCTCCCTCTCCTCTATCGTCTGATTGGCACAACGCAAAAGCGAAGCTGCCGATTTCGGGATCTCTTCACCGAACACTTTTCTCCTTTCCTCCGGTGACCTGCGACGGCAAGCAGAGAGATAAATGGCGCCGGTGAGTTCCTAAGACAAGGAGTTCACTCCGGTACCCCTTGTCCGACTCCAAGTGCCGGCGATGAGCTGATCGGAAATGGGTGTGGCAAGTTGCTCCGATGTAGATCCCGACCATACCGTAGCTCCTTACAGCACGTGATCATCGATAATGGGTCCTTGACGATCCTGGCTTCGCGATGGCAATGTTGGTGCAGCTCCGATGAGGCTCCGGTGAAGTTCCGGCGAGCATACCAAGGGACCGAAATGAGAACAAAAAAACGTGAAAATTTCATCCTAATAGGTATGTAACTACCAAATTTTCCTCTAAAAGTTTTAATTTTACTGTTGTTTTACAGTTACAGAATTTGGGTTTTCTCTTTTCCTTTCCAAAGGTACTATTTTCTCCACTTCAATTTACTAATTTGTGGTAATTAATTAATTTGTATGTGCATGATTTAGCTGCTTTAAGTCAATTTGGTTGTTATACCTGCATGATTTAGTATACAATTACGGAAAACGATTTTCCATTAACTGTTTCTATATTAATTAACTATAACCGGTACTAGATTAGTCAAGGGGGGCAAAGCATCAATAACCTTGAGTTGGAGGGTCCTCTTCAAGGGATTTTAATACAACAGATATTTCTGTGGAATTGGAAACGGAGTATTGAAGTTGTGGGAATTTTTTTCTTCCCTTTTAGGATGGGGGTGTAATTGGAATAATTTAAATGCAATGGCAAGACAGAGAAACTTTAAAAGAAAAAAGAAATGAAAATGAAAGTGCAGCTTCTTTATGCATTTATATTTTCTTTTCCATCTTCACTGCCCCACTTGATTTAATTTGTTTGTGATTAACTGGGGTTAAATGTGGTTTGATTTCTTTTCTTTTTATGATAATTTGAAAAAGTGTTGTAGCATTTTGATGCTTTATATGAAAAAAATACGTGTTGTTATCATCTGGGCATATTCGTTGTTTAAATTGCTATGTATATAGGCTTTATCAATTGTGCCCACCTAATGTTCGACAAAATTCCACAATGACGTCTAACATCCGATTTTTTCACTTTTTCCTCAAATTATCTTACTTTAATTGTTTCATATATATATATGAAAAGATTTGAGCCTCCCAAGATTTTTGTTCTTGCTCTCCCTTTTATTGATCACCCGTCGGATATATATATACACCCCTTCAAGTATTTGAATACAAATGAAAGTATATCTCATACAACAAACTGACTAATCTATCTTAACAAACTCAATCAACAGCTAGCTAATTTCAAACCAAATCAAACTCTATAACTCTAACAAAAAATACATTCGTGTCTACCGTCTACCTACACTTGTGTCTCATGCACACTTGTGTCTCATGCACGTGTCTCCAATACCCTCCCTCAAGTTGGAGCGTGAGGATTACGAACACCTAACTTGCGAAGGATAGATGTGAACTGGTCGCGACCCAAAGCCTTGGTTAGAATATCTGCCAATTGAGCACTGCTGCAAACATGGACAGTGTTAATGACACCCTTCTGCAGCTCATCGCGCACGAAGTGACAATCCACTTCTATATGTTTTGTGCGTTCGTGAAATACTGGGTTAGCAGCGATATGGATTGCTGCTTGACTGTCACAGAACACCTGTGCTGATTGATGATGAATAACACCCAATGACAGCAACAAGCCCTTAAGCCATTTGAGTTCACAAACCGTGGCAGCCATGGAACGATACTCTGCCTCTGCTGAAGAACGAGATACCGTGGGCTGTTTCTTTGTTTTCCAGGAAATGGGAGACCCGCCGAGAAAAATAAAATAGCCAGTAAGAGATCGCCTAGTCAATGGACAACCACCCCAATCTGAATCACAATAAGCTTTGAGCAGAAGATCGCAATTTGCTTGGAGAAAAATACCCTGCCCAGGACTCCCTTTCAAGTAGCGTACAACACGTAAAGCAGCATCCCAATGCTCCTTTCGTGGCTGTTGCATAAACTGTGCCAAAATATGAACAGCATATGATAGTTCAGGACGAGTCAAACTCAAATAAATTAAGCGTCCCACTAGCCGTCGATATTTTTCAGGGTCTTTCATGAAATCACCTTTAGCAAGCGCAAGGTGATGATTCCGCTCCATGGGAAAGGTTGATGGGCGAGCACCCAACAAGCCGACTTCAGTAATTATGTCCAATGCATATTTTCGTTGGCATAGAAAAATGCCGTTGACATTTCTTGCTACTTCAACACCCAAAAAATATTTCAAAGCACCCAAGTCTTTCATATGGAAGCATTGGCTTAAATATGATTTAAATGCATGGATTAAATCCCTCTTATTGCCAGCAATAATAAGGTCATCAACATATACCAGAACAACTAATTGCATATCACCTTGAAGCAAAGTGAACAAGGAGTAATCGGAATGGGATTGTACAAAACCATACCGTTGCAATGCCTCAGCTAATTTTGCAAACCAACATCGAGGTGCTTGTCTCAAACCATAGAGAGACTTTCTCAAACGGCACACTTTTCCAGGTTGGTGAGAGTGAAAACCGGGTGGCAGCTTCATATAGACTTCCTCCGCTAAATCTCCATGAAGAAAAGCATTGTGAACATCCATTTGGTGGAGTTCCCATCCTTTCGCTGCTGCTACCGAGAGGAATGTACGCACTGTAACCATCTTTGCCACCGGTGCAAATGTTTCATTGTAATCAATCCCTTCAACCTGATTGTTGCCAAGGATCACCAATCGTGCCTTATATCGCTCAACTGTTCCATCTG
Organism: Excoecaria agallocha; assembly: GCA_037975025.1. Classification (NCBI taxonomy): domain Eukaryota; kingdom Viridiplantae; phylum Streptophyta; class Magnoliopsida; order Malpighiales; family Euphorbiaceae; genus Excoecaria; species Excoecaria agallocha. The sequence goes on along the minus strand of CM075807.1, from coordinate 123,091,837 downwards.
AGTGGTACTTAATTTTATATACCCACTTACTTCCGATTGCTTTCTTCCCTTGCGGCAAATCAACAACAATCCAAGTTCCATTCTTTTCAAGTGCAGCAATTTCTTGTTTCATAGCATCTCTCCATCGAACATCCTTGACTGCTTGATGATAAAACTTGGGCTCAACATTGGCTGTTATGGCTGCTAGAAAAACTTGATGCTTGGTTGAAAAATTAGTGTAATTCACATATTTAGCTAAGTCATAGGACATACCTGAGGATGATGCTGGTAGGAATGAACGTGCAGAGGGGCTAGAGTCACTACTTTTTGCTAAATAAGTTACAAAATCCTTCAGCCGTGTAGATTTTTGTTTTGATCGAAGACCACGCCCAAGTTCTTTCTCACCTTCTAGTTCATCCACGTTCTCCAACCTATCCGTCAATTCTTCATCTCCCTCCCTTACTTCGGCACTATCATCTTGTGCACATTCGAAGTGCTCATTCTGATCTTCATTAGTTTGGTTAACTGCATCTGCTGCTATCTGACCTTCCACTTCATCTTCAACACATTCATTTACTTGAAATTGCTGAGAAATCAGATTTGGCGTACTGACTTGTGTGTGGTTAGTTGCATAAGGAAATTCGTCTTCACAGAACACAACATCTCTAGAAACGAAATATTTTCTTGTTGACAAATCATATAATCGCCATCCCTTCTGGCCAAATGGGTAACCCACAAAAAGACATCGATTACTTCTACTAGCAAACTTATCCTTTTCCCGATTTAAGTTCTTTGCATAGCACAAACACCCGAAAGTACGAATGTAGTTATAATTAGGAGGCTTACCATACAACATTTCATAAGGTGTTCTTCCTCCTAGAAGTTGAGAGGGAGTTCGGTTGATCAAATACCCAGCAGTCAATACACATTCTCCCCAAAACTGGATTGGTAAGTTTGCCTGGAATCTCAAAGCTCTTGCTACATTGAGTATATGACGGTGCTTCCTTTCCACTCGCCCATTCTGCTGTGGAGTTCCCACACATGAAGTTTGATGAATTATCCCATGTTGAGAAAAATAGCCGTTCAAACTCAAGAACTCGGTTCCATTATCACTCCTGACTATCTTAACATACTTGTCAAATTGTCTGTGAACCATTGCAATATAGCTTTGTAGAATATGTCCCACTTCAGTTTTATTTGTCATCAAATATATCCACACACATCTGGAAAAATCATCGACAATCGTGAGAAAATAGGATGCATTACAAGAACTTGACACTCTATAAGGTCCCCATGTGTCACAATGAACAAGTTCAAACATTTCACTAGCTCTATTCCCACTAGAACAGAACATTTCTCTAGTTTGTTTGGCTTTGACACAAGAGTCACAAATTTTATTCGAAACTATTTTATTCTTAATGCCAAGAATCAATCCTACTATCTTTGAAGACGGATGTCCCATCCTCCTATGCCAAAGATCATATGAATCCACCATCCGAGCTTGGAGTGCTTGAACTGGCGTCTTCTTCTTGAAATAATACAGCCCCTTGCATCGTTCACCCGCTCCAATCACCATCCTCGAAGTGCGGTCCTGTATTAAACAAAGCTTATCAGTGAACAGCACATTACATTTAAATGTATCAACTAATTGTGACACAGAAATCAGGTTGCAGTGTAATCCTGGAGCATGAAGAACATTTTCCAACTGCATATGCTTTCCCATTTGAAGTGTTCCTTCTTGCAATGCCAGCACCTGGTTCCCATTAGGCAGACCAATGGGACAACCAAATATCTTTTTCAAGCCAGTTAGAGATTCTGAGTTTCCTGTCATATGTTGAGTAGCTCCAGAATCAATTATCCAAGCAAAATTTTTCTTACCAGTCATCTTCTCATCATTCTCTGGTTTACATGTGTTCAGCAAGCTGAGAACGGCTGCCCACTGTTCTTGTGTCAAATTTCCAGGAGTCGCAGGGTTCTTTGTTTCTTCAGCTGATTGCCCATCCACCTGAGCAACATTAACTCGAGCTCCACCTCTTCCTTTACCTGTAAACTTGCCACGGCTTCTTCCTCCAAGTTGTCTTCCTCTTCCTCGACTTAAAGTTTTTGGTCGATCCCCCCACCAATCAGGATAACCAATTAATTGAAAACATCCTTCAGCAGTATGCCCTTCTCGGTTGCAATATGTGCAAACAACATTTTTATCCTTAGTTCCAGTATTAGTCTGTGCCATAAAACTGACAGCCTCCCCTTTTATTTCTCTGCCTCTGGATACATTCCGAACTCTTTCCTCTTGACACATTAAGGAATATGCTCTGCTCACACCAGGTAATGGAGTAGTGCTCAGAATGTTTGTTCGAACCGTTCTGTATTCGTCATCCAACCCCATCAGAAATTGATGAAGTTTTTCTTCTTCTCGTTTCTTGGTTAATGCGATTGCTATGTTGCACTCACATCCCCCACATCTGCATGTTGGAATCACGTCATAGTTAGCCAGCTCTTCCCACAATTGCTTCAATTTGGCATAATAATTCATGAGTGAATTTCCGTGCTGCTTGCAATTACTCAGTTCTGCCTTTAGCTGCTGCACGCGTGCACCATCAGTCACTGAAAAACAATCTTTAATATCTTCCCAGAGATCCTTTGCAACCTCCATGTGAGTCAGAGTAGATCTTACTGTTGGAGTGACTGTGTTCATTATCCATGATACAAGCATGGAATTTACAGTCCACCAATCTTCTAACTCATCATCACCTTCATCGGGTTTTGTCACAGTTCCATCGATGAAGCCAAATTTTTTCTTGGCTCGCAATGCAGTTCTGATTGAACGAGCCCATTCATCATAATTATCTTCTTTCAATTGCACCTGAGTTATTATATTCCCAGGATTATCATTGGAGGACAGGACGTATGCTGATTTCTTTCCTTCTCCTGCCATCGATGCAGTTTCTTCTTCCTTTTTTTTTTTTTTTTTTTTTAGCTAATCAGAGATCTGCGGCTCTGATACCATGAAAAGATTTGAGCCTCCCAAGATTTTTGTTCTTGCTCTCCCTTTTATTGATCACCCGTCGGATATATATATACACCCCTTCAAGTATTTGAATACAAATGAAAGTATATCTCATACAACAAACTGACTAATCTATCTTAACAAACTCAATCAACAGCTAGCTAATTTCAAACCAAATCAAACTCTATAACTCTAACAAAAAATACATTCGTGTCTACCGTCTACCTACACTTGTGTCTCATGCACACTTGTGTCTCATGCACGTGTCTCCAATAATATATATATATATATATATATATATATATATATATATATATATATATATATATATATATATATATATATATAATTTGATGATCCCATTAATTTGCAAATTTAAAAAAAGTGTTCATTTGCTACCCTTTGGCTTTACTCGGTATATATATATATATATATATATTGTTACCTTTTAAGCCGATCTCAATCAACAATTAAGAGTTTTGTGCTTTCAAACGATTTTAAAGATTCTTTCTTTTATTGACTTTAATTTAATTGTCAATCAAATGTTGTTTAACCTCTTTAAACATGAACTATGTAATTACTTGGGTAGTTTCCACTGTGTAATTCCTTATTGCAAATGTCAATGTTTTAATTTTTACTACTTTTTCTTATCTAAATAGTTTGTATTTTTGGTAGCTCTTTATATTATAATATTAGTGTGGTGTTGCATTTTAAAGATTCTTTCCAAGAAAAAAAAAAGAAAAAGGAAAGATACTGAAGGTTTTTACTTATCAGTGTTTGGTATTTATCCAAAAAAAACAAAAACAAAAAGAGTCTGCTTTATTGTAAAAAAAGCAAAATCAGACCTACAGGTACATACAATAAGGAGCTGCCATGATTGATGCTTATTTAAATATATGTATATCACTTAATATGCATTTCCATTTTCGTGTAATCAAATCTTCTGCTTCTTCTCTTTTCAAACTGCAAATACAATCAAAGTTCAAAATAGAGCCCGTATGATACCATTCCGTTGAAATGGCACTTAATGACAAGTAATCAGAGGTGAAAAATAATATTTTCACAATTTTTATATTTCTTATAATAATTTCAGTCAATAAAATGCCATGTAAACAAGTTCATGTCAGTAGATTGGGTATCTACCACTTGTTTGACAATATGTTTGTGATGAAGTAACTGCTGCTATTTGCAGTTTTGATTCCTCAAATAATTATGCCAGTTCCGTCTAAGAGTGCATCATTAGATTTCTAATAAGGTATCTATGTTTTTCGGTTTGATGAATTGATGCTAAACTTATGGAACAAATTCATACTTTGTATTTTCGCAATAATGTAATAATTCTTTTAATGTATTTTTGTTATATTTTAGATGGAATCTGAAGGCGAAGTGTCCGATTGCCGTTGACAATATGTTTGTTTGACTGACTGAATGTTTTCTGTTTGTACAAGTGGTATGCAAAATTATTTTGATTGTTAATATCGCTATGCAGAAATTATTTATAGATCTAATTAAGCACACGGGCTTAGAGATTCCAGCAGGTGTTTCTAATTTTAATTTTTTGGTTTCTCTTTACATTTTCAAATATGTAATACATATTCTGAGAGCCAGCCAATGGGATGGTTCAATGAGCTGAATTAGGTGACTAGATTTAGGTTGACAGTGACAGTTTAGTGATTTAAGCTTGTTGGTTAAACTCCACTTTGATAGTGTTAGTGGATGATTCATTAAACTCATTTTTTCTGATGGCCATGCTAATGGGCTTTTTCTATAATATCCATTCTGCACTAATTGCAAACCAAAAGGAAATCTCTCCACAGCATAACATCGAATGAAATGAAAGCATTTCAAAAGATATATATATATATATATATATATATATATATATATATATATATATATATATATATATATATATATATATATATATATATATATATATATATATATATATATATATATATATATATAATTACATAGTTTAAACTTTAAAGGAAATTAATAAATATATATATATTATGATCATGCTTTTACTTGTGAAATTTCATACTATTCATAATGCTAGATTTTTTAAAATGAGTTTTGATTCAGTGGGATGGGTACTATTTTGGTAGCAAATGTTTTTACGTAGAATATTTACATCAATAATTATGAGAAACCTAAAACTTTTGTATGTACTGATATTTACATAAATAATTTCTAGCAATTAGCACTCTGCCTCCATTATTTTTGTAATGCCCCTCAGTATACCCAAGAAGAATTATCACTAATTAATTTGGTGTATATGTTTAATTAAGTATAAATGCATGATGAAGGACCCAATTGAAAAGAAAAAGAGTAAGTTGTGGGGTATTATTTGAAATAAAGGAAAGTTGAGGGACTAAAATGGTAAGTTTGGCTTAAAATGACATTTGGGCCAATCTTGTGAGGAGGAGAGGGAGATATTTTGGTGGAGTGGTGGCCGGCCAATCTATTGGTCTTCACTCTCCATCTTCATCCTCTCTAACTCCATTTTCTCTCATCCTCTCTCTCTCTAGATTTCTTGGAATTTTGAGAAAGGAGTAAAGATTTACTTGGATTTTTGGGGGTTAAGGTAACTTGCTTCTCCTTTAATGTAAGTGATTCTTTGTATAGCTTGCTAGGTTTTCATAGAAATATTTTATGTGTTTTAGAAGGAGAAACAAGCAAGAGAAAGGGGAAGGAAACTCTTCAAGGTTGAAGAGAAAGGAGGAGCTCTATAAGGTATGGGAACTTAGAATTTTGTATGTGTATTTGTATGTATATTGATTTGTCATGAGAGAGATCTTGAGTGCCTCTCTCATGTGTGTTATGGATGATTTAAAGCTTGGAAAGGGTTTAGAGTTGAAAGTATGTGAGTTTTGATTCATAACATAGAAATCTGTTTTGAAGATCATTTGACTAGTATGTACACTTTTGCTCATATCTTGAGCTATAGTTGTCTAAAAGATGAAATTCCAATTGCTATTGAAACTAGACTTGCATGTCTTGATTTTGTTAGAAGAAACCGAAATCTGATTTTCACTGTATTATAGTGAAAATCGATATTGGAATTTGATTGTGTTGGTCACTTTTGCCTTCTTGAGCAGTCTGTGGTTTTTCTTGAATAACTGGAGTTTTACAGGTCCTATTGAAATGATTTTTAGTGTTTTGGAAACAAGAAACGTAGGCCTACAACTTTGTTGAAGGTACTTTAGCTAAAACTGTTGTTTTTCAGGTCAAAAAGGGGATGGAAGTCGAGACTGGAAATCGGTCTCGAGACAGTTTAGGGCTCACGGTTACCATGAGTTTCATAGTAACCGTGAGGTGCCTAAAATTTCAGTTCATGACTAAAAGCATTTACTGGACCACGGTTACTAAGGTTTCATAGTAACCATTTAGTAACCGTGACCCAGTCTCGTAGCATTACTACACGGTTACTACCCTGAGCTTAGTAACCGTGAGGTAATGAGCTTTTGGTCCAGAAACAAAATCCGAACTATCTCACGGTTACCAAGAAATTCTTAGTAACCGTGACCTGAGTTCATCACCCTACTTCACGGTTACTACAAGTATGTTGGTAACCGTGAGGTAGTTTGTTTTAGTCCAGAACTCAAGAGCAACATGGCTCACGGTTACTAGGAAATTCATAGTAACCGTGACCCTTATTGCAAGTTGGGTCTCACGGTTACTATGAATTGATAGTAACCGTGACCCTCCCCTGTGTTTTGAAACTTGTATTTTCTTTGGTTTCTTTTTAAGGTACAGACTTGTCTAAGACCTTTCTAAGCTTATAGATCATCCTAAATTACAGATATGTGGCAAATATGTTCCCTATATATGTATACAAGTTTGCTTGAGGAATAAAAGGGTAAGTTTCTATTACTCAAATAGAAACATACTGGAATTTACTTTAATAAGTTACAGTATATGATATGTTATGCCTGCACATAGAGACTTGGTTGTGGATAGATAGGCATGCCTATAGGGTTATCGCAGCTGCTTCTGTTTGACTCTTATGAGTCTTCTGTTTGTCTCTACATGACACTTCTGTTAGATACCTATGGGTATCCTTCTGTTTAGATACCTACGGGTATCCTTCTGTTTTGATACCTCCGGGTATCCATTGCACCCGTTATCCACACCCACAGGAATTTACGCAGGCCATTGTTGCAAATAGTGATATGTTGATACAAATTTAAAACTGTTACTGTTCTGATTAAGTAATACTGATATTTTGCTAAATCTTATAAAGGCTTTGTATTTCTATCATTTTTGAATGATTGGAAATAACTACTGTAAGTGATTATCTGCATGTTATTAATTGTTTTCCACTAAGCTTTATAGCTTAGCACGGGTGTTTATCCGTGTAGGTTTGCAAAGTAGATCGTGTGTCCAGGGACAAAGCCAACAATCTCTCAAGTCAACACAAGATTAGAAGTAACATAAATGTATGAGATTGATTTTGTATCTCTTTTGGTTACATCTAAGGCATTTGTATATGTATAAAGGCATGTAATTATAAAGTTATGTAAAGAATGCTCTATAACAAGTGAAAGTATAAGTACATGATCATGCATGATATGCATAGAATGAATGTATGTATGTTCATATATGCATCATTATCAGATAAGTCATAGCATTGATAGAACTATTGTATGTAATTAGTAACAGTAATCAGGATTATCTAGTATAGTCATTACATTTTTGGTATCAGAGCGCCTTGGTTTAGGCGGTTCTGGCCAATAGGAATTTCAAGTGTCTTAGATATAGAATTTGTTGTTGTTGGCTGATTGTGGCTGTCCCTGTGTTTCTTTGTTATAGTTAGAGATGGAAAGGTATCGTGAAGTTGTAGATGAGTCGGCTGAAAGTAACTTGCCGGGACAATCGAATCCTTCTCAGCCGGAATCTTCTGCATCTATTAGAGGTGGTGCAGCTGTTGTTGAGTCTAGGGAAGCCTTATTGAAGATTTCCCAGGATATGGCTCAGATTTTACATCGAATGACTGCACCAAAGGCTCCAATTTCTGAGATTAGAAAGCACGGTGCAGAAGAGTTTTTTGGCTCGACTTGGGAAGAGTCTGAGAAAGCTGAGCTGTGGCTTGAAAGATTAGAGAGGGTTTTTATTGAAGTCCAGTGCCCTTCCAGTCAAAGGGTGACTTGTGCTGTGTCCTTGCTTCAGGGAGCAGCCTATGACTGGTGGAAACTAGTTCTGACTCAACCTCAGCTACCTGATTCCCTTTCTTGGGAGTTCTTTGTAGCTGAGTTTAAAAGGAGATATGTGACAGAAGCTTATAAAGATGAAAGGTTGAAGCAGTTTCTGAATCTTAAGCAAAGAGGCATGTCAGTGGCTGAATATGAAGCAGAATTCAGTCGCTTGAGCAAGTATGCACCAAAACCAATGCTGACTGGGACTTTCAAGTGTTGCCAGTTCGAAGATGGATTAAATGATCAAATTCGGGATCATTTGATTGGGCCTATTTCTCTCCATCCTGTGGATTATCATCAGCTGGTTCAAGCAGCTATCCGGGTTGAGAAAGAAGAGAATGTGAAAAGAGAAAGAGAGCAAAGAAGAAGAAGTTTTTCTCGGGGTGGTTCCTCATTCGGGAAAAGATCGAGGTTAACTCAAGGAGATCAACCAGTGCCATCTGGCAATTACCCTGCATCTAGAGGTAGACAGCAGGGGACTTTTTCTACAGCTGGCTCAGGTAGAGGTGCTGTATCAGGACCAGGCAGAGTCCAAGCTCCATAATGCACCTATTGTTTTAGGCGACATTGGGGCACTTGTAGAATGCTCACTGGTGGTTACTTCAGATGTGGTAGCACGGAGCATTTTATAGCTAATTGTCCCAAGCTGCAGGATCAAGTCTCGAGTCAACAGAGTAACCGAGGAGCTTCTAATGCACCCTCTTCTGGTAGAGGTCGTGGTAGAGGCAGAGGTGGATCGGGCCAGTTTAGAGCCCAGTCCAGGAATGTTTCTGAGTCGGTGGATCGACCTTTTGCTCTGACACCTCCTATTCGAGCTTATGCTATGAAAGGTCGAGAAGATGCCGATGCTCCTGAGGTCATAGCTGGTACATTCTCCCTCTTTGATACTGATGTGCATGTACTTATAGACCCGGGATCTACACATTCTTATATTTGCAATGGGGAGCTGGGTAGAAATGTATCTGTTGTTGATCATATAACTTATGATATATGTGTAATCAGTCCTTTGGGCCATAGTATTCATGTGAATGAAGTTTATAGAAATTGCCCTATTAGAATTCAAGAGAGAGAGTTCCCAGCTGACCTAATTGTTTTGCCTTTTCATGAGTTTGATGTAATCCTGGGTATGGATTGGCTGTCTAGATATCATGCCATAGTGGACTGTAAAGCTAAAACAGTATTGGTTAAGAGCGATGGGGAAGTAGAGATATTGATTCAGGGTATTAAGTCAAAACCCTTAACCAATATTATCTCTGCTATGAAAGCAAAAAGATTTCTTAGAAAAGGATGCGAAGCATATCTAGCTTTGGTTCTTGATTCTAAGAGGGAGATAGTCGATTTTCAAAATGTTCCTGTGATTAATGAGTTTTCTGATGTGTTTCCTGAGGAACTTCCGGGTTTGCCTCCCGAGAGAGAAGTTGAGCTATCTATTGAAACTTTGCCTGGAACTGCTCCTATCTCTAGAGCACCCTACAGAATGGCACCAACAGAACTGAAAGAATTAAAAGTTCAGCTGCAATAATTGTTAGATAAAGGCTTCATTAAGCCTAGTGTGTCACCCTGGGGCGCACCTGTGTTATTTGTTAAAAAGAAGGATGGTACCTTGAGAATGTGCATTGATTATAGACAGCTTAATAAAGTGACAGTGAAGAATAAGTATCCGTTACCTCGGATTGAGGATCTCTTTGATCAGTTATGGGGTGCAGGGGTGTTTTCTAAAATTGACCTGAGGTCGGGATACTATCAACTTCGGGTCAAAGGTATGGATGTGCAAAAGACTACTTTTAAAACTCGATATGGTCATTATGAATTCTTAGTAATGCCTTTCGGGTTGACTAATGCACCTGCAGCTTTCATGGATCTGATGAATAGGGTGTTCAGACCCTATTTAGATCAGTTTGTCGTGGTGTTTATAGATGACATTTTGGTTTATTCTCGTGATGAAGCGAAACATGCTGAGCATTTGAGAATAGTGTTACAGACCTTGAGAGAACAACAGCTTTATGCCAAGTTAAGCAAATGTGAATTCTGGCTTAAAGAAGTTTCTTTCCTTGGGCACGTGGTGTCTTCAGAAGGCATCAGGGTGGACCCTAGAAAGATTGAGGCTATAGTAAATTGGAGACCGCCTAAAAATGTGCCAGAAGTCCGAAGTTTCTTGGGCTTAGCCGGCTATTATAGGCGGTTTGTGAAAGGTTTTTCAGTTATTGCCTCTCCGCTCACTAAGTTACTCCGGAAAGAAGCTAGATTTGAGTGGACAGATCGTTGCCAAGCCAGTTTTGATCAGTTAAAAAGGATGTTAACGGAAGCTCCAGTTCTTACCCAACCAATAACGGGTAGAGAATATGCTATGTATAGTGATGCATCGAGAAATGGTTTGGGATGTGTGTTGATGCAAAAAGGTAAAGTAGTGGCTTATGCATCCAGACAGTTGAAGCCTCATGAACAGAATTACCCGACTCATGATTTGGAATTGGCCGCAGTTGTGTTTGCTTTAAAGATATGGCGGCATTACCTTTATGGTGAGAAGTGTAGAATCTATACGGATCACAAGAGTCTTAAATACTTGCTTTCTCAGCGAGATCTCAATTTAAGACAACGTAGATGGTTAGAATTGTTCAAGGATTATGATTGTATCATCGACTACCACCCAGGAAAGGCTAATGTGGTAGCTGATGCTTTGAGCCGAAAGATGATGGCAACTATGTTATTACAAGATTGTAAATGGAAATTTGCATCCGATGGGGTTTTGTTAGCTCAATTGCGAGCTCGCCCTAATCTCAGGCAGACAGTTCTTGATACACAATCAGATGATGTAAAGTTGCAGCAGTTGGCTCAAACAGTTCATACAGGAGGTCCAATAGAATATTCTATTGGAATAGATGGTGGTCTATACTATCGGAATCGTTTATGTGTACCAAATGTTAAGGAACTGAAGGAAGCACTATTGCAAGAAGCTCATAGTACCGTATTTACCATGCATCCTGGCTGTAACAAAATGTACAGAGATTTGAAACAATTCTATTGGTGGCCAGGAATGAAGAGAGATGTGACTGAGTATGTCTCTAAGTGCCTAACATGTCAGCAAGTAAAAGCAGAGCATCAACTTCCTTCGGGATTATTGAACCCTCTTCCCATTCCTCAATGGAAGTGGGATAATGTCACCATGAATTTTGTTACAGGTCTACCCACTACTCAAAGGAAACATGATGCAGTGTGGGTCATAGTAGACAGATTGAAAAAAGTGGCTCATTTTGTACCGGTTCGAACCAATTACTCAATGGACAAGTTAGCTGAGTTGTATATTGATCAGATTGTTAGACTGCATGGGGTACCAATCTCAATTGTTTCAGATCGGGATCCGAGGTTCACATCCAGATTTTGGAAAAGTCTACAACAAGCCTTAGGCACAAAGCTTCTTCTTAGTACTGCTTTTCATCCTCAGACTGATGGGCAGTCAGAGAGAATCATTCGGGTGTTAGAGGATATGTTAAGAGGCTGTGTCTTAGATTTTCCAGGAAGTTGGGACAAATATGTGACTTTGATGGAGTTTGCATATAATAATGGCTATCAAACTAGCATTGGTATGCCACCATATGAAGCTCTCTATGGTAGAAAATACAGAACTCCTTCCTGTTGGATGGAATTAGCTGAAAGCAAATTGACAGGTCCTGACATTGTTAAAGATACCGAAGAAAAGATCCAACTTGTCAAGCAACGATTGAAAGAAGCCAGTGATAGACAGAAATCATATGCAGATCTGAAAAGAAAAGACATTGAGTACCAGGTTGGTGATGCCGTGTTCTTAAAGGTATCCCCATGGAGAAAAGTACTTCGGTTCGGAAAGAAAGGAAAACTCAGTCCCCGGTTTATTGGTCCTTACAGAATTCTGGAAAGGATTGGACCGGTAACTTATCGACTGGATCTTCCCAGTGAACTATCAAAGTTGCATAATATTTTTCATGTTTCGATGCTCCGACATTATCGATCTGATGAGTCACACATCATACCAGTGCAAGATATCACTGTCAGAACTGATTATACGTATGATGAAGAGCCTAAACAGATTTTAGCCAGGGAAGTTAAACAGTTAAGGAGCAAAGAAATCCCTTTAGTCAAAGTGTTATGGCAACATCATGGAATACAAGAAGCGACTTGGGAACCTGAAGCAGTTATGCGGGCTCAATACCCTCAGCTTTTCAGTACAGGTATGAATTTCAAGGTCGAAATTCTTTAGGGGGGAGAGAGTTGTAATGCCCCTCAGTATACCCAAGAAGAATTATCACTAATTAATTTGGTGTATATGTTTAATTAAGTATAAATGCATGATGAAGGACCCAATTGAAAAGAAAAAGAGTAAGTTGTGGGGTATTATTTGAAATAAAGGAAAGTTGAGGGACTAAAAGGGTAAGTTTGGCTTAAAATGACATTTGGGCCAATCTTGTGAGGAGGAGAGGGAGATATTTTGGTGGAGTGGTGGCCGGCCAATCTATTGGTCTTCACTCTCCATCTTCATCCTCTCTAACTCCATTTTCTCTCATCCTCTCTCTCTCTAGATTTCTTGGAATTTTGAGAAAGGAGTAAAGATTTACTTGGATTTTTGGGGGTTAAGGTAACTTGCTTCTCCTTTAATGTAAGTGATTCTTTATATAGCTTGCTAGGTTTTCATAGAAATGTTTTATGTGTTTTAGAAGGAGAAACAAGCAAGAGAAAGGGGAAGGAAACTCTTCAAGGTTGAAGAGAAATGAGGAGCTCAATAAGGTATGGGAACTTAGAATTTTGTATGTGTATTTGTATGTATATTGATTTGTCATGAGAGAGATCTTGAGTGCCTCTCTCATGTGTGTTATGGATGATTTAAAGCTTGGAAAGGGTTTAGAGTTGAAAGTATGTGAGTTTTGATTTATAACATAGAAATCTGTTTTGAAGATCATTTGACTAGTCTGTACACTTTTGCTCATATCTTGAGCTATAGTTGTCTAAAAGATGAAATTCCAATTGCTATTGAAACTAGACTTGCATGTCTTGATTTTGTTAGAAGAAACCAAAATCTGATTTTCACTGCATGATAGTGAAAACCGATATTGGAATTTGATTGTGTTGGTCACTTTTGCCTTCTTGAGCAGTCTGTGGTTTTTCTTGAATAACTGGAGTTTTACAGGTCCTATTGAAATGATTTTTAGTGTTTTGGAAACAAGAAACGTAGGCCTACAACTTTGTTGAAGCCACTTTAGCTAAAACTGTTGTTTTTCAGGTCAAAAAAGGGATGGAAGTCGAGACTGGAAATCGGTCTCGAGACAGTTTAGGGCTCACGGTTACCATGAGTTTCATAGTAACCGTGAGGTGCCTAAAATTTCAGTTCATGACTAAAACCATTTACTGGACCACGGTTACTAAGGTTTCATAGTAACCGTGACCCAGTCTCGTAGCATTACTACACGGTTACTACCCTGAGCTTAGTAACCGTGAGGTAATGAGCTTTTGGTCCAGAAACAAAATCCGAACTATCTCATGGTTACCAAGAAATTCTTAGTAACCATGACCTGAGTTCATCACCCTACTTCACGGTTACTACAAGTATGTTGGTAATCGTGAGGTAGTTTGTTTTAGTCCAGAACTCAAGAGCAACATGGCTCACGGTTACTAGGAAATTCGTAGTAACCGTGACCCTTATTGCAAGTTGGGTCTCACGGTTACTATGAATTGATAGTAACCGTGACCCTCCCCTGTATTTTGAAAGTTGTATTTTCTTTGGTTTCTTTTTAAGGTACAGACTTGTCTAAGACCTTCCTAAGCTTATAGATCATCCTAAATTACAGATATATGGCAAATATGTTCCCTATATATGTATGCAAGTTTGCTTGAGGAATAAAACGGTAAGTTTCTATTACTCAAATAGAAACATACTGGAATTTACTTTAATAAGTTACAGTATATGATATGTTATGCCTGCACATAGAGACTTGGTTGTGGATAGATAGGCATGCCTATAGGGTTATCGCAGCTGCTTCTGTTTGACTCTTATGAGTCTTCTGTTTGTCTCTATATGAGACTTCTGTTAGATACCTACGGGTATCCTTCTGTTTAGATACCTACGGGTATCCTTCTGTTTTGATACCTCCAGGTATCCATTGCACCCGTTATTCACACCCACAGGAATTTACGCAGGCCATTGTTGCAAATAGTGATATGTTGATACAAATTTAAAACTGTTACTGTTCTGATTAAGTAATACTGATATTTTGCTAAATCTTATAAAGGCTTTGTATTTCTATCATTTTTGAATGATTGGAAATAACTACTGTAAGTGATTATCTGCATGTTATTAATTGTTCCCCACTAAGCTTTATAGCTTAGCACGGATATTTATCCGTGTAGGTTTGCAAAGTAGATCGTGTGTCCAGGGTCAAAGCCAACAATCTCTCAAGTCAACACAAGATTAGAAGTAACATAAATGTATGAGATTGATTTTGTATCTCTTTTGGTTACATCTAAGGCATTTGTATATGTATAAAGGCATGTAATTACAAAGTTATGTAAAGAATGCTCTATAACAAGTGAAAGTATAAGTACATGATCATGCATGATATGCATAGAATGAATGTATGTATGTTCATATATGCATCATTATCAGATAAGTCATAGCATTGATAGAACTATTGTATGTAATTAGTAACAGTAATCAGAATTATCTAGTATAGTCATTACAATTTTTTCTGTCTTTTCTTTTTTTTCATGTTATGTTTTGATGCAGGTAAGTAACTTGATAAATTGTGGCGTGTATGTATTTATACCAAAGATTTTTACATTTATCCAGGTTGTTGCTTCACAGCGGAAAGATAGAGGTTAGGGTTATGTTGATAGGATAATGACTACAGAAAGAAAGTTGCTGGCTCCATTTTTGTTAGAAATTAGTTAAAAAAAACAAAGAAAGAGATGGCTTGATTTAACTGCACTTTGTTTTATATATTGTTTTTTTATGTTGACTCTATATTTGTAATGAATTCATTACAAATTATATATATATGAAAATATAAGATTATTATTTATATTTGTATCTATTATATATGAATTTTATAATACAAGATTATTATTTATATTGTGTATAGGGTGAAAGTTTAAAATTTAAAAGGAAAATTAAATTATCCAATAATTTAGAGACGGATTCGTGACAGCAACTGTCGCTACTATACAAACGTTAGAATTTAAGAAATAATTAGCGACAATTTTCGTCGCTAACTTTTAAAGTAAATTTTTAATTAGCGACTGAAAATGTAGTCGCTAAATATTATTATTATAATTCGGGGACTAATTAGGAATATAATTTAGTGACGAAATTTTTTGTCGCTAATTAGCGAGTGACTTTGAATTCCGTCGCTAATATATTCGCGACTGGCCTTTTAGTGACTGTTTATTGAGGCGTCGCTATATTAATTTAGCAACGGAATTCTGATAATTAGCAACGGAACATTTTTTTGTAGTGTTGGTTTATATGGATTATGTTAATTTTTATATTATATTATAAATATATAAATTATAAATTTTTTTTTGTATAAAAGGTTATAATATAATGTAATGAGTAATATATTGCTTATTTTATTCATTAGCTCAAATTTTTTAATATATATATGCTTATTTTTACATGAAACTTAGCTTAAACACATTGAATGATCAAATAGTCTATATTTCAATCAAATTTATAAAGACATGTATATAATTTCACTACTTGTAAAACTATTCAACTATTTTCAATGATCTATCTAAGAGTTGATAACTCTATTGAATTAATTGGGTGATAGAATACGATAGGGGTTAATTTCACCTACGGTCACTGAACTTATCACTTATCGCGCAAAAGTAATCGACTTTTTTTTCTAGACTTAAAAGTCACTAAACTTATCACATATTTGCAAAAAAGTCACGGTCACCAGATTCTGACGAGGACCCTTGCCGGATTGATGACATGGCATGCCACGTCATATGCCTGGACACAAGTGGCACGTTCCACGTTTGGGTCAATTTCAGCCACGGTCACTGAACTTACGATTTATCACTCAAAAATAACTGACTTATTTTTCATGACTTAAATATCACTGAACTTATCATCTTTTTTAGAAAAAGTCATCTTGACCGGACACATATAGAGATAGGGGTGAGCAAATTTCGGTTCAAACCAAAAAATCGAACCAAATCCAATTTTTTTAATTTGGTTCGGTTTTCAATTTTTCAGTTCGGTTTCGAATTTTTAAAAAATTTGGTTTTTCGATTATGTTTTTGAAGGAAAAATCATTGAAAAATCAAACCGAACCGAAATTGTATATAATTATATAATTTTTTGAATTTTTTTTAATTGAATAATTATTTTGTACATTATCTTATTTTGAGTTGTAAATTATATGAGTATATTTATCAATTATTAATATCTATTTTTTAGGTGATAATTTAGAATTTTGACTATTAAATTGAAAATCGATTAAATGAAAAAATTTATTTAACGATTTTGTTATATTATTTATTATATATTTTGGGATTGTGTCTTTAATTTGAACTTTTATTTTGTACAATTTAGATATTTTTATTTTAGTATAATATGATTTATAATTTTGTATAATTTGTAGACACAATTTTTTTTTATTTTTTTAAAATAGTTTTAATTTTTAGTTTTTTGGTTAACCGAACCAAGCCAACCAAAAATTTTGATTCGGTTTGAATTCGGTTATTCTATAAATTCGGTTTGATTGATTAAAATCTTAAAAGTTTGATTTTCGATTCGATTATTGAACAGAACCGACCGTTGATCATGGAGATAGATTTATTGTCACATCATTAGCTATGGATGTCATTAGCTATGGATACACATGGATTGCTGATGTGTCAAAAATGACACATTAGCTTATGACGGTTATTTGGCTGCTGACGTATTAAATATGAAATATTAACTTATGATGTGATAATAAATCCATCACCATGAGTATCCGGTCAAGATGACTTTTTTGAAAAAAGATGATAAGTTCAGTGATATTTAAGTCACGAAAAATAAGTCAGTTACTTTTGGATGATAAATCATAAGTTCAGTGACCTTGGCTTAAATTGACCCAAACGTGGAACGTGTCACGTGTGTCCAGGCATATGACGTGGCATGCCATGTCATCAATCCGGTAAGGGCTCTTCGTCAGAATCCGTTGACCGTGAATTTTATGCAAATATGTGATAAGTTCAGTGCATTTTAAGTCTAGAAAAAAAGTCGGTTACTTTTACGCGATAAGTGATAAGTTCAGTGATCGTGGATGAAATTGATCCAATACAATAGTCTATTTAAATTTTATGTTTTTTTTTCGCATTAGATCACCGAAGATAATATACATACCGACGGTAAGAGTAAGAGAGGCAATCGGAGTGAGAAAATGAGAGAGAGAAAGAGACGGCACAGGATTTGGAAAAATTAGGGATTTCCTGTTTTTGTTAAACGCGTTCAAACTAGTTTGGGCTTGAATTTTTGGAAATGATGGGTTAGATAGTTGGGTTATATAATAACCCATAACCCATCTATATTTTTTAAAAATTCTAAAATGGATTACATGGGTTAAATTATATGGGTTTAATGGGTTGGATTTGATAGGTTGCATAGTTTATACCATTTTAATTTGAACACCCATATTATTAATTTATATGTTCAAAGTAAATGCATGATAATAGCATAACTTGGAAGTTATGGCATGTCCACATGTATTAGTCTTTTTCCAAATAGAGAACAGTGAATTTTCGGTAATAAAAAAACCTCTTTATTTATTTATTTTTTGAGAGCATCATGGAATAAAAACATTTACTAATCACAACTGCAGAAAAATTAAATATTGTATGAGCACGAGAGATAGAAGAAATGAGAAATTTTTTCTCTAGATAGGATGCTTTGTGCATTTACACTTAAAAAAATAAGTTATAAAACAGTATTTTTGAAATGTTAATACATTATTCGCTTGGTGGGTCAATTTCACTCACGGTCACTGAACTTACGACCTATCATTCGAAAATAAATAACTTTTTTCGTGACTTAAAATTTACTGAACTTATCATATTTTTGCATAAAAGTCATGTTCACCAGTTTTCAGCGAGAGCACTTGCTGGATTGATGACATGGCAGGCCACATTATATGCCTGGACACACGTGACACGTCTCATGTTTGGGTCAATTTCAGCCACAGTTACTGGACTTACGACTTATCACCCAAAAGTAATTGATTTATTTTTCGTGACTTAAATGTTACTAAACTTATCATATTTTTGCAGAAAAGTCATCTTAACCGGATACACATGGAGATGAATTTATTGCCACATCATCAACTAATGTGTCATATTTGACACGCCAGCAATCCATATGTGTCCATAGCTGATGACGTCCATAGCTAATATGTCATAGCTGATGATGTGGCAATAAATCTATCTCTATGTGTGTCCGGTTAAGATGATTTTTCTGTAAAAAAATTGATAAGTTCAGTGATATTTAAGTTATGAAAAATAAATCAGTTACTTTTGGATGATAAGTCGTAAGTTCAGTAACCGTGGATGAAATTGATCCTTAGCTTGGTACACTACACACGGTATTTTTCAATGTTATTAAAACCATATCGAACTAGATGGTTGAACCGGTTTAACCAGCCAGTTGGTTTAACTGTTTAAAACCAAATTGGTAAAAAAATCGGATTGAACCGAAAAAATCAGTTTGAACCAAAAATCTGGGAACCGGATAAAACCGGATTTTTGGCTAAAAAGTGCAAAAAATCATAATTATTTAGATTGTTGGCCGATTTGTTTCAATACCATAATTTGCATTGCTTAATAGCATGGCAAAACAGGTTCGGATTGGCTCCTAAATATTTGTCTCCACTGGGAAATATATCTTGCATCATTTACTCTTGAAGATTTCAATAATATTTTTATTAAGTGCGAAAATCTTGCCCTTCAATTTCACACCTTTTATTGATGAATATCTGTTTAAAGTTTTTACGGACCTAGGCAATAAGAATGTGATTGGAAATATGAATGTATATAATTTATCAATGAAATATATTTGTTACCATTAGACACAGTAAAATTTGATCCCACCAAATCCATCAATAATTCAATTCAATTCGATTTGTCATTTGTATTCCAATCCATTTCATCTATAAAATAATTATACCATCCAATCCTAGTTGTTATATAATCTGATTCAATTACTATCCATTTATATTATTTGTAATTTCTTAAAAATTTATAATTATAAATATAAATAAAATTATTTTTATAAATTATAATGTATTTTTTATTTTTAATAAAATTTTTAAAAAAATATATCATCAAATTTGATATGTTTATAATTAGACCCATTTATAGCTCATTTAATAATCTATTTGAGTTATTATCCAATTTGATTCTATATATTAACATTTATAACTCATAAAACGTCACTCATCATTATGTGCATTACAATGATAAAAAATATTAGGTAGATATTAAATTACGACAAATTAAAAGCTCGCAAAATTTATAGTTGAGATACATATATGAAGGAAAATTTTGAATTATTCAACCATATATGACCAGTGGTGCCAAAACAAATATATGTGCATACATACATAGGTATGTATGTATGTTGCCAATTTGGCACATGAACTTGACTTGGATGATCAGGTACTAAATTAAGAAAATACTATATAGAATCAAAAGAAAAGAAAAGATAAAAAAACTTAGAAATAGTATGGATTATATATATATATATATATATATATATATATATATATATATATTTCCATTACATATTTATTTGAAAAAATCAGTATTTTAAATTTTAAATATATCACTTAATAATTTAATATATTTATTATATATTTGGTTCATTATATATATATATATATATATATATATATATATATATATATATATATATATATATATATATATATATATATATATATATATTTAACTTGTAATAATAAAATTGAAATTACGTTTTGTAACTTATTATTAGGATATTTGAGATATATATTAATGTTTGATAAATATTTTTTTAATTTTTATACAATAGTATTTATAAAATTATAATAATTATATTTTAAAAATAGAAAAAAATCCGATTGAATCCGGTTGAACTGATCGAATCACGAACCTCCAGCCTCGCCGGTTCTTTATCCGGTCCAGTTTTAATAACATTGGTATTTTCAGAATAAATGATAACGAGATATTAACTGAAAAACACGTGCATATGCTATTAATTTCAACGTCTATTACCAGGCTCTTTCCCTTCCTTTGCATCTTCATCAATAAGGGACTGAAAAAATTATTTTCGAAGTTAGTTACTTTTCCATTTAACCGGAATCTGAATCTCACATTATATGTCTCCAAAGATGAATTTTAAAGAAAAATAATAATATAATAGACCGAGTTATCTTTCCTGCTTTATATATAGAAACCATTCATGTTTCATTGCGCAAACTCATAAACATAGTTGTTGACATATTCCTATACCTAGTACTATGTCATTACAAGCTGCATTAGCTGCTTTGTTTCAAGCAATTTCTAGGGCAAAAAAGAAGGCAATGATCTTCAAGAAAACATTAGAAGATCTAGAATCTACCCTTAAGTCGGTCCGTCCAATGGTCGAGCCAGTGAACTGGCCATCTACCGATATGTTGAGCAGGTTTGTTCAGCACTTAGAGAAAGCAAAAACCCTTATTGACATGTATTATAATATCAGTATGTTAGATGTGCTCAAGAAGAGGAAGATCAGGAAGCAGATTCAAGCAATGAATACATCTCTTCGCCTGTTCTTGAAGCAGGATTTGCAGGTTCAAGAATTCGACAATGATGTGATTGAAATGAACATGGAGATGGATAACCTCATCACTGGGAGAGGTAACTATAGTTGCTTGAGTCCGCGTTTATCATGAGTGGAAGAATTCTTGTTTAAGGGAGGAAATATTTTTTACAAAAAAAAATAAATAAATAATCACCGTTCGTAACAGGCTATTTGGACTTAAAAGTTTAATACATATACTTTTATATATTTTGTCCTTTTTTTTTTTTTAATGTCAAGCCAATCTTAATATCACTTCTGTTATTCTTAGGTGGTAGTAACTTTCGAGCTAACCTGGCACTTGGATTAGACGCTGCAGAATTAGCGGTCGATGTGGCTTCGTTGGCAGTTGATATAAACAGGATGAGGAAGTCGGTAGAAGGAGAGGAGGAGGAAGAATAGATTGGGTAACTAAGTGCTTTGTTGTACAATTATTTAGTATTTGTCATACAGTATGTTGCCTTTAAAGGCTACTACTCGGCCATTTAAGTTTGATGGTGACCTGAACATTATAATGTACTTGAAGTATTGTGTGCTTAATATGTTTTATATGGACGTCTGATATATATTTATGATGAAGTTCTGATTCGAATATATAGAACAAGATTAGAACAGACACCTACTAATTCTAGAGCAGAAAATGAATATGTACAGGAAAGAAGACATTGAATGATTTGTATCTTTAGATGTTCTTTTTGTACAATCTTATTATTGAGGATTATTCACATACATGCATATTTTCTTTACTCAATAGAATCGTTTTCAAAGGATATTTTCCTAAAACTAAATGTTTGATTTATTTCCCAAAACGTTTTTCTAGAAATCATCTTGAAATCTTGAAGAACAAAAATAGAAATAAACTTTGATTTTAATTAAATCAAAAAAGGGTCAAAATTGATTTTCTATAAAATCTCAGTTTGTCAAAAGTTTTAAACCGTAATCTTTTCAAAGAGTGTTCACACTCAACAGATACTTTATGAAAAATTATAAATACTGTGAATTTCAAAGTGTTGTTGTATACACAATTGAAAAAAAAAAGGATTTTTTTTTTAAAAAAAATTATACTTAAAACTATCCCTACAAAAACAAAATAACAGTTTAGGGAAACATTTTTCATAACTAACAACATAAATTCTGTAACTAAACGATAAATAACTTTCTTCAAAAGAAAAAAAAAAGTGTGATAAATAGCTAAAGATTGCTTCGGAAAAAAATTCATAGCTGAAACTGGCATAGCTAGCGAATTTACTGTGGAATTTCAACTTAGTTATGGATTTTCATTGAAGCTAAAATGTAAAAGTTCTATTTTCAATAAATTAAGAGGGAAAAAATCGTAGCTAATTAATCCGTGCAAATATTTAAATTACATTTTATTAAATAAAAACTGGGGACGGAAAAATTTCGTAGTAACCTTTTTATTAAAAATATTCAAACTTTTTTTTTTTATTTTTTTCTATGTATTCCTGCAATGTGTAAATATCAAATAAAATGTAAAAGTATATACCATATCCAATGTATAAATAAAATGACATTCACAAAACTAAAAATATCCACAAAATATCCACCCATCCGATATTATCATATCCCATATTAATTATTTTTTATAATTACAGCTACTGATTATTTAGTAGTATTATTTTTTTAATCAAATATGCTATAGCAAGGCGTGATGGTCACGCGTTGCCGAAAGTCCTGTGAGAGGTAGGGACTTTTCTTTTCTTTTCGCAATCACGTGCCATTATCCAATGGCGTGCACATCATGTAATATAATCTCGCGTGTGGTATTAGAGGGCTAACTAATCATTTTAATTACTTGTAAATTTATCCTTGAGCTTTTCTCTGTTTTTATTACCCTTTGTTTTTTTTTTTATCTGTGTTTCTTCAAGAGTAAGCATGTTTTGGCATCAGCACCTCTTGACTTAACCTTAATCACGTTCTTCGAAATTGTGTTGGGTGATGTTAGTCTGAATTCATAATACACTTTTATTATTAATTAAGATAATAATGCATTAAAATATCGATTTTCCGTACATTTGAATAAATAGATTTTATTTCTTTTTGATTGAATCATTAAAAAAAAAAATCCCATAAAAACTGAAGCATCTAATTCCTGAAACAGGGGTTTAATTAGAACTTTTCTCCTTTCCACTATATGCCTTTCCAGTCCCATGAGGCATTTTGATTTATATATATTGCACTTCCAAGAAAGAGCATTTAGAAAAATATTTCCCTTCAAACAATTTGCCTAGCAATTTCACCCCTGTCTAGCAAGTAAACTATAAATTAAAACCCATCGGATCTCTACATCCAAGTCCTCTCGAGATATTTGGACATCTTCTCTTGTCCTAGTGAAAACATGTTATTACAGAATTTATTCGATTATCTTGACTTGTGTTGGGTCTTGGTCTCCGTTTTTATCGTTAAAACAAATTCATAAAGTCCCAACTTGTTGCCGATCAATATCATGGACTGAATCATATTTTTTCTTTTTTTCTTTTTCTTTTGTGGATAAGCCAATGAATATCATTAAATCAAGGAATATTACACGGGTGGCTAAAAAATGCCCAGGCTGTAAAATAATTTCCCAAACAGAATAAAGACCAAACGCAATGTTCCCTGGCATTCCATTTCCCATCCTATCCAACACTCCAAAAGTAGCTGACCATTGACCAACGTCAGTTCAGTTATTTTCTAAAAGAAATTCGATCTATTCAATTTGATCGGTTTTCGCTTTTCAGATCAAACCAACAGGATGCTCACTTCTAGTCAACAATGATCACTAAGATCAAACCATCAGCATTTTGCTTTATTTTGAGAATTCAATTATTCCCAATTGATTTGTATCCTTCATATATATATATATATATATATATATATATATATATATATATATATATATATATATATATGCATGTAATGTTATGCAAATGTACATCTCATGTAATGACAATATTGGTTGCCCATCCCCATGCTAAAATATTCAAATCGTTGCCCTCAATATCAAGGTCACTGATAGGTAAACAACGTGCCACAACCTCCATCTTAACTAAATCCTATTATCTTGTACCCAAAAATACCTAAACCTAGGCTCTAATACCATTAAATATAATACCTTATATCCGATCAATTAAAATATCTGGATACTGGGTGTCACACTCGAATTCGAATGCCTTTAAAAGGGCTAATTATAAAATTTACTATCTAAAATCTTATTATCTTAACAATTATTGTTTATTTCCAAAAATTTTGGCAGAACCTCCTCTAAATATTGGCAACCTCTTGTAAAAAAATATAAAAATACTTCTAAAATCATACAACCATTTCAACAACTTCAATCAAACTCCAACACAAGTTTTTCCATCATCCTTAATACCCAATCAAACTATTTTCATCTGTCAGACTAACTTTACACATATATCTATCTTTGACTTTACCTTCAAAATTTCATTAAACAATAGTACAACTACTAATTTATTTCTCAACACCAATGAAATATTAATAATTATTACAACCTAAACTTTAATTGTGTATATGCCAAAAAAAAACCATAACAATAATACAATTAAATTTAATCGCCACATTCCGATTCAACTCTTGGACATAACCAGTAGTAGCTAATCCTGACCTTGCTTGCATAAAGATTAATCTTTTTGGTCCTTAACCTATGCACGAAAAGGAAACCACGTGCTAAGCCAAAGCTTAGTGGTGACTACTAAATTTACCTCTCAGTTATATAGTTTAAAAACACTTTTTTAACACATCTAATGTACACATATAAAATCAAAGAATATAAAAGTCATAAATCACGAATTTAAAGTGTACGTAGGCATAAACAATAAATATTAAACCTCACATGTAATTTATATAAGTAATTTCTTAATAATATACTTAATTATTTTTAAATTACATAAAATTAAATAGTTAATTTTAGGATTGATAACTTATTTCACGTAAATTATTCGCTAAGTAAAACCAATAGAGTACGAACATCAAATTTCAAGTATTCACATAAAATTGCATACATACACATACCTGTATATATGTACGTATATTCTTAACTGTATTAAGTTATACCAGTTTTGTAATGGCCCAAATATCAGGCTAGTCGGAAATAGTACTTTCCGATAGTGAATAGTGACACCGAAATGAATAGTACCTCCCTAAGTCGAAAAATATTTTATTGGACCATTGGAAAGAGAAATTTAGCTGGAGTCCAAAGATATAATTTGGACTGAAAATGAGGTCAAATAGACCATTAAAAGTCAAAAATAAGAAAAAAGTTACGGTTCCAGTTAAAAGGATGCTTGTGTCAACTGAGAGCCTATCTGGGACTTTAAAAATAACAAATGATCTTTAAAAATTACCATATTTTTCAGATATATATTAAATGTGATTTAGAATTATATGATAATAAAAAAATTAATGTTACAGTAACTTTGGAAATTGAAATATCGGATTGGTAAAAATGAATCAGACCAGAAAATAATCTCCGAATGACTCAAAAATATTCATGAAGCCTGTTGAATATATTTTGAGAATTTTAGAAGTATTTTTAAGGATATTTGACCTCAAGAAATAAGAGAAAAATAGTGATTTTGGTTTAAATAGTAATTGGTTAACTATAATTTGACCAGGGCTTTAAAAATAGCAAATGATCCTCAAAAATTGCAGACATTTTCAGTTAAGCCTTTTATGAGATGTAAAATCATTTGGTGGAAAAATATTAATTTTTCTGTAAAATCGAAAATTTATTAATCAGACTGGTTGGGATATTTAACAAGTCTTCAATATAAGGAATGGGATATTTATTCTTTTTTAATTTTATTAGAGTTGGTTAAATTTTGTACGTAAGGAATGGATATTTATTCTTTTTTAATTTTTAATATATGCTCCCTTCAGCTAATCAAACAAGTCTTCAATATAAGGAATGGGATATTTATTCTTTATGGTCACTTTGTTCAGTTGTCTATAATCAATACACAATCTGAGTATCCTATCTTTCTTTTTCAAAAATAGAACTGGTGCTCCCTAGGGAGAAATACTGGATCTGACAAACCCCTTGTCAAGCAGTTATTGTAGCTGAATTTTTAATTCTTTCAATTCTGCATGTGTCATTCTATAAGAAGCAATGGAGATAGGAGCAATGCCTGGAGCAATATCAATGAAGAATTTCACTTCCCTGTCAGGTGGTAAGCCTGATAACTTATCAGAAAATACATCAAGAAATTCTCTGAAAGTAGGCACTTCTGATACCTTTGGATCATCTCTCTTTTCCTCCACTGCATAACGCATATAAGTTATGCATCCTTTTCTGATCAATCTTTTAGCACCAGTAGCAAATATCACATCAGATAAAAAATCGGTTCTTATACCTACCACTGTGATCTTTCAACCATCATTAAGCTTTAAAGTGATCCTTTTTATTTTACAGTCGATAATCACTTGGCGGGCGAATAACCAATCTATCCCCAAAATCACATCTAACTCGTGAAAGGGCAACTCAATCAAATTTACCAGGAATACATGATCCTAGATACTAATCGGATATTGTTTATACACTTTATTCACTACTACACTATGCCCAAAAGGATTACTCTCCAATATATCCTGATCAAGTATGCCTCTTTCATCCCGTTATCCCATGCTAAAGCAATGCTTATGTAGGAATGTATAGAAAGAGTATCTATCAAAACATGTATTGAATCAAATAGTAAGAAAAATTTACCTACTATCACATCTGGAGTATCTTTCTCCTCTCTAGCTCTAACAGCATAAGTCTAGTCTAAAGCTCATCTCTGATCCTAAGATGACTGTCCAACCAATCTAGTAGCTAAAGTGATGGAGGTAGCTCCCTTACCATGATCTTTCGGTGCAGAGGATCAAGTACCTGTCGTTAGAGAAGTGGCTGAAGCATTTTGTACTATTGGACAGTCTCTAATCTGGTGATCTCTGGACCCACATTTGAAACATGCTCCAGTCAAATATCAGCACTTTTCAAGATGAATCTTGCCACAATGATCACAGGCTACTGTTATCCCACACTACAAGAAAATATTGAAATAGCAACGGAATTTATTTCGTTGCTAATTTAGCAACGGAAACACAATTATGTTGCTATTTAGCAATGGAAAATAGTTTCTCTTGCTAAAATTGGTTGAACTTTATAAAATTAGTAACGAAAAAATATTTGGTTAGCTTCCGTTGCTAAAAGTGGAGGGAATTTCTGGCGCCATTATTTAGCAATAAAAATTAGCAACGGAATTTGTATTCCGTTGCTAATTAAGGCGGCAACAAATGGTGGATAAAATTTGGGACGAAAAATAGCAACGGAATTATTTTCCGTTGCTAAATAGCAACAGAATTATATTTCGGTTGCTAAAATAGCAACGGAAAATAAATTCCGTTGCTAAATTAGCAACGAAAAAATAATTCTGTTGCTAAATTTCACTTTGAATGAAAAATAGCAACCGAATTAAATTCGGTTGCAAAAATAGCAACGGAATAATGATTTCGTTGCTAAATTAGGGGCATTTAAGTACTTTTACTTTTGTTAGAACTATAAATTGGAAAAACCCTAGATAAAATTATCTCCTCCCTCACACACCGCCGTCTCACTGTCTCTCTCTCTAACGAAGCAGACTCATCTTCTTCTTCTCACCCCCCTCTCTCTACAATGGATGCCTCTTCTCGCTCCTCTGTCATCGTCATCGGCGCCGGTATCTCCGGTAACTCTCCGCTGTCCTCGACCACTTACTATCACCAGTGGATATTAATTTTCCCACTCTTAATGGCGTATTCGTTTTTTCTCTTTTGTTTCTTGTATTAAGGTTTATCCGCGGTGAAGGTGCTGGCACGGAATGGGATAGAGGACTTGGTGATTCTTGAGGCGTCGGATCGTATCGGCGGCAGGATCAGTAAAGAAAATTTTGGTGGCTTCTCCGTTGAGCTCGGTGCTGGTTGGATCGCCGGCGTTGGTGGCAAAGAGTCCAATCCTGTTTGGGAGCTTGCTAACCAATCCGGTCTCCGTACCTACTTCTCCGACTATAGCAATGCGCGCTATAACATTTACGATCGCAGGTTTATTTTATATATATAACCGTTTCTGATTTTTGCGTTTCATGGACATTGAATCATCTCTTTTGTATTCTCTCTGTTTTTTTTTTTTTTTTGAAAATGGCGGTGCAGTTTGTCTTTTTTTTTTTGGATATATAAATTTCTTTTTTCAAAATTATTTCGTTTTGACGGTTTAGAATTTCATGTTAATTTCTAGATGTCTCAGTAGATATTTGAAATTGCTTTCAACATTGAGGAAATTTGTTATCCATTTTCAAAAATAAATCAATAGTTAAGTATTTAACGCGGCGCATTATAGTGATATGTTAGTTCTTTTCTTGGGGAGAAAATTTGTTTGGGGTGGAAATTGAGCCTTGCTATTTCTTGGTTTCTGGTTTCAGCGGTAAGATATTTCCAAGTGGGATAGCTGCTGATTCTTACAAGAAGGCGGTGGACTCCGCAATTATGAAGATACAGAGCCTAGAGGCCAACCATGTCGGCGAAGTCATTGAATCGCCTTGGTAATTATTATTTTAGGTCCATGTAGAAAGTCATTCTGGCTTTTGCCGCTTGAAAATCAACTACTAATTTAAATGTCTATGAACTTATCATTACCTAATGCTCTTTCTTAAATCTTGATATTTTTATTCTTTTCTATGTTTTTTAGCTCACCGAAGACGCCAATAGAGCTCGCAATTGACTTCATTCTCCATGATTTTGAGATGGCAGGTCAACTTCACAGCCCATTTTACTGTTTGTTTCCTGGGAAAGGCCAGGAAAAGAAAATCATTTAACTGTGGTTTAGCTTATAAAAATAAACAAAATACTAAAAAGGAAAAAGACTTGGTCGAGCGTTAGCGAAGCTAGATTCTCATAGCGAGGCGCTTTGCTAACATTAAACTAATTGGAAATATATGATGACCCTATTCCTAAGTATTTTCTTTCTATTTGCTTTTACTAGCTGTAAAATTTGATACTGAGAAATTGGCCTTTTGTGTGCAGAGGTGGAGCCCATATCAACATATGTTGATTTTGGAGAAAGAGAATTTCTAGTAGCAGATGAAAGAGGTTACAAGTATTTGCTATACAAGATAGCTGGCGATTTTCTTTTTATCTCTGAGGGTAAAATCTTGGACACTCGTCTGAAACTCAACAAGATATAGTGAACAGAAGAGAAAATCTTTTCATTCTTTTTCCATAACTTACACTTTGTTTGGGTGTGATTTGTTTTTCTTTAAAATGGCATGTCCAATGATTAGGTAGGAACAAAGGTACAGCGTTTTCAATTTTATTGATGGGTTAGGACGTTTATCTAGTGAAAAAAAAAAAAGATTTAAATTACTATTAAAGTTGAAAGAGAGTTAACAGTGAAAAGTTGTGGAAAAGTTCCAAAACTCTATTTTGTATGAAGCTCTGCAATCTTTTTTTTGCTGTTGAGATTGATTGACCCACTCTTGATGTTAGATAATGACATTTTGTGAAAGTTCTATGACTTTTCTTTCTTTTTTTTTTTTGGTCGTCCCTATGACTTTTCTTCATGTCTCATTTATCATTTTTCCCAACATATTGCAAATATTTTTATCATTAGTCATCTGTGTTGGTGTTTTTATTAAATTTTTTAACGGTATCTATAATTGAGGTTGGTGAAGTGTGAAATTTCTTTTCACTGATTTTGTGTCGCTTAGATGTAAAGATTGGCCAACTTTTTTTTTTTTTGGTTTTGTATAAAAAAATGTTTTAATACTATTGATTCTTCAGAGGAAAAAAAAAAGGACAAAAGTTAGCATGGATAGGGTGACATAATAGCTTAATTGGATAAGAAACCAATGCAATTTGTTTATCAGGAGTGTCATCACGACAATTGTATTAACTCGACAAATTTCTTGTCATAATTTTAGTGCGTGTTTAAACTAGGAAATTAACCAGGCAGAACATTGAAAAGAGGATGGTGTCTGTTTGACATCACTTCTCAATCTCAATCATGGTAGCAAACCAAATTTTCTAAGAACTTTTTGAGTAGAGGACCCCTGCAAAAAGCCATAAATTTGACCCACCACCATGTCAGATTTTCAATCATATAGCCATAAATTGGCTTAATCTATGCCCTCCTTTTGCCTTTTACCACTTTACGAGTCTGTGACACCATTTTGCACTAACCTGCACAATGTTCACAATGGCCGAAGGCCAAAGACCCACTACCCAGGAGTTGAATTAATTTGAGTGCAGTTCTATCCGTATCTTGTTTCAACTTCCTTTACTTTTCAGGATTCTTTTGATTTGAAAATTAGATTAAGTTTGATGCCTTTTTTCTGCAGATGTGTAAATGTACTGATGACAAATCCAATTTGGGTAGTTGTTACACGTATGCAGGTAATGTGATATTTATCCGTAATACGTTGCTTAATTTTATCTAAGTTTATGTTGCAAAAGAGCTTGCCTTAATATTTCCATGGGGAATTGGCATAAAACCTCTACATTATGTCATTTTAATGCTATTCATTTTGTGTGTTCTCCTTCAGTCCATTTGTACTGCTTCTATATTTTAATTGACAAATATAAATAAGCATTTTTTCCTTATACCGGCTGCATGCTTCTTGTTAATTTTGAATTGTGCCATATTAACATTATTAAACTTTTGACATGATACGTGACTCTTTGTGGCCTTTTAGGATGCATAATTGCGTTTCTTTGTGTCTAGTTGGACTTAATTTTTTAGAAAAATCTAAAATAATTAAAGTGTTTTGGACTGCCACAAGTTATCTATGATTTTACTGAAAATAGGCCACATTCTTGTTCTACATGGCATATGGATGGAAGAGATGGAAGATTTCCATTTTTCATAAAAGCTTGACATGTTGTCTGGAAGCTCTTGATGAGTTCTGCTACTGTTGTCTGTTTAGTCTTAATTACATGTTTCGTGTTCCTTGGGGGACAGTCTTTTCTTGCATTGAATGTTGTATATTTGAGTTTTTCTTTTCTTTTTGCCGTTCTATAGGGGGGACTTGTGTTTATTTTTCTGTTTATAGTTGGTATCTCGGTGGCTCTTTTTAATATTTTTTTGAGTCCATTGTGCTATTTATGGGTTTTGACTTCTATTTTTGCTATCATTTCTATGTTCAATCTTTTCCTTTAGTTTTTTTCTTATCTGTAGTGATATACACATGACTACAAAAGCTTTTGATGCTTTCCATTTGTATTAGTGTTCAAATAAAGATTTGGAGCACTGATTGCTGGAATTCAAAGCTTGTTGTGGTTTGGTTGTATCCACAATTCTTTATATGTACTAGTGGCTCAAGCCTTCATCTCTTAGAAAGTATATTTCAGTAAGTGTTCTCTTTTGCACGATCAATTCTTAGAAAAATAGGAGAGCAAATAGAAGGTGAATGAATAGCTTAAAGTAATATACTAAAAGATAATTCTTACCCGGCATAGCTCAGATGTTGGTGCTCCTATGTAAGCATGAGGAAGGACTGATGTTCAACCTTTTATACTATGGTTGCTAATTTTGCTGCTGATTGTGGTTATTCACTTGGGATTTGTTTTGCTTTCTTATGCTGCTGGTATCTTACAAGCGAAGCCAATTTATTCTCATGCTGCTGTTATTCTTTCTTAGGGGACTAATTCCTCCTATGCTGCTATTTTGATTATGATGATGTAGTGGTGTAGATCTTGCATGCTTCAGCTATTATTTTTGGTTTTAGTTATGTGGGTTTCATATGGGTTGTCAGTTTTGTTTCTTATTTCTTTGGTAGTTGTGCTTCTCTTTTTTTTGTTCGGATGTCTTTCTGCTTTGCTCACCCTGATGCTAGTGTTCTGGGTTGATCTGTATCTCTTTCCTGTTTTCTCCTTTTTAAATGACATTTTGGCTTGTAATATATATATATATATATATATATATAATTTAGTGACGGAATAACGACGAAAATTCTGTCGCAAATTTTTTTATAATTTTGGTTAAATTTAGCAACCGAAACTTCAATTCGGTTGCTAGAAATAGCAACGGAAACTAATTTCGGTTGCTAAATATAGCAACGAAAATTTATTTCGGTTGCTAAATATAGCAACGAAAATTCTAATTCCGTTGGTAAAAATAGCAACCGAAAATACATTCCGTTGCTAAAAATACCAACCACGAAATTTGCAACCGAATGTTCTGTTGCTATTTTTCGTTGCTAATTTTTATTAGCAACGAAAATTCAACAAATTCGGTTGCTAATTTTCGTTGCTATTTGCTGATTTTCTTGTAGTGCCACTATCTCTGTTCCGAGATGTACTAGCTACTGAAGTAACTAAAGCTTTGCCATAGGGTACACTGCCCTCATCTCGGCCTGCAGTAACTGGAGTATGGCCCTGTGGTGCTGGAGATGGCTTAGACTTCTTACCCTATCCTCCTTTACCATTAGACTATCCCTTTTCCTCTTTTTGCTGGAATCAGGACTGTTTTTCAACTAGCTCTGCCTAAATAGTCTCTAATTTTATCGCTACCTCAATCATAGCTCTCAAATTGGGATACTTCTGGATTTCAATAATCTGTCTGAGCTGTGTCTGCAATTCTATCTCAAATCTCTGACATAGCTTTACATATGTGGACTGGCTCTCATCAAGGTAGGTATTGAGACGCTCAATGTAACGCCCAAAAATTTTCATTCGATATTCTTAACATGTTGTAGAGTGTGAAAGATAATTCTGGGATAGTTTTCAAAACAAAAGGATTGAAGAAAATGGAGAAATTCAAGAAAATATAAAAGTTAAATGTGTTCAGACCAGGATAATTTAATGATGGGTGACCCGACAGGCAGTTTAGTCTAAGAGCAGTTTATAAAAGTAGGTATTAAATGAAGTTCGATGGTACAATTTGAGCCGAAAATAAGCTTAGATCGACCCTTAAACGAGGCAAAGAAGTTTTTACTCGGCACCGTAGGAAGGGTTGACTGAAAGTTTGACTATACTCTGAATTGATATATTGACCTCCAAAAATTATTCCGATCTCATAAATATGTTAGTAAAAACTTAAATGACCTATTAGAAGTGAAAAATAAGTGTTCTGACAGTTTTGAAATTTTTAATTTTGAACCGGCTGCACAAGTCTCTGGAGCTAAAAATATATCAAAGCGATATCGGAATGAGATGAAATTTTTATCATATATTCTTGAATATATAGTGATATTAAGGGCAAAATTTCAGGGCAATCTGATATCGGAATCGAAAATTCATATTTCGGAGTGAAAAACCAAAATCAGATCATTAAGAGGTCAAATCCGAGAATTTGACCATGATATTTTACATGAGATGATATTTTGGTGTAAGGATCATGTGTGTGTAAGCTCATGAAGGTAGAATAATCCTAAGTATCTATAAGAGTGACAAGTGGCCAATTTTAATGCCATTGGATTTAATAGTGAATGAATGAATCTTGACCTCACATTTGGCACACTTAAATCAGCATATATAAGGAACAAAAAATCCGGAAATCTCCTAGAAAATCAACCATCTTCACCTCCTTTCTTTAGCCAAACCGAAAGCTCCATTTTCTCTCTTTTCTCCATTTTCATCTAACCAAGCCTCATTCCTTTGAATTTCCAGCTCAAATTTTAACCTTAGCCTTGTAATTTATTCCTCTTTACATCTGAAAAGAGCTTGTATCAAAAACAAGCCAAGAACACTAAGAAAAAATGTAAGAGAAAGTAAGAAAATTTTGTGATTTTATGAGATTTTGATGATATTAGTGGGAGATATTATATAAGCATTTAGATATTGATTAGGAGAGTTGATTTATAGTTTTAAATTGCTTAAATTTGTGACAAAAACTCATGAGCTATCCTTTTTCATTTTCGGCCAGCAAAGAAAATTTAGGGGTAAAGGAGAAAGCTTGAAGGAGAAGGGATGAGAAAGGAAGAATAGGAGATTTTAGACCATCAAGAGGTATGTGGATACAAACTATACTCAATTTCATTTAAATTGTGAATTTTAGTATAAATTATACATTATGTAACAATATGAAACGGAAGAATAGTGTGAAATTATTTAAGGTAACATTACAAGACCATAATTAAATATGAAATGAACATAAAAATATAAAAAAAATATTTAATTAATGGTAGAAGCAATAGTGGCCGAATGGGAAGCTTAGGAACATTAAGTGGAAATTTTGATGAATTATAAAGTATTAAACAACATTCTAATGTATAATAGTGGCTAAAGTTACTATAGTGAAATTGAGTTAAAAATAGTAGATATGTAAGAAATTATATTTGAAACATAATAAAGTTCATATAGAAAATTAATTGATATTAAGAAAAATGAAGCATACATTGGTATATTTTCCTATAAATAAATATTAAAAATATAATTAGCATAGAATAAAGCATAAAAAGATCTATGGTTGTAAAAATTATGTAATGGCCGAAATATATTAATGGGACGTAAGGTGGGTAATTGATATTTAGTTGAGTAATTAATAATAATTAGGCAAAATAAGACATAAGAATTCTAATAATGTTGATTAGAATGAAAAATGAAAAAAGGTACCTAATTATGTAATAGTTGCATAATGCAAAAAGTTAATGGAACTTGAAATTTACCATGTGTAATTATTTCACTTCACCATGAAATTAATATAATTAGATATATAGTTATGTATGACAAGAAGTTGGAGTGAGAAGCAATTCATTAGTGGAAAATCTCTTGATTGTCGAATGATGAATATGAGTAAATTTTATGGTTTAGTCAGAGTTATATGATAATGAGCATTTATGTGATGAATGCATAATTGATGAGCTTAATTGAATGTGTTTGTGAGCATGATATGACAAAAAAATAATAATAATGATGATGAAAAATAATAATATAGAAATGTGATAAGAAATAAAATTTAATAATGCCCTTAGTGTCAGTGGAAAATTCAGTTCTTTGGATAGTATGGCTAGCCATAGAAATTTATTCTGCGGGATACCATGAGTTTATATGATAGTTGTCATCAGAAATGACTATGATATATAAGATTGGATAGCCAGCTTATTATATGCATTAGTACTGGAATTTTGGTGTCACATCTAGTGGTGAAATCCTCCTAGTACACCATATCTACGTCCCGTTTATCCAGTTCGTGATTGTCTATGGCTAGGGGCAAAATGATAATTTTATATAAAATTGGGATAAAAGAGTAATTATGATAACTTAGATGCCATAAATGTAAATAAATAATAAATAATGTGAAAAATAAGATCAATATGATAAGTAAGGGCAAAATTGTAGTTACGTGATAGAATAAGGGTAAATTGGTCAATTGAAACAAAAAGAGTGAATAATAAAGTTAAAATAGTTAAATACAACTAAAAGGGGATAAAATTGCAATTAGTCAAAAGTTTGGGGATTAAATTGTAAATTTACCATCTTTGAGAAATTCAAATGACTAAAATATAATTTGTACATTGAAAATGAAATAAAAGTTAAACAAATTCAAATGAGTCAAAATGCTAGTTAAATTGGAGAAAAACTTAACTTAGAGACTTAATTGGAATTTTTACATAAAGTTTGGTAAATAAATGAAATTCAGTAAGAAAATAAATAAATCAAATCTTAAATGCGATTAAGAAAATATTAAAATGAAAAATATAATTAATAGGCTTAAAAAGCATGAAAAGGTAAATGTGTGATTAAGCAGGGGTGGAATCGTAAATTTGAATATTAATATAGCAATTAAAGAAATTAAATTGATTAGACACGTTAAGAAGGATAAAATTTTCAATAGTAAAAATTTTAAGAACCAAAATATAATTTGCCACCATAAGGAGAATTTCAAGATCTAAATTGCAATTTATGTACTTAATTTAAATTAAAGACCAAAAGAAATCAACAAGTTAAAATTATAGTCAAATTGGTCAATTTAAGGAAAAATCAACTTTAGGAAAATTGTGAAATTAATTTGAAAAGATGAGTGATAAAGAAATTTAAAGTAAATTATAAATATGATAAGAATAAATAGTAAATTTATATAATAAGAGGAAATTATAAAGATTTAATTATGATTTTTCTATTTGATAAGGAGAGAAATGAAATTTAATAAGAAAAACTATATAATTAGGATAAAGAAAAGTAAAAAAGATCAAATGAATTAAAACGAAGATAAATAAAATTAAGGACAATAGATAGTGAGCTCAGAGATCTAACCGAAATGTTATGTTACATCCGACTAAAGATTATATATATATATATATATATATATATATATATATATATATATATATATATATATATATAATCTTTAGTCGGATGTAACATAACATTTCGGTTATATATATATATATATATATATATATATATATATATATATATATATATATATATAAGAGAAAATAAAGATAAGAAAGTAAATTCATAATTTAATTAAGTAAAACATGATGAAATAAAGGATTCGATTATTAAACTGTAATTTGATATTAAAGAGGTAATAAACATAGACAAGAAAAATAAAAAGAGAATTTGAATAAATTGTTATAAATAATGGATGAAACTGTAGCATGGTCAAAGAAAGAAAAATAAAATAGGAAATGGTAGAATGGACCAAAGAATGGAATTAAGAATCAAATCGATAGAAAATAAAAGTCTCATGGCGAGAAATATTCAAAGAGAGAAACAAAGGGTAAATTAGTAATTTTGAGAAAATAATTAAAGAAATATTGATTTAGCTAGATAGAAAAATTTAAGTTGTAATTCGAAAAAAAATAAGAACATAATCGAAAATATAAAATGAAAAGAGTAAATAACAGGAGAATGAAATAAGATAAAGTATGAATTAACAAATGAAAGAAAAAGAGTGGAAAGAAAATAGGAATGGAATTTCACAGCTAATGAACTTTGACTGGTAAAAACTTGCTTTGTACATTATAGCGAACCAATATAGAGTTCCAAATAAAGTAACAAAGGAATGATATTTTAAATTAAGAGACAAGCAAGGACCAGTAAATAATAACGAAAATTGCAAGGGCAATAGCATAATATAAATTAAAACTGTTATAACAAATCAATAAAGTATTAGAAGATAAAGTCAGTCATACAAATAGAATTGCCTAGGATAATAAAAATAATAGAAATTAAAAATAAAAATTTAATTGAATGAAATTCTACTTAATTGTATCCACCACTAAGCGACAATGTTGCTTAGCGTGCGGTTTATTAACTGTGCGCAAGAACAAGTACTCAAGGACATAATGAAAGACTGGCATGGCATGTACATCGAGGATGAGTAAGAGGATAACTGTTAAATTAGGCTATTTATAATTAGTAACTGGCATATAATCTATGGAATCATTAGTTTAAATGCAGTGATATTATAAATATTGGTTTATATATATACACACATATATTGAGTATATGTATGTGAATGTTGTACTGATATCAGTGTTAGATTTATGTGGAATATAGAGACATAGGAATGAACTTAGGGTGTCACACCCAAACTCATGCTCATATTCAGCTACTGTCTTGTTTTCCAACCCTACCCACCCTATTAAAAGTTCGGGCCCCTACCTGAACAACCTGTAGTTATTCGGGCCCCACCCGAATAATCCGAAATTATTTTTTAATTTAAAAAAATTAATTTCAATTTACATGATAAAAATTAAATTAAAATTCAAACAAATAATTAAATAAAAATATCATTTTTCACAAATATAAAATACAAATTACAATAAATAAATATTTAAAAATTCAACAAACACACATTATATAATAATTAACCACTAACAATTTAAAAATTCCTCAAAAACACATTATATAATAATTCAAAAATAATTATCCAAATGCAAAGATAAAATTAATCATAAAGGAATGCCACCATCTTCGATCTTCAATTTCTTCATGTCCAACTAATATTAAATTTCAAAGCTTAATCAAAACAATTTAAATTCAGCAAACATGCATCAATAATTCTTATTATCTCATCATTCAATTAAAAGGCTGCTGATAATTGTGAATTAAATGATATTTTTAGTATAATTTTAGGTGTTTAATTGAGTTTATTTAGCTTTAATTTAATTGAATTTTAGTTTAATTGGTTGAATTTGTGTTTTAAGGGTTAATTGTAAATTTTGATATTTTTCAGGATCAAAATGAAGAAAAAATGACTATTTTTTAATGCATGTGCTTTATATATTTTTTTTATTTTTATATGTCAATCCAT
Organism: Excoecaria agallocha; assembly: GCA_037975025.1. Lineage (NCBI taxonomy): Eukaryota > Viridiplantae > Streptophyta > Magnoliopsida > Malpighiales > Euphorbiaceae > Excoecaria > Excoecaria agallocha. The sequence goes on along the minus strand of CM075807.1, from coordinate 123,053,588 downwards.
CTCAATACTATTTTTGTTTTTCTTAGCTCGTAAAAGCTTTCGTGCCAACATGGAACTTGGATTAGGAGCTGCAGGATTAGCAGTCCGGGTGGCACAATTAGGAGTTACTGCAGCTTCACTATCGGATACTAGAAACGATATGATGGATGAGGATGATGAAGTAGAGGGGGATCAAGGAGGAGAATTTGAAGGAGAATTTACTGATTTCTTTGATGCATAAACATTTAGTATGTTTCTTTTATTATGTTGGCTTTAAAAGCTACAACTCAACCATTTAAATTTGATGATGACTAAACATTATAGTGCTCGAAGTATTGTCTGCTTAATATGTTTTATGCATATCTGATTCTTATGCAAATATCTTGATGCAGTTCTGATTCGACTAGAACAAGATCAGAACCAACAAGGAAGAATACTTTTCCTCAGGATCTATTGTTACCGTTTACTTTTGTCTTCAGGTCTTCCTGAATAGGGTTGTTTTCTTAGGAAGATGCTACTGTATCATGTCTATTTGACTCGTAACATGTACTGTTTGAGCTTTTTAATCCTGTAAAATATCTGGCTTATAAAAATTAAAAATATATATATTTGTATCTTTAAGTATTCTTTTCGTATAATTTTATTGAGGATACACAAATTTTTTAACAGTTAAATCACTTCAATCATAAAATTATGAATTCGAGACCGAAGCACCGATATGACAAGCGATATCAGCTTAATTAAAATATCCACATTACATGTTCTAAAAGGTTCTAAAATATCAGTTTTAAGTATTCTTTTTGTATAATTTTATTGAGGATAAACACATTTTTTAACAGTTAAATCACTTTAATCAGAAAATTATGAATTTGAGATCGAAGCACCGATACAACAAGCGATATCAGCTTAATTAAAATATCCACATTACATGTTCTAAAAGTTTCCCAACCCAATGGTAAGCATACATCCACACGCATGTAAAGCACAGAACTTTTTTTGCCAAGTTTAGTTGAACAAAGCTGTCTTAAGGCTCAAAAATTTCAGTTAAGTGACTCAACAACATTGTTTTTGCTCAAACTAGGGGCCAATAAATGCATTTGTTGACATAACAGTGAGGTTGAACTTGACTTATCTTCGGTCTTGGTCTCTGTTTTTATGGTTAAACGCGTTAAACTAATTGATAAGTTGCCTACTTGTGCTTTGGCAATCAGTATCATGGACCGCGTCATCTTCTGCTCTATATATAATCAAGCCATTCTTATTGTTTCATAATACAAACTCAGAAACTCTATATACATACAATTCTTGTTTCATTACACAATCTCGGAAACTCTATATACAAACTATTCTTGTTTCATCACACAAACTCAAAAACATAGTTGTCGATCCCCACTTAAGAAACATAGTTGCCTACTTGCGCTTTCATGCTCTATATAGAACCCTTTAATCTTGTTTAATCCCAGAAACTCAGAAACAACGTTCTTGATTCCTACGTACTTAGTACTAACTATGCCGCTTATCGAAGAGGTCCTGTTAGGAGCTGCACTAGGTGCTTTGGTTCAAGCAATTTTTATAGCAAAAGAGAAGGCAACTTTCTTCAAAAAAACATTAGAGCATCTTGAATCTACTCTTCAGTCGGTCAGACCAATCGTGGAGCAAGTGAACAAGTCCAAAAATTGTCCAGCCGATGTATTGAGCAGGTTCGTTGAGCAGTTGGAGAAAGCTAAAGTCCTTGTTGACATGTATTCTGATATCAGGAAGCGGAAGTTTCTTAAGAAGAGGAAGGTCAAGAAACTGATTCAAGCAATGGATGCATCTCTTCAGCAATTCTTGACTCAAGATTTTCAGGTCGAACAATTGGTTTACCTCACGAATATTGACAAAGATGTGATTGAACTGAACAAGAAGATGGATCACATCATCACTCTGTTGGAAGGAGACAGGGATTTTGCAATGCCAGAACCTGCAACCAAAGTGACCTTATCGAGCCCAGAGAAAAATGAGAGTGATGATAAGCAATCCAGTTCAGCATTTGAATTACATTGGAGGATGAGCAAAGATAAATGTTTAGACATTTGCTTTGGGCGACATGGTAGTGATGAGAAGATGTGAATGTGAATTGGTTAGCCCAGATGTTGTAGTTTCTGCAGTAGGTTTTCCAGCATAGACATTTCTGGTTCTTACTTCCAATCTTAAGAGATGCGGAAGGATTTGGTAGCTTGTTTCTAGTTTTAATTCTGAAATCGTGTAAATTGCAGAAAGCAAACTTGTTCTTGTAATTTGTAGAAAGAATTAAGAAAGATATTTATGAAATTATTTGTTTCGATCTAAGTAATCCGGTCTGAAGGAATAAAAAGAAAATATATCGAAATTAATAAGGAATAAGCAGAGAAGAACTTATTTTATTTCCTCTGTTAAGCTTGTTTAAATACAAAAACATTTAACTAAAACGAGAAAAAACAGGGAAAAGATAAGTAAATGAGCAAATTATTAGGACCCACAACAGAGTATAGGTTCCTAAAAGACAGCAATAATTAACTAAAAAATAGCAACAACTATTTTAAAGACTTGGTCACGTCTCTGAATTTTTTGACTTGTTCAGCAGCTTCCAAGGCACTTTTCTCACACTCCTCCTTGCCTTTGAAGTTGCAGACTCCCATTTTAATCTTCAGCTCTTCAAATTTGATTCTGGGCAAAGCTTTGGTGAATAAATCAGCAATTTGATTTTCTGATTTGCAATAAATCAATGAAACTTCTCCTTCTTTTTGAATTTCTCTAAGAAAGAAAAATTTAATCTTAAAATGCTTTGTCTTGCCATGAAACACTGGATTTGAGGAAATTGAAATGGCAGCCTGATTATCAACAAAGATTTGTGTTGATTCTTGCTGCTTCAAACTTAAATCTTGAAGAATTTTTCTCAACCAGATGGCTTGATTTGTTGCAGCTGTTGCAGCGATGAATTCAGCTTCTGCAGTACTTTGAGCAACAATTTCTTGCTTCTTTGAGCACCAATTAACCACACCCGAACCAAGGCTAAAACAGTATCCAATTGTGCTCCTCATATCATCAACTGATCCTGCCCAATCGCTATCAGAGAAACCAACCAGCTGAATTTGATCACTTTTAGCATACCTGATTCCATGATCAACAGTTCCTTTAACATATCTGAGTATTCTTTTGGCAGCCTGCATGTGTTCTTCACTTGCACAGTGCATGAATCTGCAAAGAAGGCTTACAGCCTGCATTATATCAGGCCTAGAAGCTGTGAGGTACATGAGACAACCAATTAAGCTTCGGTAGAGATTCTCATCCACTTTGGCAGATCCATCATCTTTGCAAAACTTCACCTTTTCTTGCATAGGAGTTTCTGTAGCCTTGCAATTCTCCATATGAAATTTCTTCAAAATTTCCTTGGCATATTTTCTTTGACTGATGAAAATCTCATTTCTCAGTTGCCTTACTTCCAGACCTAGAAAATAGGTCATCAATCCCAAATCTGTCATCTCAAATTCCTTTAGCATTTCAGACTTGAATTCGTCAATGAGCTCCTGATTGTTTCCTGTGATTAAAAGATCATCAACATAAATAGAAACAATGATAATTTCAGTGTCATCACTTCTCACATACAAAGTTGTCTCGCTTAAGCTTTTATTGAAGCCTAAGCTTGTCAAATGGTCATCAATCCGGCTGTACCAAGCTCTTGGAGCCTGTTTAAGACCATATAAAGCTTTGTTCAGCAGATAGACTTTATCTTCTTTGCCCTGCACAATAAAACCATTAGGTTGCTCTACAAATATCTTTTCTTTCAAGAAGCCATTTAAAAAGGCAGATTTTACATCTAACTGAAAAACTCTCCAACCCTTTTGAGCTGCTACTGCAAGAAGTAGTCTTATAGTGTCAATCCTGGCCACTGGAGCAAAGGTCTCTGAAAAATCTACACCAAAGACCTGTGCATATCCTTTCACAACCAGCCTGGCTTTGTACTTGTTTACCGACCCATCAGCATTGAGTTTTGTTCTGAAAATCCATTTAACTCCAATGACCTTTCTGTTTGAAGGTTTTTAAACAAGCTGCCATGTGTGATTCTTCTCAATCATGTTCAGCTCCTCTTTCATGGCTAAAAGCCATTTTTTGTCTTGCATTGCTTCTTGAACTCCAGCTGGTTCCATTACTGCTACATTGCATCTTGCATAAATATCTGCAAGTGACCTGGTTCCTTTAACAGGTAGGTCATCAACATCATCCTCATTTGGCTGTAAATCGATTAGAGCCTTTTTTTCTTCATTTTCTGAATTCCAATCCCACTCTTCATCCTCCATGAACACTACATCTTTGCTGATTATAATTTTTCCAGATTGAGGCTGAAAAATTCTATAAGCTTTAGAGAAATTGCTGTAGCCTATAAAGATGCCCAATTCAGCCCTTTTATCAAGTTTGTCCCTCTTGACCTGTGGCACGTGAGTAAAACACAAACATCCAAATATTTTAAAATTTTTCAGATTTGGTTTGAACCCATACCATGCCTCAAAATGAGTCTTTCCATTCACAGCCTTTGTAGGAAGCCTGTTTAACAAGAATACAGCAGTGTTTATTGCTTCTGCCCAATATTCCTTAGGTAAGCCTTTTTCATGCATCATGCATCTTGCCATCTCAAAAATGGTTCTGTTCTTCCTTTCACTCACTCCATTTTGTTGTGGAGTGTATGGAGCTGTAAGTTGATGCTCAATGCCAGCTTCCTCACAAAACTGGTTAAATTGATCTGAGGTATACTCCTTGCCATTGTCAGACCTTAATATTTGAATGGTAAAGCCACTTTGATTCTCAATCCATTGCTTAAATATCCAGAAAATGCTAGCAACTTCAGATTTAAATCTAATAAAATAAATCCAACACATACGACTGAAGTCATCAATAAAAATTATGTAATATTTACTCCCCTTTAATGAAGGAGTTCTTTGAGGTCTTGCAAGATCAGTATGAATGAGTTGCAGCTTCTTTGTTGCTCTTCAAGATGATTTCTGAAATGGAAGTCTTGCTTGCTTGCCATATTAACAAGCCTTGCAGCTTTGTAAGTATGATTCCAGTTGAGGCAGCCCTTGAGCAAGCTCTTTTCTCTGCAAGTTCAACACTGCAGCATGGTGGAAATGGCCCAATCTTTTGTGCCAAATTTCTGTGATTCTAGCCACTGTGGAATAAGCTGCCTGCTCCTCCTGTAATGGATCAAAAGAAAAGCTCTTGCCTTCCATGTTAACTTTAAACATTTCCTTATTTGTTGCATCTTTGATCAAGCATTGATTGTCTTCAAATATGACTTTGAAGCCGCCTTCAAGTAACTGTCCCACACTTAACAAATTTTGATTAATGTCAGGCGCAAATAATACATTTTTAATCAGTTTTGTACTTGAGTGACTCTCAATTGCTACAGTTCCCTTCCCGTGGACAGCAACATGTTCTCCATTAGCAATTTTGACTTTGGATATCACTGTTGTATCCAGCTCTTTGAAGAGATCACGATTGAAAGTCATATGGCTTGTACACCCACTGTCTATAAGCCATTTTTTTACTGGAGCAGCTGGTTGCAAAACAAGTTGCTATAAAGAGTTGCTCCTCCTCTTGTTGGTCTGCAATTTGGGCAACATTTTTCTGCTGCAAATTGACTTGAGTAATCTCATTCTTTTGCTTGCAGATTTTTTGGTGGTGTCCCATTTTCTGACATTTCTCACACTGAACGTCAGGTCTTTTCCAGCATTTGAAGGGTGGATGACCTTTAATTCCACAATGTTTACAAGAAGGATACTCATTTTTGCTTCCTCTTCTTGTGTTAGTAGAATCTGATCCCGAGGCTTCCTTCTTATTCCGCTTCTTTTTCCCATTTCTTCCTTGGTTTGTTTGCATTTTGACTGATAATGCCCCTTCAATAGAACCTTCAGACCTCATAAGCCTTCGTTGTTCTTGAGCTTGCAAAGCATTCAATAATTCCGCCAAACCAATCTTTGATGTATCCTTAGTGTTTTCTAAGGAGGAGATGGTTGCTTCAAACCTTTCAGGGACTGTAACAAGAAGTTTATGAACCAATCTAGAATCAGGAAATTCAGAGCCAAACAATCTTACCTTGTTGGCAATACTGAGTAATCTGTCGGAATACTCTTTGACAGTATCCGAATCCTTCATCGTTTGAAGTTCAAATTCTCTAAGTAAATTGAGAACCTGCATTCCCTTCATTCTTTCATCTCCTTCAAACTCCTTTTTTAAGAAATTCCAAACTTCAAATGTTGTTTTCATTGACATAATCCTGATAAAAAGTTCTTGTGAGACTGCAGCAAACAACGTAGCTTTAGCCTTGGATTTTTTTAATTTCTTCTCCTTGTGATTCTTAATCTGTGCCAAGGTTGGATTTGCAGGCAAGGGAGGAACTTCGTAGTCCTCCTCAACAGCTTCCCAGAGATCATTTGCCTCCAGATGTGCCTCCATCCTTGCTGCCCAGACGTGGTAGCCTTCACCATTGAAGACAGGTGGTGCAAGTGCAGTGAAAGGAGTTTCTAAGTCCATTTAAAAAGAAAAAATTTCACAGATCCCTTGAAAAAAAAGGCTCTAATACCACTTTGAAGGAATAAAAACAAAATATATCGAAATTAATAAGGAATAAGCAGAGAAGAACTTATTTTATTTTCTCTGTTAAGCTTGTTTAAATACAAAAACATTTAACTAAAACGAGAAAAAACAGGGAAAAGATAAGTAAAGGAGCAAATTATTAGGACCCACAACAGAGTATAGGTTCCTAAAAGACAGCCATAATTAACTAAAAAAATAGCAACAACTATTTTAAAGACTTGGTCACGTCTCTGAATTTTTTGACTTGTTCAGCAGCTTCCAAGGCACTTTTCTCACACTGTCCAATTTGTCCTTATATTTCATAATTGAGAAAAGTTGAAAGACTAAAGGCCGATCAAGAACCAAATAGCTGTCGGTAAAAGAAAAGTCAAAATAGTAAGGAAAGCAAAAAACGGCAGTTCTAAAAATCAGATAAAAAAAATGCCCGTTATTCTCTGCGAACTCCCGTTTTACTCTTCTGCATCTAAAACAAAATTGCACGTTGACATCCCAGCAGGCGTTGCACGGTTATATTTTTCCTGCTTGCAAAAGCCGCAGTCCCAACGGTAGCTCGATAACTCCAAAGCCTTCCAAAAGAGAGCTAACGTTGACTTGTCTTGGGTCTTGTTCTCTGTTTTTATGGTTAAAACATGTTAGACTAATTCATCACATACACTCAGAAACACAGTTGTTGATTCCTAAATAGTACTAACTATGCCAATTATCCAAGAGGCCCTGTTAATTAGAAGCTGCATTAGGTGCTTTGGTTTAAGCTATTTTTATAGCAAAAGAGAAGGAAATTATTTCCTTTGAAACATTAGAACATCTTGAATTACTCTTCTGTCGGTCGGTCTAATCATCAAGCAAGTGAACAAGTCTAAAAATGGTCGTACCGCTACGTTGAGAAGTCAGCAGTTGGAGAAAGCAAAAGTCCTTGTTGAAATATATATATTATGCTATGGATGCATCTCTTCAGCGGTTTATTTCTTTTGAGCATTTAACATAGGCGGAAAATTTTTAACAAATGGAGTGTGTTTCTTTTACCAAAAATTGCTGAGGCATTGATCTCCGCTACTAACTAGCTATTTGGTTTTAAATATTTAATACATACACTTTATTTTGTCGAATTTTACACGTCCAGCCATCTTAACTTTTTTTTTCTTTTTCTGGTTATCATCAGCTGATACAAACATGTTGGGGGAGGAAGAAGGAGAAGATGAAGAAAGAGAAGATGAAGAAGGAGAAGAGGGAGGAGAAAGAGAAGAGGAAGAACAAGAGGACGAGAATGAAGGGGGTGGAAGAAGAAGAGATATAAAGGGTTATAGAGTACTTTCTTGGTCAAATATCTAGTATTTTCTCTAGTTAATTTAAAATAATACTCTAATTAAATTTTTTCATAATAATAATAGTAATAATGGTACAAATAATAATGTATATTTATAATGTTCTTCAAGAAAATTATATTTTTCAAAAGAATAAATCATTTTTTGTAATTTGTACATGTTATCAATAGTTAAAAGTTCTTGACTCGGAATTTTCAGGTTGAACAATTGTTTTATCCTACAAGTATTGACAAACAAGCGATTGAGATGAGCAAGAAGATGGATCACACCATCACTCCGTTTGAAAGGAAATTGGGATATTGCAATGCCACAGCCTGCACCTGAAGAGGCCTTATCAAGCCCAGAGGACAATGATTGCATAACATTATACTGAATCGCTGAGATTCTGTCTCCCATCTCTCTTTCTTTTTTACCTGAACATTCGACGTTCTTTTTATCATATAACAACCAAAACTGTAGACACACTTCCATGTAATTTTTGAAAAACAAGGGAATCTTTCCTCCAAGTTTCTTTTTATTAGAACTGAAAGCTCCAAGTCTCCATGGAAATGAACCATTCTTATCGAACACAAGTTGAAGTTGCTCAGAAATTAAAGTTGACCACAACCATGGTTATATCTTCTGGTAAATCACGGTTCACCACACAATTAAAAAGAATGAATGATAATTATTTTCACAGTGCTAGTCTTCTCAATCAGCTACAAACTCATAATACATTCTCTTTCAACCTAGTGGACTCATCAATGAAAAATCAAGAGGGATGTATCAAATACGCTGTTTCACCTCTACATTATCCACTGATTTATTTCCAAGCAAGGTTAAAAGGTCGTGCGGAAAATTACCTGAAGCCAAAATTGTTCTCTGCGTGAGCTTTCCAAAACTCCCAACACTGTTGTTGAGTTTCAAGCAATTTGAATCACCAAAAGTCCCCACAAGAACATTTTCCATTCTCAAAACAGTGGAACCGATTCGAATCCCGTACAATTATTTTTCTGTTAGTAATATTTGATATAAACTTAATTGCAGTATGACAGTCTACACAAGTTCTTAAATTCTTAAAAACCTTTATGGGTGTTCCTTCTGGAGTAGAAATAATTCCAAAGGCAATTGCAAGCTTCTCACTGTGGTAAGAGAGATTTTGCTGCTTCTGTTCCTCCTCCACATCATGCAACACAACATTTGTGTCAGGAACAAACCCTTCTTCCTTCATCTTTTGAGAAAGCTCCCCTAGAAAAACATGTATTTCCTTGTATCTTGGGTGGGTAGTATCTCCCACTAAGAACACATGTAGTTCTCTCTTAATCTCAACCCAGCTCAGACCTGGTTTTCTCACGACTCCTTGGTCATCCATAGCTCTTCTGATCTTTGCTACTTCACTTCACATACCAGCAGTAGCATAGATGTTTGCCATTGTAACATAAGTAGCAGGATTCTCGGGCTCTATCTCAAATAATGCATCTGCTGCCTTTTTTGCCAGTTTAAGATTTCCATGAATTCTACAACCACCTAACAAGGAAGCCCAGAGAAACTTACCAGGCTGCATTGGCATTTTATTAATAATATTTTCAGCCTCTTCAAAGTGGCCTGACCGGGCCAATAAATCAATTATACAAGCATAATTATGAGAAGTAGGAGTTAACCCATACTTTGCATTCATAGAGTAAAAATGTTGCAACCCTTCATCAACTAATCCAACATGAGCACAAGCAGAGAGAACACCAACAAACGTTATATGATCAGGCTTTGTCCCTGACTTGAGCATCAAATTCAAAGTACTGAAGAACCTCTTTGGGATGACCACTCTGAGCATACCCACCAATCAAGAAAGTCCAAGAAACCAAATCAGGCCGCGGCATCCCTCTAAACACCTTTTCTGCATTTATCATATTAGCACATCTAGAATACATGTGAACAAGAGCACTTGATGCAAAAGAGGATAGGTCAAAACCAACTCTAGTCATGTGTCCATGGATCTCCTTGCCAACCCCCTCTGCACTAAGATCAGCACAAGCATTTAGAACCCCAACAAATGTAAACTCGTTAGGCCTTATACCTGATCTCAGCAACTCAGAAAATAAATCAAAACCCTCCTCTCCTCCCATCTTCAAAGTACCTATCAATCATTGCTGTCCAAGTGACAACATCTCTATTCATCATTTTGTCAAAAATGCGCCTTGCTTCCTCTATGTTCCCGCATTTACCATACATATCAGATAAAGCACTCCAAACCACCTCATCTGAATCCAATCCAGTTCTCATGATATAACCGTGAATCTCCTTCCCAATTCTCAAACACGGAATTGCTGCTGCGGCAGCAAGAGCACTAGAAATGGTAAACTTATTGGACCTCGGATTCTCAAATCCCATCATCATTTTATACAATTCTATAGCTTCATTAGGTCTATCATGCCGCACATACCCAGAAATCATTGCAGTCCAAGAAAAATTGTCCCTTTGAGGCATTTCATCAAACAGTTTTCTTGCTTCTTCGAGTAACCCCATTTTAGCAGACCCAGAAATCAAAACATTCCATGAGCAGATGTCCTTTTTGACCCATTTCATCGAAAATCTTATGGGCATTCACTAAGCTATTACATTTAGCATACATTTCAAGAAGTCGATTCGATATAACCGGACCAGGTATAAACCCAGAACGTTTTATGTGATCGTGCACCTTTTTCCCCTCTTCAAGGGCCCGGTTATGGAGGCAAGACTGTATAAGCGCAGAGTAAATTGAAGCAGAAGGCTTATCTATTCCATTGAGCACTTGTACTGCTCCTTTTAAGCATTTTTGCTCGCATAAAATGTCAATGGCTTCTTTAAATCTTCCATTCTGGCATAAGCTATCTATTAGATATTCTTCTGAGTTTAATTTGAAAAAGGATTTTTGAGCAAGAGGCTTATAAGATTGGGTTCGAGAAGAATAAGAATATATCGTGATTTTGGTCAGGTTTAAGAGAGAAAAAGATCGTAAAGATGGCAACTTTAGATTTCTCATTGTTTTGGAGGGAACAAAGACAGGACTGGAAGGGGACTAGACTTATAACATAGGAAAAATGTACTTTTGGCCCGTAAATTTATTAGGATTGTTCAATTGACTCCCTCTGTTGAATTTTTATTCATTGAATTCCTGATTTTCTAATTTTATCTTATTAAGTCTTGGTGTTGATTCGGTACGCCAGGTGAAGAGGAAATCTTCTGTCAGTTCAAGTTCTACCATCTCCATTGAACAACGGCTATGATTTGTGAGGAAATAGGTAGAGTGCAGAGAAAATTGGAACTTGGATACGCAGCTTCATGCTATTGCAGCTGTTGTTCTGTCCCCATTGAAGGCCGTCTATGATTTTGGATAGGTAATAAGTGTATTTCGTTATGCAGAAGAAGGTGGAGAAATGCATTGACTTTTGGGTTTTGAACATCACTCCCTGATTGAGCTTCTTAAATCTCCTTATATGAATAAAAATGACAATAAAAATTCTCTACGATTCATCATAAATTATGCAAGTACAGGTGTATGATTATTAGCCTATTGAATTCCGCAATGGAGAATAATACCTGCGGACAGCTATTGCAACACCTAAGAAATTTGAAACTACATTTCAAGCATCAGCTTCTTTCTTAGTTCATTAACGATAAATAAGTCTACAACCCATATTTCTAATCAAATTAAACCAGTAATTTTCAATCGGTTTATATCATACATGTATGTCCAATTGACTTTCTAGAAGCAGCATCATTCAGATATAACTGATGTCAACCCTTTAACGTAACATCAACTACTGCAACCATGGATCTGACGAGCCGATTCATTTGGTTTTGTGATCCTGTACACCTGAAGAAACTCGGCATCAGAAATTGTTCACATGTTAACTAAAAAGAATTTGGAAAGCTGGTGAATCTAGAAGAGATAAAACTTGTTTGCCATATTGATTAGTGAAAGAATATCAGCAATTTGTCTAAGCAAACACTCTTTACATATCTATTGCGGTTCATGAGCATGAATATTAGGATAAAGATGTGCTTCACCTTGTCATTGTGTTACGGTCCCCAGTCTTTGATGGAGTCACCTTGGACGCCCCATTACTATTACTATTGTTATAATTAAACACTCAAGCTCATTAAAAGGGGCTTGAAACCTTTTACCTTGTTAAAGGAAGCAAAAACCTTGGAACTTGTTAGAGAGGGTTATGTATCTCTTATACCTTTGTACTGGAAATTTTGGTTTTGTTCTGTTTCTCCATTCTTTGCTATTTAAATCAAGCTTACGAGAAATAGCAAAATTGTTGAAATAGGAAAACGTAAACATAAATGACTAGGAAAAATATAAAAAAGGAAATCCTAATATTAAAGACTAAAATCAAGTACTCCTACCATGATAAAAATACTTGCTATACTTCCAAATTCTCCTAACATAATAAAAATACTTGCTATATACTTCCAAATTCTCCTAATTAAGTAAAATCTCCTTAAAATAAAATTATTAATTAGTGGGTTTTCTTCCATTTTACCACTATTGCATGTATTGCATCCATAACACACTACTGAGTATGCAATGGGGTATAAATTACTTCATTAAATTCCTTCTGATAATCTGCTCCAAGAACTTTTCTTGTTCCCAAGTGAATCTAATTGCATTCTTGTTGAACTCAAACCCTTATATGTCAGCCTACCGTCAACCAATTAGCTACGACAATGAAATAGTAAAACAACTGAACTGCAGTAAACTCAAAATGTAAAATTTATGCTAACTAAAGATGTAATTAGTACCTCGAACTTCTTCATCCCAACAAGATTCTTTAGCCAAACCTGTCCCAACAGATCCTCGAACTACTGCAAATGCCGCATCCTTTTCCTTCTTCAATTTCCTTGACAGATCAAATCCAGCAGATGCGGCATCCTTTTCCTTCTTTAATTCCCTTGACGGATCAAATCCAGCTATGTGATTCAAAGGTTTATGAGGCAAAACCGTGGTTGAAGGAGTATCGTTATATGGAATAGCAGATGATGCCACTGCCACCACTGCATCCTTTTTCTTCTTTAATTCCCTCGATGTGTCTGATCCAGCTATATGATGTGAAGGTTTAGAAGGCACATGCATGACTGGAGGAGTAATATTATTTAATATAGCAGATGATGCTGCTGGCTTCACTGCATCCCTTTCCTTCTTTGATTCCCATGATGTGTCTGATCCAGCTATATGATGTGAAGGTTTAGGAGGCACTCTGGTTGAAGGAGTGACATAATTTGGTATAGGAGATGATGATGCTGCCATCACTGAATCCTTTGCCTTCTTTGATTGCCTTGATGTGTCCGATCCAGCTACAAGCATTGAAGGTTTAGGAGGTGCAGACATGGTTGGAGAAAAGTTATATGGTACAGCAGATGATGCGGCTGGCACCGCTACATTCCTTTCCTTATTTGAATCCTGCAATGTGTCTGATCCAGCTATATGATTTGAAGGTTTAGGAGGCACATACACAGTTGGAGGAGTAACATCATTTTGTATAGAAGATAATTCTGCTGCCTTCGCTGCAGCCTTTTCCTTCTTTGATTCCCTTGATGTGTCTGATCCAGCTATATGACGTGAAGGTTTAGGAGGCACGGACATGGTTGAATGAGTTATGTTATTCGGAATAACAGATGATACTGCTATGGTTGCTGCATCCTTTTCCTTTGACTCCCTCGACAGATCCAATCCAGCTATGTGATTATGGGGCACAGATATGGTTGAAGAAGTAATGTTATTTGGCATAGATGCTGGTGCTACTGCAATCGCTGCATCATTTCCCTTCTTTAGTTCCTTTGATGGGTCCAATCCAGCCATATAACTCAAAGGTTGAGGCAAAGGCATGCCTGAAGATGTAAAGTTATTTGGCGCCGGGGATTTCAGAGGCACAGGCATGCCATTGATCCCCGTATTCCCTGCCTGAGCCGAAAGAATTGTTCTACTGAATCCTTCTAGTGAATTAGTCAGGCACTGAAGTTCCTCTACAGATAATGGAGGCTTCGATTTCTTGAAGAATAAACATTTTTTTTCCGGCATGCAAATGCAAATATGCTGCTCCCCATTCTTCACATCTCGCTTAAATTTCTCTGCTTCCTCACCTCTTAGTACTTCTTTTGGTTCTTTTATCTTTTCTATGTTTGCAACTGTAGATACTATCTCAGATTCAATTTTTCCCAATAAAGATTGATGATTTTTTTGCTTCTTCTTTGATTTCCGCACAACACTTAACAACCTGTCCAAATCATCTTTTATCTCACTGTCAACAGATTTCAGCACCGCATCCTGAGCACCCATCCATGAAGCCTTCCTATATTTAACCTCAATTGAAATCTCAATAACATCGTTTGCTTGTTGCACAGGCATAACAGTCAATTTTCTTGTTGCTTTTCTGTTTTTCTTTGATTATTTGAATTACTGGCAGGAAACTCCTCCCTTTTAAATGTCCCCACAATTTCCATCTCCTTGTATCACCAACATAATATTTTGTTTAGCTAGTATCTGACCATTTCTTTGCCTCCAATCATGGTGCCAGTTGAGCAAGTATGTTCCTGGTTTTAGATCTTAGCGAGGAATCCAACAAGCGCATCACTTATCTTCAGAAGAAACACGAATTGTTGAATTCCAGGTTCCACTTTAATTATTCTTTGACACTGATCTTTAACTACATAGGCCCCTCCGCTAAGTTATTAACTAGAAAAAGAAATGAAGAACTTCCTTAGCGTCTTTAACCAATCAAGGCATCGGTATCTTCCATCTTCTTCTTTCCATCTTAACAGATGATTAAGAATATATGCTCTATTTCTATAACGTTTTTTTTCCCCCTTGAGAAGAATTAGTTGTAGTCACAGTGATTTGAGTGTCTACTTTATCATGGAAGACGACTGAGATCCAGTGAGAAACACTCCCGGCTGTTGACAGTTTTCTATAAAAATTTTTCATACAAAATAGATATGATATTTATTTTAATTAATTTTTTAAAATAAAAAAATAAATTTTCTAGTTTTATATATACGTATATAGAAAGTAAATAAACACTTCAATTTTTCATTTATTAATAAATAAACTTATTTTTAAGATTTTTAATATAAAATAAATAATTAAATTTTTTTATAAAATATAAAATTATTTTATACAAGTAAACACACCTTCATTTCTCTTATAAAAAAAAGAAAAAATTAATTTAAGAAAAGCATAACCCAGAAGAGAAAAGTATCAAAAAAAGAACATTAATTGCTTTCTTTGCCTGCTACTGTGTCTCATACTTTAAAATTAGCTAGTAAAGAACTTTCATCATGTAAAGCCATTACCTTAGCTTTCTTTGTAAGCCACAAACAGCATCAAAATCTAACAACTTGAAGCAGCACAAAATCAAAGAAAATAATTTACCTTGCAGAAAAGTGAGAATGCGAACCATTCAACAAAGCCTGTCTGCACCATAACCACACAATTCTCCCATAGACCCTATCTTTTCTCTGTTGATGAACAATCAACTGCATCAACCATGGTAAGAAATCTGAAAATGGATTAAATTAGGAAAATTTATCTCTTTAATCAATTCATATAAAGCGGATATCAATCAATCACCTATTGTAGGCAACTGGTATTGTCTTTGAAGCGTGATAATTTCTTGCCCAAATTGACATTCATAGAAATAGAACCCTGAACTTTCAAATTTTCCATGATTTTAACTTCCAGAGGCATAATGAGGTAAAATTCTGAAAAGAAAATGACCTTTAAATAGAAATCATCAGCATTTGGCTCAGCAATATCTGAATTTGTCAATAAAAATCCCCCTTTAATAATTTGGTTAGAGCACAATTTTCCTGTTCTCTTGTTCAGCATCGTTGCCTCTTCTCATACGGAAAAGGGGGAAATTTTCAGTATATGATCTATAGAAAAGTGAGCATTACAAATTACAATTCCATGCTTTTCATAAGGTAAATGGCCATATGCAGCAAACGGGTCGGATAAGGAAAATCTGGGTTGGAGGAGCACGATGGATTTGATTATTAACGGGTAGAATTGGAACGTGATATAAAATGGAATCTATTATGAATGAATAGAACCTATCATAAAATTTATGAAATTATTTTTTTATATTTTAAAAAAATATTAAATATTAAAATACGAATGTATAATTTAAAATAATTCTTTTTATATTCATATTACATAAAAAAATTATACAATTACAAATAATATAAATACATTCTAAATAAATATAAACGAGTAATAAATTAGTATACTTAATTGAATTTATCAAATTATTGTGTGGATCAGATTAAATTAAATTTAAATTATATTTTTATGAATGAATAAAATTTTATTAAAATTTACCACCTCTAAAATCAGAATAAGGTGCAAGAAAAAAGCATTAAGGGACTAAATTCAATTTTGCCATTAGTATTTTTTTAGCTCATTATTTATTTTGTGTTTTTGAAAAAAAAAGGGTTCAAACTGGTGTAAGATAAATAACCCAATGAATTTACGGGGCTAGTCACCACAAAAATTCACGAGGTTTAGTGTTTATGCTCCTTTTGGTAAAAGAAAAAAGAAAGTGTCATTAGCAAGAAAAGAAAACTAATTTATTGTTAACATTTTTATATGTTGTTATAAAAATAGGTACATATATTAATCGAATTGAAATACCGCAAAGCATTTATTATTTTATATAATATAGTGTAAAAAATTCTTTTTAATACTGTAAAAAATTATTCATAACATTGTAAAATTGTAACTAGAAACTAGTTTACGATTTAAAAATATAATACAGTTTTTTTTTTTTTTGCTAATTTTAGTGCCTATAATTTTAGAAAGATGATAATGATTTTATTTTTTAAGTACAATTTAGTTTTTGTAGCATTATTTGTATAAAATATTTTGTACGTTAAATATTCTGCTGACTTTAAAATATAAATATGAAAAAATGGCAGGATAAAATTATTGAAAATAAATTTATTAGTTTTAGTTTTACTATCATTTCACCTATAATTTGTCACTTATTATATTTGAATTTTTTTTGACACATGATTATTTATAAATATTATTCTATGAAATATGTTAAAATTTATATTTTGGTCAATTATATATGTTTGATCAATTCAATTTTTGTATTACTATGGTTGAACTTCTTGTAAACCTCCAACATATACTTTAGAAGAAATTGCTTGTTAATGGTAGTAAGAAATTGCTTGTTAATGGTAGTACTGTTCATAATTTTTTATAAAACTAACCAACCCGACCAATTCAAACCGACAAAACAAAGAAAATCGGTTTAGATGGGTTTAATGGTCGGGTTGGATAATATTTTCAATTTTAAACGAAAAGAAGTCGGGTTACTCTATAATCAGTCGGGTTATTGCCTAAACCGACCATTTCTCTTCTTCTTTCCATCTCTCTTTCTCTCGTGCCCTCGACTCTGTCCTCAACTCATCCCTACTACTCTGCTGCTCTTTTCCCGTATCTCGCTCTCTAGTTGCCACATATGCTTCAACAGGTATGTGATTTTTGTCTGATTAGATATGTGTTTCTTTCTCTTTTTTCGATGTCTTTGGATTTCATGCTTGTATTCTTGATCTTTGTACGATTTTTCTTTCAATCCTCATATTTACTCTTATTTAGCTGATATTTATCTTCGTCGATCTATTGATTATTTGCTACTTATCCTCGATTTCTTTAGATTCAGATTGTTATATGTTAATTTTTGTTCGATGCTGTTTTTGTTGTGCTTCAATCCTTTTCTAGGGATTAATTATTTATATGTTTTTTTAAACCTATTTCAAGCTCTACCAAATCAGCAGACTGTTGATTATCCAAGTTTTAAGCTCGTGACTATTGGCGACAGTGACACAGGTACGAGTCCATTGTTTATATCTTATTTAAATCCTTTTGCTACTTCTAGTTAATTTTCATTCTATCTTTGTCTGAAGTGTTAGTTTTAGTGTAACACCCTTAACGGAACAGTTTTTCTGATATGAACTTATACAATTTGCCTAAAAAAAAAATTTCACCGATACCCAATCTTATACAAACACAGCCTCCAAGAGGCACAATAATTTATCATATTCAACTTATACATAACATTCCATAAATCGCATACCAATCATAATCATTTACTGACATAACAATAATTACTATTCATACAATAACAATCCAAAATACAATCAAGTCTTACTATTATTACCTGAGTATATACATGCCAAAATACCTAAAAGTCTAGATAATTTTTTTCTTCAAGTTTTACTCCGCTGTGTACCATGCTCTAGCTTCTCTTCAGAACCTGCATGCAGTAAAAACTACGTGCTGAGCACTAGATATGCTCAGTGGTGACTACCAATCCTAAAATTTCCAATTACACATAATTACCATATTTATGCCAGATATTATGTTGTCTTACCAAAAATTTCTCTTAATTTTCTGAGTATCCAGACTTCACTCCATTGAAGAAAATATTTTTTTGTACTTTTAGGTATTTTGGCATGTATATACTCAGCCGATAGTAGTAGACTCAACTGTAGGGGTGATCAAGGGGCGGGGCGGGGCCGAGAAATTCACCCCCACTCACTCCCCCGCCAATGGCGGGGATATCCCGCCCCTGTCACCAATACGGGGAGGGAATTTCCTCCGTCCCCGACCAGCGGGGATTCCCGTCCCCCGAATTTTTTTTAATTTTAAAATATAATATTTTATAAATAATTAAAATTAAAATATAATATTTAATAAATAAAAAATTTAAAATTAATAATAATTTAAATTAATATAAATTTTAACCATTCATAAAATTTAAAAATAAGTATAATTTAAAACTTAATAATTATAAAATTAAGTTATATTTTAATTTTAATTATTCATAAAATATTATATTTTAAAATAAAAAAAATATTTTTTGCGGGGCGAATACCCCATTTTTCATCCCTGCCCCCGATTATAGGACGAAAATTTTTTTTTCCCCGTCTCCGTCCCTGCGGGGGGAAATTTCGGGGATTCCCCGCCCCGAACGAGGCGGGTCCCTGCCAGGGCCAGGGAATCTCCGTCCCGTGATCATCCCTACTCGACTGTATCTTGAATTATTATTGTATTAATAGTAATTACTGTTATGTCAGTAAATGAATATGATTAGTATGCAAATGATTGAATGATATGAATATGTTATCTATGTTAAGCTATTGTGCCTCTTAGAGGCTGTGTTATTGTTTGATTTTTTAGAAGATCATTAAGTAGATAGCCGTTATGCTGCTAGAATTTTGATGACTTGTATTTGTATAAATTTGGTTTTCGGTAAAAAAAAAATTTCAGGCAAATCATTTTTGTTCATATCAGAAAGAACTGTCAATTCTTGTTGTATATAAATTTTAGTATTTATTTGTTTTAAATTTAGTATATAATATTTTAAATTTAGTGTAATTTATAATTTAATATAATTATTATTTTATTTATTATTTTATTTTATAAGTTAAATTTAAAAAAAAAAATTGATAATTACAATAATTAATTTACTTCAAATCATGTTTAAACCTTTTCGAATCATTTTAAAATCACCACAAATTATTATAAATTATAATAAAAAAATAGTCACAATTAGATTTTTTTTTTATTTTTGACCCAACTAAATTCATGAATGGCACTAGTTAATGGCATATATAGAGTAATAAAAAAAATAAGAAAAAGAATATAAAAGGAATAATGTGAAAAGGCAGGAGTAATTTTGCTGATTTGGCATCTCGACATGTGAGAATTTAGGTGAATAGTCTCCTCGAATTTGTGAATGTTTATGCCAATGTATAAGCGTTTGTGATAGACATTGATGTTTGGTGGATCTGACTTGGGTGTTATGGAAATCATAATTTATATATAAAAGCTCAGAGCAGATGGGGACTGATTTTGAAATCAAAATAAGATTAGTCAACCAGCTGATTTGAAAACTTTTAATTAATGACATAAGAGAAAAATTAAGGGCTAATTTGTTTGACAAAAATATTGTCATTTATGTTCATATTTAGATTGGCCATTAGTAAGAAATTAAGTAGTGAGTTGTGGAAAGAAACAGCCCGCTAAACGATATTTCATTATTCAATATTCACGTGTCATGTCATGGTCGTGGAAAGCATAAAGAAACTTCATTATTTCCTAAAAATCAAACTGCATTCGTCTAATAAAGAATTATTTTCTGCTCAACTAATTCTTTATTTTCTTTAACTCTGTTTCTTGTTTCTTAGTTGAAGCATTCGATCCAAACCAGCCAATCTGGTGGGATCAGATTCGATCATTTCGATTGAGTCCTTTTTTTTTTTTTTTTTGCAGAGGCAGTGTTCAAGTGGTTTTTCATCCATAAAATAAACAAAAATGACGTCAAATTCAATGTGAACAGACTCTGTTCAAAAATTTCATGGTTATACACATAAGAAAGAATAAAGAAAGGAACGTTCCAGGAAATTTGTTGACGAAAATGAACTTCACTGACCCAATGTCTTTCAAGTCATAACGATTCTTTAACGGCCGTTCTTGTCCTTTTTCTAACAGCCATGACAGTAGAAACTAGACGGAGTTAGTTAACCCCAAAATGATACCCTTTGAGGGCTTGACCTTTGTCAATGAGAAAGCAGGTTGTTGTATTGTAAACTACTCTTCATTCTGCATAGATCATAGTGCTTACGCCTGACGCATTGACCCATATACAGCTTTGGACTTTGTTGTTTTCCGCTTCTTCCATTTTAGCCCTAAGCAAAGTTCTCATCTAGTCATCTTTGCTGCTCAATTTTTCATAGAACTAAAAATGAAGTTTTGGGTTCTACTGTTTCATTTCATCTCCACAAATTAGAAGAGAGAATGCTAATTATCTCCTTCAAAAAACAAAACTTTCCACTTTTCAAAGCAAACCCATAATTTGTTTCCCTTGACTTTGTTATTTTTTTAAGATTTAGTGGGTTAAACAAAGGAGATGGCAGCTTCGCTTTTGGCATCAGCAGCTACAGGAGCTGGTTTGGAGTTACTTTTTGGAAATGTTTTGAAATTAATTATGCAAGTTAGAAGAGAAAACGCCATGTTTGCTCCTACTTTGGAGATGTTGATAGGAACAATGGAGAATATAAGACCAAGCATCCAAAAGATTGAATCTTTCAACAAAGATTTTGATCGCCCAGAGGAAATTAAAATGTTTAAAGATTTGTTGAAAAAAGGGGAAGATTTAGTTCTGAAATGCTCAAAGATCCGCAGATTCAACATTGTAAAGAAGCCTTATTATACCAAGAAACTTCGAAAGTTTGATGAGACTCTTCGTAGGTATGTTTCTACTATTTTGCCAGTACACCAATCGGCAGACATTAAAGAGACCTTGTTTGAGGTGAGAATGCTAAGTACCAAGATTGGACAGATGAGTATGGGGACATCAAGTTGGGGATCCAGTAAGAGTAGGTCCGTGGGTGTTTGTTCTCCTCCTGCACTCAAGGTGGTTCCTGTTGGACTGGAGATTCCTTTGAAGGATATGAAAGAAAAATTGCTCAAATCTGATGATGTCTCAAAGGTTATTGTGGTATCTGCCCCTGGAGGATGTGGAAAGACCACATTGGCTATAGCTCTTTGTCAAGATGATGACGTTAATGGTATGGTACCTTTTTGCCTTTTTGTCAAGATCCTAATGATATTTTTTTATACATGCAGTAATTTGAGGTTTACTATGTTCTGTTGTCAATAATCTTCTGTGCATTTATGTTGCTCCTAGTATTAGTGGTTATTGCACTCTTTAGTTGTTCTGGATATCTGTGTTTTACCTTAAAAAATTCATATTTCTATTAGAGAGATAATTAATAGGGGTTGGACTATCCTGTTGGAGTTCGACATCGCTGTAGGAATTGCTAGATTGATCCAGCTTGAGTTGATAACTTACATAAGATGATACATTATAGTTTAAACTTTCTGAAGATATGCTAGCTTTGTATTATATTACTGAGGATTAGAATATGGATTTTCACATATAAGGCTTAAATCATTATATGAATGCTAATTAGATAAGATATGTAAATAGCTGCGTCCTGATAATGTTTTTGAACTCTGGACAGACAAATTCATGGGCAATATGTTCTTTGTCTCTGTATCAAAATCGCCCAACCTGCTTGTTATTGTTCAGAGGCTATGCCAGCATATGGAGCATATGGTAACTGATTATCTAAGTGAAGAAGATGCGGTTTATCAATTGGAAAATTTGTTCAGGTCCATAGAACCAGCTCCTATATTGTTGGTCCTTGATGATGTTTGGTCTGGAGCAGAAACTCTTGTTGAGAAGCTCAAGTTCCCAATAAGAGATTACAAGATTTTGGTGACGTCAAGGTCTGAATTTCCACAATTCGGCTCCAGTTATAAGTTGCAAACGTTAAATCATGCAGATGCCAAGACTCTTTTCTGTAACCACGCTTTCCTGCCAGATAGGAACTCATATGCTCCAGATAATGATGATGTGAATAAGGTACTAAATAATATGTGCTTATGAACATGAATATGATTTGATTTTACACTTAAGGCTGAATTTTAGCTACACCTTTTTAAGTGTTTATTCCACTTAAAACAACCGAAAAAATGTATTTGATGAGGTCTTTAAGGGATTGATTTTACTTCTTCCAAAACTAGCAAAAGCAATTGATTTCACTCTTGCATTGAATCACAGATAGTGGAAGTCTGTAAGGGATTCCCACTAGCCATTGCGGTGGTTGGCAAATCTCTATGCGGAAAGCCTGCAGCGGAGTGGAAGAAGAGAATTAAGGAACTGTCAAAATCTTCATCTGTACTTGCTAACTTTGAGCTGCTTAAATGTTTTCAAAGCAGCGTTGATGCTTTAAATGATATTGCTGCAGCCAAGGAGTGTTACATGGACCTTGGTGCCTTCCCTGAGGACCAAAAGATTCCTGCCACTACCCTAACTGATATATGGGAAGAAGCACATAATCTTGATGATGACGATGCTGTTGCTAATCTCCATGAACTCTCTAATCGGAATCTGGTTGATCTTGTTCCTACAAGGTATGCTAGCATTGAATGTTAGTTTCTAATAAAATACAAGTTCTTAAAACCCAAAGAAATTGATATAATTATAAATCTCCCATAGCTTGCTCAAATGGAATTGTTTTAAGGAATTTTTAATTTGTTTGAAATCTGAGGATAAGAATTTATGTTATTTGCGTGCAAATATTTGCATTTAAGGGAAAAAATCAAGATTAAAAGTGATGTTTTTGGACACAATATATTCTTGGTTAACTTTTATTATTTCATGATCCTGTGGTTGATTTTGTCCCATTTAAATTCATATTTTTTTTTTCTTTCTTGTTTCTAAGCAGTTGACTACTGTCATTCATCAGGGAAGATGCAATTGAAGATTATGGCTCTGTTAGTGTGATGCAGCATGATTTGCTAAGAGAGTTGGCGATCATTCAAAGTGACTCAGGAAGCATCGAGCAGAGAAAAAGGATATTTATTGAGATAAGTAGAAATCAAATTCCCAATTGGTGGCCACTATTCACCAGTGCCAAGCTCTTATCTATATGTACAGGTAAATAATCTTGATCTCCATTCCCTTAACACCATAAACCAAGTCGAGCACTAACTTAGACACCAGATGCATAATTTAGAGTTATTCTTATGCACTGTAACACGATAAGAGTTTGCTTGCAGATGAAATGTTCTCATCAATTTGGAACAGCATGGAAGCACCTGAAGTTGAGGTTCTAGTTCTGAATTTTCAGACGAAGAACTACACGTTACCCATGTTCAAGGGAGGAATGGATAAGTTAAAGGTTCTCATTGTTGCAAACTATGGAATTTTTTCGGCTGAATTGAGCAATTTCCAGCTTATTGGTTCTTTACTCAATCTCAAGAGAATCAGATTAGAACAGATTTCACTTCCATCATTTTTCTTGTCACGTGTGCCATTGGAGAAGCTGGAAAAATTATCATTGGTTAAGTGTAATATCTGTGAAGCCTTCGGAAATTCTGTAATCTGGATGCCTAATATAAAGGAGATCACCATTGACTACTGCAATGATTTAGTGGAATTACCAGATGGATTCTGCCAGCTTATCCACCTACAAAAGCTCAGTATTACCAACTGCCATAAACTATCTGCATTGCCTGAAGAGATTGGGAACTTAGTGAACTTGGAGTTGCTAAGACTCAACTCCTGCATTGAATTGGAAGAGTTGCCAGACTCAATTGTGAGGCTTCATAATTTACGCATTTTCGATGTGTCCAATTGTCTGAGCTTAGCAGAATTGCCAGACCAGATTGGTGAGTTGGGTAACTTAAGAAAGCTCTACATGATCGACTGCTCAAGCTGTAAATTGCCAGACTCGGTTACGAACCTTGCCAATCTAAAGGAAGTGATAGGTGATGAAGAAACAGCAAATTCATGGAAACTTTTCAAGGATTTCCTTCCAAATTTGGAAGTAAAGGTGCACAAGGATATCAGCTTGAACTGGCTTCAGTGATCTATCTTCCTAAGGGTAATTTTCACCTCCCATCCTTGAACTTTGCACCTAGTAACTGTAATGCCCTTGAACTTCAAATTTAACAAAAGGTATCCCCTAAAGTTTAAACCTTTAGCAGTAAAAATCCTTTCAGTTTTGAATCAATTGCTTTTTCCAAAGAAAAAACGAAAGTACAGGGGCAACATCGCTACTGAGTCTTGGGATAGCATGTGAAACTTTCTTCATCAAAGAAATGTACAGTTTGGTAGAAAATAGAGCTACAAGGTACCTTGAATAGAGGTAGAGGTTAACGTAGGTAGCAATTTCTTGTCCAAACCTGGTTCGTGATTTTATTCATCTATCGAGCCAATGATAGAATAGCATAGATAATTGTAAAAATACTTTTGTTGTTTTATTACTGGCTCGATTTGCGAAGGAAATTATCTGTAGAATTTAGTTAAGTACTTTAGGAAAATGTCTTGAATATGTGGTGAACTCATGTTCTTGCTATAATAACTCTACCTAACTTTCAAGCAAACTTGTGGTAACTTCTGCTTGGAATGTCAAAATGCTCAAGGCATTTGCTAATACTATGCATCTGTTCTGTTGTTAAAATAATGTCAACTGTATAGATCCCAATTGATCTGTTTGACGTTCTGATCAGTAGCTTTAATCCACACTGGAATGAATATATGTGTGTGTGTGTGTTTGTTTGTGGGACATGAGGCTAAGGTATTAATTTATTTCACTGGAAAATTCATAATTTAGTTCCTGAACTATAATGTTTTTACAGATATTGAGTCTCTATAATTTCAAAATTATATATTGGATTCTTTAACTTTTATATATTTACATATTAAATTTTAATATTTTTAAAATTATATATTAGATTTTTGAACTTATCTATTAGAACATATTAAATTCAAACAGACGTTAAAAATAACAGCGTTCTGTTAAAATACATGAAATTTTAATTGCTCTTATATTATATCATACCGTCCTTTGTATTGTCTATTTTGAATTTAATGTGTTCTATTTAAAAAGTTAAAAAAATTAATATATAATTTTAAAAGTATAGAAATTCAATACTAAAAATTTTTAAAGTACAGAATTAAGTATGGGTTTTTCCTTTATATCATCCATAATGTCACACGGGATTCTTTTTAAAGAGTTAGTTTTAGATTTATCCAAATACATCCTAATTCTTTTTATTTTAAAATTGCATACTCTTCCCCTGTTAAATAACAGGGCTACACTTTGATCTCGTTTGCATAATAATACATCCTAAATTGAGTTGTAAATTTTAAAATTTAAAATTAAATTGCAATTTGGTGTATTAATTACATATCATTAGGTACTTTAATCCTTAAAGAAGATTATTATTACTATTCAGAATTAGGTATAGATCAAAATCTGTAAAATAGAACATTTTGAGCGAGAAGACAGTATGCTCCTATGGGATCATATAAGCACCAAGAATTTCTCTCAACCTTTTTATTCTTTTCAAGAAGGAATTCCTCCAAAAATCTTGCTTTGACCATATGATAATGATAGCCTTCATCGTCTTCTTCACTTCATCTGAACTTGCACAAGATGTCCTTGAATCCATCTAAAATTAATATCAGTCCTTCAAATGTATTTATTTATTTATAGAGGGGAAGGCAGATGGTAGTTCGAATAAGACTTCTTCCATTATATTCAGACCACCTTTACCATTGCTTTTGAATTCACCATTGCTTTTGAACTTCAATCTTTTACATATTTAATTTCACCATTATCGCTCCACATAAAGCTCTAATCAAGTGAGCGACATATCATTTTATTCTATGTTTGTGAGATCATGACAGCTCATACATTAATGGATAAAACTCGATTAAGTTTACGAGCTTAAAACAACCTTTTTCCGATTTAGAATTAAATCAAGCACAATCAACTCAGGCCTAACCCAATCTTATTAGAGAATGAACAATAATTGACATTCGAAGAGATTTCAGACAAGAAAAGTCTTACAAGAGAATGTGTATAATTGAAATTGGAAAGAGAATTCAGACAAGAAGAGAATCCACTGCACCCTTACAATGCTGCCACTTGCTTTCGGTAATCAAAATCTGCTTCAGAAATAAAAATCCATATATGTAATTGTAGACCACGGAGGACCTTGGCAGCAGCAGCAGATGGAATATAACATTATTCAACAGATACAGACATGCAATTACAACAGATAAACACAGAGATTGAGAAAAAGTTAAGCCAGGAAAAAAACTATCTGGGAAAATATATTATCATCTAAGCAGGCACCAGTTACATAAAAGCATACAAACATATTTTATGACAACAGTAAAAACAACAAAGGGGCACAGGACCAATGCAAAAATGATAAATAAACAGTCGTACAACAGGATGACAATGGGTGCATATCCCTGAGTTCGAGAACTTGTACCGCATACCAACCCTTGTCAAACAGTATGATCAAATCCCTCCATGCAGGGAGGGATGCAAGATTTATATTGTGAACATAACAGACCCAAAGAAGCAGATACCACTTTTCTTTGCTGTTGTCTACGCTTACTTGCCATTAGAAGATGTGCCTTTTGGCTAGAACTTGACGTATCAGCATCCCCAAAGATCAGCGGCCCTTGTGAAGATATGCTGTGATTACAGGGCATAAACTATCTCTCCACTGCTATCAACATCAAGCTCAGATTCTGAATCAAAGTCTAACATGTCATCATCCATGTCAAGGTTGTCTGCCATGTACCGGTTAAGACCATGGGCTCCAGCTGCTGGTATGGTGGCCTCAGAAATTATCTGCATTATGGTATCAATGCTCTGCATGGGTTGCTCAGGTTCTTCAAAATGGTTGCCCAGCGTCCTCTCATCCATTAAGTCCATGGGAAGATTTCTCAGAAACCACTCGTGGTTCTTGATTTGTGGAATGGTAATTCTCTGTTGCATGCAAATACACAAAAGCAAGAGGCTCAACAAAGGATCGCACAAGCACAAGTATTAACATAATAAAATTGCTAAATATTTACAACGGCAGTGAGTTATCTCACCAAATGTTAGTATCAACAAAAACAGCAAAGTGAATTCAAATAAAGTTCTTAATATCTAGCATCCGTCAAGGTTTAAAATCTAGGTTCATCAATGATCATTGCATTAAGCTTTAAGCAAAAGCTATTATGGTTTCTATCCATGCAAAAAATTTTCAAAAATAGAAATAGACAACACCATCACCACACATGCAAGCACGTTTATGCAATTGATAGTGTGAAGCAGAACACGTTATTATTGTATTTCTGTTCTTGTTACTAACTTGTCTAGCAAATTCATATATCCATATGACAGAACTAAGATTCCTAATGAGAGGAACTACTCACTGCTGCAGGATCAAAAATGAATATTCGAGTTATCAGATCACGACATTCGGGAGATATCTGAACAAAGTCTGGGATGGAATACTGAACATTAAGGATTCTCTGCAAGGATCAGACAAGAATTGTCATGCATAAAAGGATCTTGCTCAAGATTATAATGAATATGATCAACTGATATACCTGTATTGTCTTCCTGAAGTCCTTTGGCTCATCAGGATCCTCAAAGGGATATGCTCCAACCAGCATCACATACAAGGTTACCCCACATGACCACACATCTGCAATCTGCTAAGGCAAAACAATGTAAGCACACCTAACAGATTTCAGGTCAAATAACAAAATTCTGAAATAATTATACAAGATGATGCAGGTATTTCCTGTGCAATCCAAATTTTCAAATTTTTCAAAAATAAAATAAAGATTCAAGAAATTTCTGCAGGTTCCCATGCTCACAAAATATATAAAATGCTCATATGAATGTCTTTGATATAAGAAACACAAAATCAATGCAGACATAGGGCAACGTAGCGCCTTCAGATACTAAAATGCAGAAGGATTCCTGTTAGCTAATAGTTCCACACTTATTGGGAATAGATAGAGGAAGTAACACAATCCAAGTCGTCAACTGATCAGAACTCTTGACTGCTGGCATGCACGCACAGAGACACAAAAAGATATTGGGATAATATAGATTTATTATCATTCTCTACTTTGACATAAAAAAAATTCGTAGAAGATTGGTATTACATGTTACAAACATTAGAACATCTCTTGTCAAGCAGAGGACAATATTCTTGTTAGAAGGAAAGGAAAATATGTAAATTCCAATTAGGTTTAGGATTCCAACATTTTCTATTTATAGAACTTAGATATGTAATTAAATAGCACTATTGTACTATGAATAAACTCAAGAAAAAACTTGATACTCAGATCCTTGCCCTCGAGTGCAGTCTTTTACTTTCTGGGTCAGGCAGGTGAGTAAAAGAATGATGTTAGTTTGACATAGGACAGCATACAACCTAAGCTAACTAGGGATAGTAGGATGGAAGTACGCTTCATATTTCTCAAAGAACCACAGCTCAGACTCGCCCGAGGATTCTGGCAGTGTAGAATGCATGATGGCTTCTTTAGACATATTCTTCCTCGAGTATCTCAACAAGTCAGGTCTATCTAAAAGACCACCAACAACATTCTCATTCTCCTCCCCCTGAACATCAACATTCTGCTCCTGAATAACAATCTCTTCATTTTTCCTTTGAACTAGATCCTAAGGTAGCACGGGTATCACCACTTCTTCACTATTTTCTACCTGAAGAGGTGATTGGATACTGCCAAAATAAGGTTCAGACTCCCGAAAGGTAATATCCATACTCTCATAGAATTTCCTAGATGGAGGATGATAACACTTATATCCCTTTTGAGTTGGGAAATATCCAACGAACACACATCTCAGTGCTCTCAGATCTAATTTCCCAACATTCCTAGTATGAACAAAGCAAATACATCCAAAAATTTTTGGTGGAACAGTATAGCCAGTTTTTCCAGTTAAGGCTTCTACAGGAGTCCTAAAGTTAAGAGTTTTGAGAGGCATTCGATTAATAAGATAGGCAGCCGCTAGTACAGCATCCCCCCAATATGACTTTGGAACATGCATAGTAAACATAAGAGATCTAGCAACTTCTAACAAATGCCTATTTTTTCTTTCAGCTACACCATTTTGAGCACTAGTATAAGGACAACTACTTTGGTGAATAATTTCATGAGACTCCAAATAAGTACCAAACCTACTATCCATATATTCTGTCACATTATCTGACCGCAAAACTTTTATTTTAGCATCAAATTGGGTGTCAACCATTTTATAAAAAAATTGAAAACAGGAAAAAAAATCACTTTTTGCCTTAATCAAATACACCCAAGTCATTCTAATGCAACAATCAATGAAAGTAACAAATCATCGATTTCCAAACAAAGAGACAATTGGTGTAGGCCCCAAAACATCAGAATGAACAATCATAAATGACTCACTGGCTTTATTATCAGTCAAAGGATAAGAGTTTTTAGTATGTTTAGCATACTCACAAGCATCACAAGATAAAAAATCAAATCGAGTTCTAACAAATAAACTAGGATATAGTTTTTCTAAAACAAAAAATGACGGGTGTCCTAATCGCCTATGCCACTGAATGATCTCCTGGTTGACATCCTGATACCCCCCAAAAAAAGCCAACTCTTGACTGTCTTCCAGCATATATAAGCCATCATGCTCTCTACCACTGCCAATCCTCTTCCCTGTTTGAAGATTACAAAAATCAGGAAAAAGTTCAACCTTACAGTTAAGAGTTTTAGTGATAGCACTGACAGATAAAAGATTGACAAGGAATTGAGAAACATGAAGAACAAAAGACAATTTAATATTAGGAATACAAACAACAGAACCTGTTCCAGAAATAGGGGTTAATGACCCATCAGCCACCCTGACACTATCCATTTTTAAACAAGACGAATAGTTAAAAAAGCCTTTTGAAATGTCTGTCATATGTCTATTCGCACCAGAATCAATAATCCATGAATTATGATGAGAGAGTGGTACCTAACTTGACCAAATTAGAGATAGCACTGGACGAAGGAGTAAGCTGAGACGGGAGATGCCTGAAATGCAAAATCTCATCAGAGGAGAGACTCTCAACTGAAACTGATTCCTTAGATGATTCCACTGTTTCTAACACATGTGCTTGAGCCCTTATCGAATTAACTCTTTTTCCCCCACGGCCCCTACTAGGTCTCCCATCCAACTTCCGGCAAGTCTCTTTAGTGTGTCTTGGCTTACCACAGTAATCACAGAGCAAATGATCTTTATCAGAAAGAATCTCTTTTGGTTGCTCAGGAGAGATATGGATAGTCAAACCCGACTTGTCAATAGGTGCAGTATAAAGCATAGCACCTCTCCTGGTCTCTTCCTGCTGAATTAAAAAATGTACCTCCTCAAGTGAAGGAAAAGGAGTTCTGCCAATAACTTGAACTCGCACTTGATCAAATTCAAGATTTAAACCAGCCAGAAAATCATAAACCCTTTCTTTTTCAATCATCTTTTGAATCAGCACTGTATCATCAACACATTTTGCTTGAAAATCCTGATAATAATCCAGTTCCTGCCATAAACTACCCAATTCAGAGAAATAATCTGAAACAGTAAGCTCACCTTGTTTTGTACCATGAACTTTGTTCCTGAGTTCAAAAATACGAGCATCATTTCCCATTCGAGAGTAGGTGGTTTTTGCAGCTTTTCATATCTTCTATGCAGTGTCAAGCAATAAATATTGTCTAGAGATCTTAGGATGCATAGAATTTAGGAACCAAAACATAACCAGTGAATTATCTGAGTCTCATTGATTAAAATTAGGATCGGTGACAAATGGTGATTTTTTACTTCCATCGATATAGGCCTGCAACCTTCTAGCCTTGATCGACAATAAACACGATCTAGATCAGACTAAATAATTACTGCTTCCCTCAAGTTTAACTGGGCTAATTTGAGAATATGGACTGTCATTAATGGAATAACGTTTATCAACTTCCTTATGATCATCATTAATATTTGACATAATGAAAAAGCCAAAAAAAGGATCAAAAACAGTAGGAAAAAAATTTAACCCAGGAAAATAGAACATGTTCACGCATGACCCAGAAACCAAGGTGGTCGGAAGTCACCGGAGATCAGTGGGTTGGAGGCGGAAAAGGGCGGCGAGCAGGTCGGAAAAAAAAAACGGCAGCAAAAGGTGGCCGGAGGTGGTGGCACGCGCCGGCGAGTGGAGAAAGGGCAGAAACCGTTGGGCGGCGTGTGTACTCACGCGCGGCTTCTGACGGCGCCGGAAATTGGGACACCGGCCGATCTTCACCCGATCTACCTTCCTATGGAGGCAGTGTCGAAAGAGAAGGATTGAAACACGACCTTCTAGACTCGCCGGAAAAATAGAGTTACCGAAAAAGAACCAACTATGAAGGGGAGTTAACTCGACCTTCGAAATGGCAGTGGCTCTAATATCATGAAGATTTTGTGAACTCAAGAATTTCTATTATCTCGAATTACCCTAGAATAATAATACAAGGGTATATTTATAGGTATACAAGTAGTAAAAGAAAAATTACTATTCTACCCTTAATTATAATATATTATCTAACAAAATACATTAACCAACACTTAGAAGGTGATGTTAATGTTTCTTTTGATTTATCATTTATAGAAATATTCTCAATTCATCAAGGCACACTAGTGCTTTCCACTTTTCACCTGTGTTCCAAGAGATCTTGATGCTTAAATGTGCACTGTATTTTTAACAGTGCACATATATACACACATCAAGCACATAAACATGACAGAGCGAGAATAACCCAAATTTAATATTGCACAAGTTAACACATTTCCAACTTAGAATGATTTTAAGAATTAAGAGGTAGCAAAAAGTTTCCACTGGTGCTGAAGACAGACATATTTCCAAACATGACTGTCAATTATTAAAAAAAAAAATGCATATTTGCAAGTGCATTCCAAAATGTTTTGGTTTGGTCCAACAATTTAATAAAATGTTTAATAGCAGCAATTAAAAAAAAAGGAAGAAGAAGAAGAAGAAAGAATGCAAGAAAGATCGAAAAAAAAAGAATAAAGAAATACTTATCACAAGGATCCGGACAGCTTGAGCTCACATATCTTTTTATCATATGTAGTTTACCTTGCCATCATATTCTTGCCGCAGTAACACTTCTGGAGCAATGTATGCTGGAGTTCCAACAGTTGATTTTGGTTGTGAGTGCAGCACCGAAGACTGGGAAAATGCCAAACACACACACATGAAAGGAAAGGAGTAAAAAAAAAAAGAGGATGATAATCAACATTCCTAACACTCCATAAACAGAGATCAGCAATCAATTTGAAGTTAAACTAACAAAAACATCTGGGATTGAGACAGAATATTAAGTAACTGTTGATGAATACACCAGAACCATCCCAAAGTACTAGTGATAATATAGAACAAGCATGAGAACGAGTATATAAATTTTTCAATATACAAGATAAAGTAAATCACAAACATAAGTGAATTGAGTTCTATTTTTATCAAATGAACCTTTTTCTGCTTTTGTTTTTTGGAACATCAAAAATTATTCAAGGAGATAGGTATTGGAGATTGAACTCTTGAGTTACTATTTTACAAGTTAAGCAGCCAACCAGTAGGCGTGTAGCCAAATTAGGTTTCTGAATAGTCGCTTTGGTATTTTAGCAGTTGCTCTTCATTCTCCAAAAAAAGACTGCTATTTGATTTTTGCATTTAGATAAACAAAAGCATAAAGCAAATCAACTAAATGGTGCCTAAATAAATAAGAAAAGTTCATCATAATCTTCCTGGGGACAACTGAAGCAACTATATCTGCCTTCACAACAATATAGATTATCCTACCAACAAATTTTCCTACTTGAAGTTGTCTCTTGTACTTCAGCACTCCTTAGTGACATAAAAGAAAGAATATCACCAAAAAAAAAGGTAAAGGGGACCATAATTCCAACAGGGTTGTCAAGCACAATCCTTGGACTTGATATTACTCAAAATGAAGTTCACAATCTCAACCTTGAGGTCCAATGGCTCGTACATGCAATAAAATTAATAAATGCATAATTGGCACTAGAAAGCACAAGGGATAAAAAGTAGTTTAGTACCTTGGACAACCCAAAGTCACAAATCTTCAACCTTGAGGTTGAATGGCTTATAAATGTAACGAAATTAATAAAATATACAATTGGCACTAAAAATCTCTAGTGATATATAAAAGGCAGTTTAGTACCTTGGAGTACCCGAAGTCACAAATCTTCAAACGAGGAGCCGGGCTTCCATCCAGTAATGTGTTCTCCAACTTCAAATCACGGTGACACACTTGCTTTATTAACAAGAACAATATTCAGAAGAAAAAAGTTAGTTTCACAATAAAACAACAATGTCATTTACAGGTATGAGAAAAAGGAACAGTTGAGTACCATGGCATGGCAATAGCTAACTCCTGATATCAGTTGTTGAAAAAAGAATCGAGCCTGGACGAGGAACAACAATTAAGAAACCATGCAAAAAGCACCAATATAACAGAAAGGGAAAACTAGCATGTCGGAATGTAAACCTCATCCTCACTAAAACGTGCAGCATTGCATATTTTCTCAAAAAGCTCCCCTCCAGAGGCATATTCCATCACAATGGCTAGATGAGTAGGAGTCAAAATGACCTGAAGCAGGAGTTAAAAAGCTCGCTTATCAAACTAAGCCACCATTGCCTTAAAAACAAAAGAACTTCAAGGGCCATAAAAAATAAAAATAAATATTAAAGAACAAACCTCTTTAAACCTCACAATGTTGGGGTGCCTAAGAGTCCTGTGATTTATAATTTCTCTTTGAACATTTTCATCAATCTGCAACATAGTGCCAAAAAAAAGGCTGTATGTGATCGAGAAAACTTTCATTCTCCATCCAAAACTAATTAATTAATAAGGAGAAGAAAAAGAACTCAAAGAAAAATAAGCTGGAAGATAAAAAAATAAAAAGTGGTCAAGTGCCATCCTATATTTCCCATACCCCAACTTGAAGCCAATTCCCATATTTATATATGAAAAATTTCACACAAGCAAAGACGGAAAAAGAAAAATAGCTACATTTAATTCTTTTCATTTCAGCTTCTGCTTCTCTGTGACCAAGATACAATCTATCTGCAGTTCACGCTTTGTTGTCATTTCGAAAGAAATCGACAATGACCGACGGGAAAAACAACGCCTTTCATTAAGCCGTTCAATCAATTGCACTTACTAAGAGACAAGTTCCACATAAATGCATCAACCGAAAAAAGAAAAGAACTGAATAAAATACAACAAGTGCTCAAAATTAAATTAAAAAATATACTGAATTTGGCAGACCACGAAACAAAAATTCCACCAACTATCAATTTTCCATAAATAGAACGCCTTCGCAAAAAATTATTACGGCATAATCTATAAAATCTCTCGCAAAAACAAAAACGTACCTTATCTCCTCTCTCGATATATTTAACCGCGACAAGCTCCTTGGTGACCTTATCTCTCATCAAACGAGCAACCCCAAAATTCCCCGACCCAATATCCCGGACGAAATCGTATCGGTCACTGTCGTGCATGATCGGCATATCCATGCCGGGACCCATGGTTATCGTCGATCGATCCATCTTCAACGTTCCAGTTTTGCGCCTCAACCTAATCCAATGATGCCATTAGAAAACTTCTTCAAGGCGACTCTCAGCCACACATCACCGCAACAGCAATTGCAAAAACCAATAAATAACAAAATTATTCAGGCCTCTAGATCGGTGACCCGGTGCTCTCGAACTGAGTGAGTCAAGAAAGAGGCGGCTAAGTTTCCAATTGGAGAGATTTTTAATGACCGGCGACGTATTAATATCTCTTCATCTCTCCTCTGTCTATATCTGCCTCTGTAACAGTGAAAGGAAATGAAATGATGATGGCAAGGAGATATTTAGTAAGGACGAGGTGAATAAGATAACAACAGTGGGTGTTATAGATCAGAAACGACAGCGTTTTGCGGTCATCGTCTCCACGGTTGGTTTCTTTTTCTCGCCGTATTTGTCTTGTTCGACTTGTTCACTGTAAATTGACCTTTAGCTTTGTTTTTTTTTTATTCTTGTATTTCCTAAATTGGCCCTGAATTTGGATAACTCTGGTTAGCACGTGACCATTTTACTGCTTAATGACGAAAACGTTACCTTATTGAGTAATTAACAATTTTTTTTTCTTTTTTTGAAAAAACAACAACAAATTATTCTTAAACAAACATGTTAGTTAAGTTAATGGAAATATTTGAAAATATCTTCAAATTTAATATAGTTTATGGTCCTATGGCGGTTAGTTTATTTCTCAAGTTACATTAAAGAATAAACCAATTGATTAAAAAAATAAATAAACCAATTATACTCCATTATTTATTTCCTAATATAAGCGGTCAACTTGTGAATTTCTTATATAAAAATAAGAAATTCATAAATAAATAATGGCAATTATTTTATATAGAGGATCGAGAAAATGTAGTGTTAAAAAAATAGTATGATTATCATAAAAAAAAAAGACATTATGGCCTTTTATTACTATTTAATTTAAAATAAATTTAAATTTGATCAATTTAATAATTTTTAATTTCGTAATTTATTTATATGTTTTTAAAATGTTTTCATGTATCCGAAGTTCCAAATGGTACGTACAAAATTTTCCTAAACAAATTAATAGGGATAGAATAGTCATTAGGAATATATTGGCATTATTTAATGAAAGAGCCTTGGGAATAAAGGAAAGTTTAGATGACTTGCAGGGATTGTCAAATTTTTAATATTCCCCTTGGCAAATTTTATTATTGCCCTCTCCTTTTGTAAATAAATTTCTATTTAAAAACAAATTGTTCAGCACTAATTAAATATAATTTATTTATATATTTTATTTCGTATTTTTTGAATTTTTAAAATAGTATATTTACAATTAGCTTTAATCCCTCTTAGTTTTAGAAAGGTAAAATTAATATTGTTTCCATTTCATTTTTTTTTTCATATTCTCTTTTAGGTCTGTCCTTTCAATTTTTTTACATTATGGTGAACTTATACATTATCTATTATTAGGGACCAGCGAAAAAAATTTTAATTTTTTTTGTTAATAAAAAAGTTGTTCTAAATTTTATATTAATCAAGCTGACAATTTAGAATTGCAATTTCTACTTTTGAAGAGCAGTTAGTAGTTGGCTAATAATTCATCTATATATATATATTTAAATTTTTCAGTAAAATAGTTAAAATTACTTTTTATTAAAATTATTTATTTATTACATATGTATAACGGTTAACCAATATATCAATCCGAAAAATTAAAAATCAAAATCAATATAACGGTTAATTGAAATTAATTAACTGATTAATTGGTCATTGAAATTAATTAATTGATTAATAAAATTATTAATTGACCAATTAATCAGTTTATGTTCGCCCCTTCTGTTATAAAGTCTATTTAATTTTATATTATTAATTGTTAATTTATATGTTCCATACTATATTAACCATGACTTTTACTTTCCTAAAAAACCAATTTTTATAGTTTTAATAATATCTTGTTTCTCATTTTATATTTAAGATAGATATAATACAAAAGTTACAATAAAAAAAAGTATCTTTTAACGTAATAATTATAATTTTTAATTTGTGTAAAAAATAAAAATGGATAAAATTATGGGAGAGAGGAAAAAATTAAGAGTAGAGGTGGCAAATGTACGGATTTGGATTGAATTATTAATAGATTGGATAATAAATAGATCAAAAAAATACGAATTATAAATGGATTAATATCCAAATGAGTTGATCGGATTTGAATCTTAAATAGATCAAGAAATACACTTTAAATCCTAAAGAGTTAGAAGATGGGCAGTTTGGTTTCAGTTTCTACCATTGAAAACTATCAACAATCACCAGCCCCACATGTTTTTTAAGATTTTTCCGATAATTTTTTTTTTCCAATTTCAATTTAAATCATTTTCAAGAGGAAGAACTTGATACCATACATTTCTAAAAGTTTTTATATGTTTAAGGTATTAATATCAATTGTTTATTTAAGGTAGATGTGGCAAATGGGCAGATTGGGTAGGTTTGAATTGGGTCATTAATGGATGGATCATAAATTGATAAAAAAATATGAATCATAAATGGATAAATATCCAAAAGGATGTGCAAAAACCGACCCAATCCGATCAACCCGAACCGACACATTCGAGTGAGATTAGTCGATTTGTTAGGATCGGTTCGGTTATTATAGTGAGTGTTAATCGGTTTTGGGTCAGGTCAGGTGAGACCCAACTAACCTGAACAACCCAAATTTTTAATATATAAATAAAAAATTATAATTTCTCTACAATATTAATTAATATATATTTAATGTAATTTTGAAATTATTAGTTTGTTCTATTTTTAAAAATTTTTTTATGGTATTTAATATTATTTATTTGTATTAATTTAGGATTTTAATTTAAATACGTAAATTAAAAAAAATTAATTTCGGATTAATCGAATTGTTTGGATTGAGGCCCAAAAATATCGGCTTGTTCAGGTAGGAGCCCGATATTTATGTAGGATAGGGTCGGATAAAGAAAATATGTAAACTTTGAGTTTCGAGTTAATCGAATTCGGGTCGGATTCACCCCGAAGCCAACCGATGCATACCCCTGGAGACCAACACCTACACTTGTTCTCCATAAGAACTTTGGATTAAGCTTATTTTTCTACGTTTCTAACATGGGCTGTAACTATAGTTGCTTGGCATATGATAGGAAGATCAGCAAGGATTTGACATGATTATGAAAGAGTAAAGAGCCAAAACAAGAGGAAAAAAGTGAGCGAACACACAGAAAATGGTACAACTGTGAAAAAAATGACGACAAAAAATGGTACATCTATGAAAAAATGAAGAAATGAGAGAGAGAAACTGAAAAATGTATTTGTTTTAGTATTGCTGTTGGAGATTGCAGGCATCATCATCACCATCATCGCAGTGGATACAAGAATAACCTTTTTTGAAAATACTCATTGGATTTATATTCAATCAATTAAAAAATGAGATTGATTAATTTTCAATTGATTCAAAATATATTAGGTTGAATTAAAAAATAAAATAAATTAATTTTGGTTTGATTCAATGAATATTTATTTGGATTAGGTTTGAATCAATTTTTTTGAATGAGTAATTTTCAGAAGAAAAAAAAAACTCCTAAATAAATATCATACACGCTAGGAAAAAAAAATCAAGAGCCGTTAAATTTTGTTGAACGCGAATAGTTGAACTGTAACAATAATGATTTTCTGGATTAGTTAGAATGGTTGATGGTATACATATATATAGAATTAAACATTACGTAAGAATCAAAAATAGAAATGATGCTTAAGAATCAAAAAAGAAACGATGCATTATCAATGAATAAAGAAATGATAGTGTACCAATTTTACAAGATTTTTCAAATTCAGAAAAAAACTTCCGAGAATATATATATATATATATATATATATATTTATTTATTTATTTATTTATTTGAGCGACATAATGAGTCACATAGGAAAAAAAAGGCGAAATCCATTTTGTATTTTGATTAACGAAGATTTTGAAATTTTGAAAAAAAATCCATTTGATACATATTCAATGAATTTAAAAATAAAATCGGTTTTGGGTTGATAAAGTGGATATTAGATTGGATTAAATTTGTTTGAAAAATAAAATATATCAGTTTTAAGTTGACCAATGGGTATTTGTTTGGATTGAGTTAGGTTTGAATAATTTTTTTAGACGAATTTGGATTCATATTCAATGAATTTAAAAATAAAATCAATTTTGGGTTGATAAAGTGAATATTGGATTGGATTAAATTTGTTTGAAAAATAAAATATATCAGTTTTGAGTTGACCAATGGATATTTGTTTAGATTGAGTTAGGTTTGAATAATTTTTTTAGACGAATTTGGATGAAATTTTGAATTTGCATCAATTTTACCAAGTCTATCTAAGAGTAATTAATAAGATTTTTAATCTTATAATTACAAATTTATAATTATTTGTCATTTCATCTTCCAAATAAAGGAAAATGTGATTGCGTATTGGGTGCATTAAGGGGTAGGAACTACACAAATTAGAGCCTCTAATTAATTTACGATTTTTAATCCAACTGCTCCAGAATAAGGTTCATGACCGGTGAGAGTATCTTCAACACTAATAAGTGTGTGTGTGTATATATATATATATATATAGGTCTCTATAATAAGCATAGATTGCCTTTTCATGACAAGGAAGGAGCATGATTTCAATATTCGGTCAATCGGCCACCATATTAGTTTGCCTCTTCGAAAATTCAAACCATTATGAACTTCATAATATTCTTTATTTGGCATATACTCATTTACAAAATTAGTTTAGCAAGTGTAGGTTACATTAACTTGAACAGTAACATTAATATTATAATATATGGAATTAAAAAATACCTAAATTTCAAACAGTTAAAAAATTAATAATTTTTTAATTAAATCTCCTAAAAAATATTCTTATATTTATAAAAACAAATAAATAAATGGGGCCAAAATAAATTTCAGCTATACCATGTACATCTCAAGAAAACATCCGGTAGAATGTATCTATCTTTTTTCAGATTCAGGTGCCCATCTCGCCCTTTCATCATCCTTATTCTCACTGAACCCTTTTTTTTTTCCGTTCTATAGTGGGATAAATTTTTAAATAATATTTTTTAATAAAATAATTAATGAAATGTGATTTATCAAAAATTATTTATAATAATAAGCTGTATTTTAGAAAACGCAGCATTTTGCTACGTCATCATCCATTGTTGGCCCACCTAACACGCTGCAGAGTGTTAGAAGATGCTACATATTGCAACATTGTTAGAGAAATTCCGACAGTGATGAAAGACGCTTCAATTCGATGTGTCTTCCATCAGTTGTCTGCACCCCACGTGAAGTTCTCAGGCCATGTGAATTTGCGTTGACCACCAAGACAGCAGTAGTATACTTAGGCTTCTTCTTCTTTTTCTTTATACTTCTTCTTCACTGTAAAAACTTAAGGGGAAAAAACTAGCACCAACACTACCAAGCTTCCTCTCCCGATTTTGCTTCAAACAACCTACTGCAATTTTTTTTTTTTTGCTGCACATACCGAAAGGGTTAACTGAGTTAATCTCATAAGTTTAAGAAGGGGAGTATAATATTTTTGTTAATTTTTTAAATAAAAATGATAAATATTAATTTGTATTATGAATTTATAACTTGTAGGTATTTGTTGTTGATAAATTTGAAGAAGCAAAGTAAAAAAGGCAAGTTATGACTCTTTTATTTTATTCAATGTTATACAAGATGTTATAATGCTAGTTATTAGAATAATGATTTGATATATTGTAGAAAAATTAATGTTAATGCTAGTTAAAAATTGATTATAAGTTATATTATATTAAAATTTGTGCTTTTATTTTTTATAAAATAAGTGAATGTTATTTTTTTTACATGCATTTGGCATTAGTTTTGTATGTTGTATATAATTAATTATAGGTTTTAGTAATATAAATTATTTTTATAATTTGTTATTGAATTTAAATAAACTAAATGCATTATCATGAATTAAATTTGTGCACAATATATGAGATATTATTTTATTGCTAAATTTACTTGTGTTACTGTGTAATTTATTAGTTTATTTTATGTAAATTATAATATTGATCCCAAAAAAAGAGTTGTTATTTGATTTATTTTCTATTTAAAATGTCATTAATTAGTGTAAATTATTATCTAATAAAATAATATTTATTTTATTAATAAAAATTGACATCATATTTGTTTTAAAATTAAATTATTGAATTTAATTAATGATAATAATATGTTTTAAAATGATATTAGTTTTGCCGCCAAAAATATTTGATATATTTATTTCATTTATATATTATGTGATAAATAAATATATTATTATTATGCAAAATTTATTTATTTTAAATTTACAATTAATTAGTAAAATTTTTATTTTGGCTGCACATGCAACACATTTTGTTGATTTTACACATAGATTATTAAAAATATTGAACTGTTTAGAAAAAAATAATTTATTAATTCGGAGACTTACATTTGCTAAAAAAATTTGAATTAGCGACGGAAAATTTTCTGTCTCTAATTAGAGATGGATTAGCGACTATAATAATTTTAGTCGTGAAAATGTATTGATCATAATTTTAGCGACGGAAAGTGAAAACGGTCGATAAATTTGACGGCAATTAATGGTGCCATTTTTTGTGACGGATTAGCGACGGAATTGTCGCTAAAAACATTTCAATATTTTTAATTTTAGAAATTAATTTCCTAAAAATAGCAACGGATTTGTAGTCGCTAATTGTCAACGCATGTCAGCGACGAATTTAGCCGCTAAAAATTAGTCGCTAAAAGGATGTTCGGTTCTTCATCATCATTAGCGACAAATTTATAGGTCGCAAAATCATAGCTAAAAATATATTATATTATATTATATTAATTGTCTATTTTCAATTAAAATTTTTTAAAAATTTATAATTTTAATTATTCATTTTACCAAATATTATAGTATGAATAAAAAAATATACATACATATTTTTATTACTAATTATATATAATAATTTTGCTTTAAAATGAAATTATATGAAAATTTTGTCCTTTTATTAATTTTGATAAAATTCATATTTAATCTTTAAATTATATAATTAAAAAATTCTAACCAAACTTTAATAATTTTTTTAATATTTTCATTCATTAAAATAAATTTTTTAATTTTATTTTTTCGTTTGCAATCGTATTATATTATAATTGTATTTTTTTACATGTAATTTTATTATACCATATATTTAACTAACTATAATTTATTTTTAAAACTATTGAAATTGACCTTTTTATTTTTTAATATGATTTTCAGTTATTTTTCTCAATCAATTTATCTTTATTGATTTCTAAATTATCCCATATAAAGTCAATAAAATTTTATTTTTTTTATAATTTTAATAATATTAGATATACATTAATTATAAAAATAATTTTCATGCTTAATATGAATTAATTATGTGTATATATTATATTTATGAATATAAATAAAAACTCTATATAAATTTATTTACGAAATTATCCTCCATTTAATCAATATTGTACATATGAAAGTAAGGATATTTTTGACTTTTAAAAAATCCTAATTGCCCTTTTCTCTTTTTGCCTCATTTTTCTTACGAAACCAGTAATAAGAGAGAGGAGGGAGGCAGAGAGAGGAGATCAGGGAAGGGGAGAGAAAAACATATGACAGAGGAAGAGAGGGAGACCGAAGAAGGCAGAATGAATCACCAACGCCGGCGATCCGACGCTGTTCACTCGCTGTAGCCGACAACCAAGTCCCCTCTCCTCTGCCGCTTCTGCTTGAGATTTCGGCCTCCTTCAGATTCCAATGATGACACGAGCAGCATCGACGCGACCTTAAGGGCGAGACGACCATCCCGATGTGCTTCGTTCCTCCCCACTCATCGGCAACGGATAGATCGAAAAAGGGATAAGTCGACTCCACTCTGTTCCTAAATATTTTTTTTCACTCTGATTCTCTGCTTGTGTTGTTTGTATCTGTGTAATATTTATGTTTCTCTATTTTGTTGGTGATATTCTAAAATTAGGTTATCTTTATGGTTCATATTATCTCTTCTTACTATTAGAGAATGTTCCGTAGAAATATCTCATAATTCGCTCCTCTTTGTTCGCTGAAAAGATTGATCATATTTACTGCACCTAGTGTTCCATTTTACCCTTGTTTCTGCAGCATCAATATTCATTATTTTTACTAATTTCCTGGTGGTTTGGTCACTAATTATTTGGATGTTACTATAATTCAGAATTGAAATATTTATAATTCAGAATTCAAGGGAGTTGGTCTCTTGAGTACTAGCGATGGCGACAGTGTTGAGAGTCTTGATTTTGAAGTTATTGAGAATTATGCATATCGAGAAGAACAGGTTCATGTTTTTGCTTGTTTATTAATTTTTTATAATGCTTTTTCTAACTTTCTATAGTTTTGTTATTTTGGAATCTTCAAGCACAGAGAGGAAAGCTGTATATTGGATACCATGTGGTCATGAAGTGGTTTTTTGCTTGTCATATCGGCACTGGTAAGAGCTTTTTTAGTTATGAGTTTTTAGTCTAGAGTAGCCATGTGGTATATTTACTATATTCAAGGTTAGTGCACGGAGCTGTAGGTGGAATTAGTTTTCTTAGAAATTGCAGCTTTTTTGCGAGACTAGTTTTCTTATATATGTCACTGAGACACTGGAGTTGTATGAATTTCTAGTTCCCAGCATTATTTCTTCCATTATTAGATGTTAGACTCCGCTTAGATCTGCTATTATGCTTAGTTAAAAATCTATTCAAAATTTTCATTAATTGGTTTTCACTTTTGGTATTATTGCACTGTAGGACATTACTAATGCTATTTGTGATGATGATGATATTAAATCTATTTCATATGTTGACCCAAATTCTGTAAGTTATTTCTCATTGGTTATTTTTTCCTCAAGTTACTGAATAAAAATCCTCTATCTGGTGCATGTAATTGCAATATTTGCTACTTAGTTAAGTTATAGGTTACTATTTGTTTAGCATAATATTATTTCTTTTTAGTTAAATAATCGACTAATTGAATAATCGAACCATACTCACCCTACATATCAATCAATGAAGTTAATACATTCTGTAAATTTGGTTTGGGTTAAAGTCATAGACATTATTAATTAATTTATATGTTATTAGAAAAAGTTTGGATTAAATAATGTCGCTTTCATTTTTCTGGACTTCAAACTTGATTAGTTTCTTCATGATTCTAAGTTTCTTAAGTTTCTAAGTTTAGAATTTAGATTTAACTTTTTTTTTCATGTTAATAGATTATGGGTTCAATTTTAAATTAAGCTTTAATTTCCAAGCCTAATGTTATTTAAATTTTCTTGAAATGTAATTTTGTATTGATTTGAGTTATTTGGTTTAAATTTATGAATGTGTTTATTGAAGAAGAAGAAGAAGAAGAAGAAGAAGAAGAAGAAGAAGAAGGGGAAAAAATAGAAGATTAAGCTTGATTTTGATGCAGTGTGGAGTAAACTCGTCAAGTCTCAATGATCATCATAACTTTATCCTTTAGATAGCTCAACAAAAATTCTCCTGGATAAGTCGATGTTTTTATATTTGTTTTTGCACATAACCATTTTGTTTGGTTTTCTATGCACTGTTGTTTTTGGGTGCTTGATATGTAGAATGGTTTGTTATATGTAGAGAGTTGATTTGTTTAATTTTGTTTCTTGTTATTTGTGACAATATCAATTTCTGTTTTTTTGTTTAAAAATCAATTTCTTTAATTTTGTTTCTTCTATATTAATTTTTTATTTATTATTTATGAACTAAGTCAATGATGTAATATTATTACTTTTTTTTTTAATTCTATCATTAACGTGGCATATGAGTTGGAGAGCTTGAATAAACTTAGGTTAATGGCG
Source organism: Excoecaria agallocha (assembly GCA_037975025.1). NCBI lineage: Eukaryota > Viridiplantae > Streptophyta > Magnoliopsida > Malpighiales > Euphorbiaceae > Excoecaria > Excoecaria agallocha. The sequence continues at coordinate 123,008,725 of CM075807.1, read as the reverse complement.
GCCGTTTATGATTTTACATATGGTCCATAAATCATTAGAAAAAGCTGCTTAATTTGTCCTAAAATGCCCAAGAAATTTGAATTTTCTTTTACCTTGAATAAGACCTCTCATGTCAGTACTTAGCTTATTTTATTAATTGAAATTTTGTGATTGTCTACTCAATTAATTAATAGTACAATCTAATGATCATTAATTTCCACATGATTTAGCTTTAAATTTTGAAATTCTTGCAATGAATTTAAACTTTCAAATTAACTGTTAATTTTCCTTTTCTTAATGCAAATCTTCACCAATATATAATATTTACATTTGCCACAAGGAAAACTACCCAATAGCTACTTTCTTACCATACAAATTCTCAAATTGATGTCTGTGAGATTTACTGATAGATTTGCTGCTTGTGTTTATAAACCTGCTGCTTGTGTTTATTTTTCTAGCTCTTTTTCATTTTATAATGTCATGAAGCTCATGAACCCCTCAACTCTAGTAAAATACTGGAAGTATTGGTATTATTATTAATTAAAAAATGAAACTTTTAATATATAATACTCTATGAATCATCTAAATCCTATCTATAGCTAAGTTATTTTAGAGGGAAAAAATTAAAATATAATACTCCATACAACCAACGAAGGGAATCTAATTATATTGTGAAAGTCCATTGGAAGCTTCATCAACTACAGGTAAGTGTTCCTTTTGTTTGGTAAGTTCATTTCATTTGCTAGAATTCACTTCAATTTGCTGATGATGGTGGTTAAATTTTCGTGTAGTATTAGCACTTCAGGTTATTCAACAGTATACTGGGTTAGATATGGAATGGAAAGATGACCAGAATTTGGCCACTACAAATTAGCATAGTTATTAAAACCGGACTGACTGGTTGAACCACGAACCTGTTGGCCATCCGATTGGTTCAACTATTGAAAACCGAATGATAAAAAACCGAATTGAACCGGATAAAATTGGATTTTTTTGCTAAAAAGTGTAAAAAATCATTTTTTTGTATATTTTCACCCATATATATATATATATAGTTATTTATTTATTTGAAAAAATTAGTATTTAAAATTTTAAGTATATCACTTAATAATTTAATATACTTATTATATTTTTGATTCATTGTAATCATATATATATATATATATAATTTTTATTATTTATTTATTTGAAAAATTAGTATTTTAAATTCTAAATATGTCACTTAATAATTTAATAAACTTATTATCTATTTGAATTTATTATAATTAAATATAATTATACTCATATATGCAAGGTTAATATTTTTTTGTGTTTACTTCATTAGTATTCCATCTAAATATGAAATTATTTTCATGATATGATTGTATTTTTATATTTCTAACATATGATATTCAAAAATTCATAATTAATCACTTGTAATAATAAAATTAAAATTATATTTTGTAACTTATTATTAGAATATTTGTGATATATATTTAATATTTGATGAATATTTTTTTAATTTTTATACAATAGTATTTAAAAATTTATAATAATTATAATATTTTAAAAATAGAAAAAAATTCGGTTGAATTCGGTTGAACCGATCGAACCATGAACCCCAATCTTATCGGTTTTTTATCCAATTCGGTTTTAATAACATTGTAAATTAGTAAAATAATTTATCTTAGCTGTTTGCGAGGAATGATGAAGACCGTAATTTTTTTATTGTAGCATATTGTATAAAAATTTGTTAGTAGCAATATTAATTAGTTTGAATTATTTTTTTAAGTAATTTTAAAGTACTAGATAATGTAATGTACTTTTATGACATTTTTTTTTAATTAATAGTATTGGAGAGTTTTATTTAGATAAAATTAAATTATGGATGTTGTATAATAATAATAATAATAATAATAATAATAATAATAATAATAATAATAATAATAATAATAATAAATTAAGAATAATGATAAAATTAATTCTACAATAATTTTAGCGATGGAATGTGAGCAGCATTTTGACGCTAATATAAAAAATAATACGTTTTGGCGACTGATGGTTGAATTTAGCGACGACAAATCGGTTGCTAATATTTTTTATTCCAATGACGACTGATTTAAATTCATTTAGCGACGGTTAAATCCTTTTTCTTGACGAAAATTTTCGTCGCCAAATTAGCGATTGTTCGTCGCCCAGTCACCAAACCAAATTCGTGAAGGAAAATTTCCAATTAGTGACGAAATTTGCAGTCGCGAATTTGCAATTTTTTTTTGTAGTGATTAAAGACCTTCTGACTTTGAATGACAAGCACCAAGTTGATGCGGTTTGGAGGAAAATGGTAAGTATATTTTAAATTGATCATTAAATATAAAATATATAGTAAATTATATTTATTATATATATTTATGTTATAATTTTATTTATTTCAGGTTGAACACAATGTTCTCTCTACACATAGAGCTAGTGTTGAGGGTCACTATATAAATATCGATGAAATGATCATACCTTACCTACATTTATCAGGAATCTATGGGGTGTTTCAAATCGGTGTTATTAATGTTAATGTGGATCTGATGACTGCTCTTATCGAGAGATGGAGGTCAAAGATACATACTTTTCAATTGGTGAAGCTACAATTACTCTCAAAGATATTTAGATACTCATTTACTTGTCTGTAGAAGGACGTGCTATTATAGGGCATTTAGATTATGACTGGCCTGATGTCTGTGCTCGTCTGTTGGGGATTGTTCCCTCACAAGAAGAAATTAGAGGACTAAAATTAAAAATGACATGGTTGACTCAACATTTAGTCACTTACCGGCAGATGCAACGAATTATCAAATACAATATTTTTTCCTTGCATGGATCCTGCGTTGTATTGGTGGATTACTATATGCTGTTCAGGTTAATAATTTATGTACATTTAATGTTCCTTCCATTGTTGAAAAATTTGGCTGAAGTCGATGATTATAGCTGGGAATCAGTAGTTTTGGCTTGGCTATATATGGAGTTATGCCATGTGACTCGACCAAGTGCAGGTAGACTTGGCGGGTATCATCGGTTAATCCAAATGTGGGCTTAAAAAAGACTCCTTCAATTTCGACCATCCTTTATCTATAGAGTTGTTTTAGATCATACGACGTCATATGGTTATAGGTAAATTTTATTTATTATATTTAATGTTGGAATATTGTTAGTTTTATTTGTTAAAAAAATATACTGACAAGTTGTATATTTGTTATGGAATAGGTGGTGATGCATTTGGATTTAAGAAAAAAATTAATAATAAAGATGTTAACAATTTTCGAAAGTAATTGGACTTGCAGAGCTACTATCAGGTTTATATTTTTTTAAAGGCATGCTAAATTATTTAATATCGTTAATAAAAAAATAATTATTTTGTAACAATATTTTGATGATTATTAAATTTTTTTTGTAGATGGATTAGAAACAGTATAAAAATGTCATGCACTTATTGCCAAATTTTTATACTAGTGGACACAGAAGTTAGAGATCTGTTGTTCCACTAGTGACACCAGTTTGATAGATGTCTGAGATAATTTGATTTGGATCATCCAATTTCATCCCCTTCGTAGGACATAGACACATTGCATTCTATTGACTTGAAGGGTTATGTAGATCAAAATTGAAAAATGAGATTTGGAAATTTCATTTCAGAGTGGGACCATAGACATCATCGTGTTGCACAATGTCAAATTGTTAGTTCACCATTGCATAGTAGATCGCAATATATGCAATGGTATATAGAAAGAACAGGATGGTTGATAACTATAGTCGGAGCTACAATTAGAGCATCGGTATGTATGTATGTATGTATGTATGTATTATTATTATTATTATTATTATTATTATTATTATTATTATTATTATTATTATTATTATTAACCTCCATATGCAGCCACTTTTAGATTGTGCACACCTAACAACTCAATAGTTTGGTTTCGATTCAACTACTTTAAAGTCAACATTCCTCATTATTAAGTACTTTTTTACAAAAAACTTGACTTTATCCTGGCTACTAAAAATTAAATCAGTCGATAACTCAGATACACCATCTCAAGTTTTAAAGTTAGCACACCCCGATATATTAACTTGGTATGCTTTGAAGTCAATATCCGTATAATGCTCAGATGAAAACACAAAATTACCTTATCCCATGTCATGACTTTGATAGGATGCTAAGGGACTGACATACTGTGTATTTTCAGATCCTGTCACCATCACCAAATTCAGAGCTATCACTTCTTGAATTTATGTCTGCATTATTGGCTTCTAGGTCATCTTTAGGTGATATTTAATCATTATTAACTGTAACATCTTCGAGATCATTCTCGTCATCCAAATTAATAGCTAGTTCTTTTTCACGATCCACACCAATGTTGCCAGATATGCGATCTTCTAGTAAATCACCATCTAATTTACTGACAGGCTGCCAATGCTGACTAGGAGCAGCATCTGCTATCTGCGATACAAAATGACGCTGATTGACATTTTCAAATTGCAAAACTAAGCTTCTGTGTCTGACATTTGGAACATGGAAAAATTAACTTCTTTGTCTCACTTCTAGTATTTTACAGAATGTCGTTGATCTATGTGCTCAATATTTTACCTTCACTCACTGGTGTGCCCATCGCAAAATTCATGTCCGTTGAAAGACTTCCTGATCTAGTTCAAAAGATGGATTTACTTAAAAAATTACCAAACCTTTGACTAAACGATTTTCTAGGTTTAATCGTATAAGTAGCAGAAATCTAGCTTATTGGTGTGCTTTGATTGTGTCCTGAATCACCAGATGCCTCCCGTCCAATCAAGTCACCATCTCATCAACTGACATATTGTCTTTGTTGACTGGGAGCAGTGTCTCCCCTAAATTGGGTAAACATTTCAATATCTTTCGACTTACAGACTGTCTCGACTGAGTATGATCAATGTCATTTCCACATAATTATTGTGGTACCTCGATGTTCTCCATTTGAAACTCTTTATTTGTAAACTAATAACTATGAGGATACACAGGTGTATTAGATCCTGCAACTACAATTATTAATTTCACCAAATTATATTGTTGATATCTCCTTAAATTTTCATATATTGCATCTACGTCATTATCATCAGCTAAATCCATCGCAATCCAACATAACGATTCTTCATTGTAAAATGGATTTTTGTATACAATTCGAGAAATTATCTTATTGATACCTAAGCCTATTTTAACACTGATTTTATGATGTAATTCAGGAAGAGTTGATTTATTTTTTAGTCTCAATCTCCTTGTAACAACATTCAGGTCGGTTATGTCATAATCAAAATCCGACGCTCCATAACTTATTTTTCCTCCCATGTTCAAATAAAAATTCATATACATTGGCATCTTCCAACTTTCTAAAAGACAAAATAATATTATCTTAAATTTTCTAAACCATGATGTTTAGAATTATATATTTCAAAAATTTATAAAACCAAAAAATATTAATTCGTATATTTTTAAATTTTTTACTTTTTTTTCTTCCAATTAAAACTAAAAAATATTTAATCTAAAATTTAACATAACTATTACGAAAATTATACTATAATAAAATCATAAATATATTTCATAAATACATTCACATTTACATTTTAATAATATACCATTATTGTCACTAATCAAATTTATTATCACATCAAATTTATTAATAAATATATTATTAATATATTACATAAATACTAAATATTCATTCAAATTTATCAAATTTTATATAAATTTATATGATAATAAAATAAATATATTAAAATTAATAACATACATGTTTTTAGTAACTAGTTTAACTGCGTTCTTATTGTTTTCAAATTTACAACTTACTCCTGTTTTTAAATAAATAAAACAAAAAATTAATATCACTACACCACAATATATTAAATTATAAATGACCGAATAAAAAATTTTACTTATTTTAACCAAAAATATTGAAAATATAATAATATTATTATAAATATTATTATAAACAAACTTATAATTCGTGAATTAATTATTGGAACTTGAGCAATTGATAAGTTGTATAAACTTCAATATCGATTGTTTCGGATGCAAACTTAACTTCAACATCCGAAAAGCTTATATAGAGGCTCGGTGTAAAAGTTTTCAATTGGGCTATTATGAGAATATTTGACCAAAATGAAAAATGCAGCACTGTATAGTGTCATCGGGCAAGTGGCAAACAAGACTGACAATGCAATGCGTGGTTGCATCTTCGACAAAGATAAGGATGGAAACCGCTGCTTGTGGCAGCGTCTTCTATCATGGCCAGCCGATAGCAATGATGCAGCACTGTACAACGTCTTCACTCTCAAATTTCATTTCTGCAAATAATTTCTAATGAATCCTATTTTACTAATTATTTTATTTAAAAAATTTTCTCTCCTATATTAAACCGGAAAATATATCATAAAATAAATCAAAAATTCATTGTTTTTTAAGATTGTGCAAAATCGAATTAGATTAGAAAATTGATCCGATAGAAATATGTTCGATTTTCAATATATTTAGTTTGATATATACTCAATTTAATATATCCGATAGTAATCGAAGTAACCGAAATTCTAATTTAATATATACACAATTTTAAGGGATTGGAAGCCATAAAGAATCATTTCACTATATTTTTCAAACGTTGGTTTTATAACCTGGTAACATAGATAAAGCAGATAAAAAGTCCATTGCTAATGGTGTAAGCATTTGAAGAGAGTAATAATAGATTTCCATTTGATTGAAGGTAGTGTGCAGTCTTGGGACCCGAATCTTCACGTGTTCATAATTATCCATTAAAAGTTGTGTCCTCTGGCTGTGGAATTTGCAAATGTATAGGTCGTGGTTGGATTTATGAAACAATTCAAACTGTTTTAACTTTTAATTATATCAAAAGCCTTAGGAGCTTATAATTGTATGATATATGGATTTCATCTAATTTTCATAGACATTTAATTTAAAATCAATTTCATATAATCAAATTATATGAATTTTCATTTAAATCAAATACATTAAAATATGACTTTAGTTTAATTTAAAAAAAAATACATTTATTTATATGAAATAAGTTCTTTATTTTTTATAAGTTTTGGAATGTTAGAACTTATAAATAGAGGAATATGGTTAAAAATAAGCTGGGCCGATCTATGAAACGTGCCAAGTCAATCTGCAAAATGGAGAAAAACTAACTCCTGATATGCAGAGAATTAACACTCTAATACTTGAATAAGAGGGCGTAGAGAGAGAAAATATAGTGAGAGAATAACAGTATATGCAATACTTTATTCCTAAAATTTCTCTCTGTATATATAGTCTTCATGTAGTCAGAGTCGATGAGTCTAGAGTACTTGAGTATCGTATTTTTAATATCTGTAGATACTAGATTTAGACATATGATGTGACAGCTTGTAAATATGAAATGCGTGATGTGATCAGCGGAGTGCCACGGATAGAGATCCAATCAAATTATTCCGACACATGTCAGCATAAAAAACTAATGGGCTGATAGGTAGCAATTGAACCTAAACTCTGCCTATGACTGTTGGGCCAGATCCGAGTACGATAAAATGGGTTTTAACAATTTTGACACAACTGAAATTATATAGAGAAATTTACACTAAATACCTATTTTTATACCTTATTTTTTAAAAATACAACCATTCAATTAAAAAGTTTAAAATTACCTTTTTTTTAATTTTTTATTTTTAAAAATACCCCTTTTATTTTAAGCCCTAACTATAGTTTCCCATCTCAATCGTTTCCTCTCTTCATCTAGCTCTGATTTTCTGGAAATTTCTCCTTCGCTTCAATTGGCGCCCCCGATCCGATACCGTAAGGGAGAGTTGATTGGTTGTGGTGCTTTTGGTTAGGTTTATATAGGCATGAATCTGGATTCTGGAGAACTCTCAGCTGTCAAGCAGGTTACCTTTTCTTTTCCTTCATTTTTCCCCTGCTTTTCGAAGTGGGGTATCTGCATTTTTTTTATTGTTTGCTCTATAATTATCTGATTTGATTTGATGTTAGGTTTGGAATGAGATTACTTTGGATTTTGCATTCTATTACGCACTTAATTTTTTTTAACATGGTCCATGCTTCAATTTTTGTTTTCTTTGATTTATCCATCCAGTTGTTATCGATTTTCTTGTTTAATTCCAATACCCAAATTTATGTTTTTCTCATAACGGACAAATGTTCTTCTGCTTCAGACATTGTATTTTGCAGACAGGGAAAAGATGGAGGCAACTATTTGTGAGCTTCTTGTTGGGTTGAATTACATATGTCGTTACGAACATCAGCAAGATGCTCTATTGGATTGTGCAAGCGCGCAGCTTTGATTTTGAAGATTGCATGCAATGGCAATTGCAATGCTGAGCTGGTTTGGGCGACTAACTTCATTGCTGAATTAGATACTTGAAGAAGTTTGTAAAGCGTAGTTGTTGACTCTTGATACTTGTATGAAGACACAATTGACAGTTCAATAGGATGATCAACCTTATCTTTGCACACTGATGACTTGTATTGTTTGTTTTGTTGAAGACCCAGTTAATTCGTGTAATTTGCTGCCAGGTAATGGAAACTTTTGGCCTTTAAAGTACACAAATTCAATTATTTATAAAAAAAGAAAATTCTTTTCTATGTACAATGTGCATATATGATACAGTCTTAAATTCTTTTTCATTCGATATTATTTTGTATTATTTTCCCTTTTGGGTTTTGCTCGTTTTATTAATGTTGGCTTGGTTTCTGAGAGCTTAAATTGCAGAAAAGGTCACCAGCGATGGACATGAAATCCAGGAATGTAAGGTTAAAGATAAACTGCGGCGGAAGGACGTCAAAACCAACATTCAAAACTGGGACAGAAGTAGAGGTCAAAAGCGATGAAGAAGGTTATGTTGGTGCTTGGTATGGGGCCTCTATTATTGGCACCATAGGAAATGACAGCTACGTGGTGCAATACCAGAACTTGCTGACAGATGATGAAAGTGGACCGGTTCAAGTCCAACAAGTGTACAGGGAAGTAAACAGAGCAGCTGATTTCTTAGCAAATTGGACCTTTGATCATAGTGTTAGCTTCACACGGCATAAGCATTTCCCCTTAGGCCTAGGACCTATCCTCTCCTCCGATGCCATGGGTTTTGCCATGTCCAGAATGGTTCCTGTGTAGGAGTTGCTGTTTGTTTTGTTTTGATAAAAACAATATATATCGTCTGGTATATCAAAATTCAGAATACAAATTTAGTTTTGGAATTTGGTATATCAGGTATACCGTCTGATATATTAATTTCAAAAAATTGACTGTAATTATGGATTTAATTATTAAAAGATAAAGCTTTAAAATAGCTTATCAGATGATTCAATGGTCCAAAGTAAAAATTCATTTAATGTAAAAACATGATCTTTATTTTACAAGTATACAATTAATTATGTAAATTATTGTTCTCATTTTCTAAGAGAAGGAGAATAATTTTTAATGTCGCTTTATACATGAAAAGAGTGTAACATGCATTTTATATCGTCGGATTAACTTTGATTATAATTTAAATACTATAAAAATGTAGCAAGTATTTTAAATCAATTGGTTATAAGAATGAAGTACATTGATGATATGGACAAATTTACTTGTTTAAACTTACTTTTTGGTTCAATTCTAATGGAAAATTATTAACCATTTGGTTGCTATCTAAAATTGACTGCAATTATGGATTTAAAAAATATTAAATTGATTATTAATATGGATTTATTTTTAATGAGATTATTTTTAAAAGACATTTGATTACTAGCATCCAATTTTGCAAGTCATCTGCTACCATGCACATAGATATTATGTTATTTCAGCAGCCAATCATAAGGAATTTCATATTATTTTATTTTATTTGTTTTATGATGAATTTTAATTAATTATTTAGTGACATTATTCTCAAAAGGACAGTTACTAACTTAGTAGTTACTATGACTACTGAACACATCAAAAGGTTGACTTGTTATTTAACTGGAAGTTAGAATGTATTTCCAGAAGATCTCGTTATTCCTTTCTCCATCTGCCTCTTCATCAAACACAGCTTTATATTTGTTAATGAAATTTGCTGATTCAAAGCATGAATGTTATTTAACCTAAATCATTTAACATCACGATGAGGTTCATCTTTTTTATTGTTCACTTTTTTTTTTTGTTGGGTGATATCTGGTTCATTTGAGGGTACAAGGCAAATATAAAATTAAAATGATTTAATTTTAATGAACAGCTAGTTTACATTGATGAGATATAAGTTAAAACGGGTAGAGCATCATATTTTTGGAGCCAGAATTTTTGGTTGTAATCGTCTAAACTATTTAAATGTAGCTTGCTACAACACACCTTGGTTAAACTTCCATTTGGTGATAGATTTGGGTTTTAGAAGCAAGTCACTAGGATAGGGTTGAGGTCGTTGAACAAAGTAAGCTCAATGAATTGCTGCTGGACTTGTTTTATTATGATTGATGCTTTTTAACAAAGAAATTATCATAAATACAGGTGAAGCAAAATAATTAAATTTCTGAAAACTGATTTTGAGTGCGTTCGTGTGTCGAAAAACTTGACAAAGTAGTAATTTTTAAATTATCTAAATTTATTCAGTGATATATTCGTGTGTTGAAAAACTTGAAATAGTAGAAATGCCTAAATATCATACCATTTAACCAGTTCCTAGGAGATTGGAAGTGGTAAGAGGTTCTGTAAGGTTGGTTTTCTTTTGGAAGGACAACAGTTTCAGATTGAAAATTATTTGGAGCTTTAGCTTCAACTCCATTATGAAGCAAAATGCAAATTAATCCAAAAAGAAAAATTGCTGGCATCTCCTTATATATCTTGGCTCTTGAGCAAAAACTAAGAAAAACCCAATTTAGAGATGTCTTTGTAGTAGTGCAAGAACTGAGCTTTGTCTCACATACTTATAGAAATCAACCTATGGCAGATATATATATATATATATATATATATATATATATATATATATATATATATATATATATATATATATATATATATATATATATATATATATATATATACTGTTCTTCCCTCGGGAAAATTTGTATCCTCATTGATTCAGATTCGAAGGAAACTTTTTTTAACAAGTGAAGCAGGAACATTCAGATTAAAAAACTAGAGCATACCACTGCTCAAGGTAGAGGGCATAAACGTAAATTTCCTGACTTGTAATTGAAAAAGACCAGTCCTTCAAAATAATAATTAAACAAGAGCAGTAAAAAAATTTGAAAAAAGAAGGAGAAGGAGAAGGAGGAGTGAAAAGAGCGAAAAGTTTAAGTTAAATTAAAAAAGTGGTATTTTTAAAAATAAAAATTTAAAAAAATGTATTTTTCAAAAAGAAATAAAGAAGAAAATATATTTAAGTTTAACAACTTTTTTTTGGGTAGATTTATAAAACTCCCAATTATATAATTGCATAAATTGTAAAATTTTATACAATGTTTGAGCAATGGGCCTGGTTATAAGGAGCTCCAGTGCTAAGCCTTGGATCCTAGGCGTGGGCCGGATCTCGTGTTAAATAAGGTCCGGTACTTAGCATCCACTTCCCTGGCACAATATACGTGAATTAGTATTTCTAATCCAAGAAATAAATTAGATGAAAGTATCAATATAGAATTAATTATTTACGTTATTATTAACTAAATATTTAATTATTAAAGTTATTTCGCTCAACAAATGTTGCAATTTAAACTGAAGGGTCACTTTTTAAGAGTTCTAAGGTATTACAAATAACTAACTTTTCTAAGATCGATTCTTTCATTGCATCCTACTTTTAACAAACTTCTAATGCATTCTTAGAAGGCAACTGTTCTTTGGCTGCATAAATGATGACCACAATGACACATTTAGAGGTTAAAAGTTTAAAATATTTTAAGTGGGGCAAAAAATGTATAATTACAGTTTACATTAAAAAAATATTGAAAAATTATAATATTATACTGAAAAAACGTCGAAAATGGCTAAAAATCGTTAAGAATCGCTGCAAAGCTGCTCATATCACCCTTCAATGCTAGGAGCAACCGAAAACTCACTAAAAATTTGAGGGAAAAGAAAAGAAAAAGAAGAGGTGATAGAAGAGATGAAAGGGAGAAAGGAGAAAGGAGAAAGAACCATTGAAACTCTACAATAAGGGCATTAATTATCTAGTTACAACGACTATACTATAATATATGAAAAAATATAGAGTCTTCACAATAGTCTCTTACTATAAAAATTATTTAATAAACACGAATAAAAAAACGTTATATACGATACATGCGTATTTATCTAAAGATTATTATATCCTTATTCAAATGGAATATCTAAAATTATACTTATTCACCAAACCCTCTTATTATTCTCTACCCATACATACGTACAACAGCTATGTACACTTGTGTTCTCTGTTGCCCTTATCATGATTCTTGCATAATTCTCTCATTCTCTACATTTATAAGGCTTTTTTTTTTCCTCTCAAAAATCCTTCATTCAATTTGTTGTACTGCAGTTCTCTCTAACAACTGCAATGTCAAAATAGATAGAACTTGTAAGGGTTGCCCTTTTTTACATTTTGCACTCTGGCTAGATCACCGTTCCAAGAAACGACGTCTTCTAGCTGAGCAATTACGAACCGATAAAAGAAAATTAATTGGGCAGCGACTTTGAAGGGTTTAATTGAATGAAGTTGCAATTTGTAATCTTAAATTCGTTAAGACGTCATAACATGAATAGACAGCTCATTATTATATATTTATATATCAATCGAGACTATTTTGTGATTCCGATATGAAGTTGCGATGGGATTGTAATTAGCGGCTGCAACTTGCTAGCACACACTATGCTAGCTAGCGATGGGAAAAAAAAAAAAGCTTGAAATCGAATCCTAATAAAAAAGCATATAAATATTTGCGGTTATTACCTAAATATTCTAAAGACTTTAACGACGTCCGTTTATCGAAGTGCATGAAAATTCCATCTTTCTTAGACATATCTTACTTTGATCCGTGAGTATAGCATAAATATGAAAATTACAGCATTGGTAGGATCATCCAGTGATGAATTTTTACAATAACCGATTCAAATTAATCAAACCAATCAAATTTGAATATCAAACGGACGTAACCTTCAAAAAAAAATTATTCTTAGTACTTTCTTTTTCTCTTCTTTTCTTTTCAAAGGAACTGGACACTTCGATGTGGGACTCCCACATCAACTTAGATTCTTTTAGTAAAAAAATAATAATAACTTAAAAAATGAAATGAAACTATAGGAATACATACTTTCTTAATAGGATGTATTGAATTTAAATACAAAATATTTTTAAATATTTTAAAAAATATTTTATCCCATTTTTATACCTATTCGATACAAAGTTAAATTATTTGAGTAATTAAATTTCAGATAAAGAATAAATAGAAAACGAATATATATTGAGAAATTAAGGCATAGTAGGAGAGTCGTAAAGGGTAGATAAAATTACAAAAGGCAAAAAGAATCCCAAACTAGAGACTTATAGCAAGCAAAGTCAATATGAAGAAATCGACAACATAAAAAAATATTTCAGAATTCAAGAATTGTATTACAATATCGTCAGTATGAATCTTTTAGAAATTGAAACGAGAGCTGTTTCTTTTTTTACCCATTTGTAGCATTTGGGTTACCATTAGTTGGGTTTATTGGGTTCGAATTTGCATCTCAAAGAAAACAACGAATCCACATTTGATACCAATCTTATGTCGTGCATGGGTGAGCTTTCTTAGCTGTTAGTGCTTTCTTAATTTGATGCCTTACCATTATTCTTTGTGTTATTTCTTTTTCTTGCTTTTCTTTCCTTTTCTTTTAGAAAAACTTGCATTTTTTAACTCTTGAATTTCGAATTAATGGTATCGGAGGTTGCTTACACTTATTTTTAATAATATTTACGATTAGAGTTATTTTCATTCACTGTTTTTGGATCCATACAAAAATAACAAATGAGAAATAATAAAAATTTTTGTAATATAAAAATAACTCAACTCCTGAAAACTATTATCAAAAGTCATTATAGCCGAAATCAACAATAAAAATCACTGAAATCTCTACTAGGAATCAACATTCGTGGCAGTACATATAAATGAAGATTCATGTAATATTACTGACAGGCTAAGAAATTGTTTTGATCATTTCTATTTAAATTTCTATTTCGTAATTATTGTATATAAATAATTTATATAAAAAGATTTTATACGAGTACCTGCTTTGATTGTTATGTGTCACATTTTGGAAGAACCGAAATTTATTTAGGTCGTATTTCTTGTTGGATTCTCAGTATATTTAAAGTATTTTATAGATAAAATGACTTTTTATATATAAATATATAAATATTATACATAATTTAGGTTTTATTATAAATTTTTTCATTATTTACTAATTAACTTTCAATATAATTAACTTATTATTTTCTTCTTTTCAATTAAGTAAATTTTACAATCTATTTAAAACTTGAAATGCAATGTATGGTGCATATGATATACATGCATTTAGATATAATCAAATGGACGCTAACGATTCGAGATTTAAGATATACACGTACTGTATTATTACCCCTATTAAGTATTCAATTTTTTTCACTAATTGAAGGAAAAATAAAATGCTTTTTTTTTTCTTGTAGGTAGGTAAAGCTATAAATAGAAGCACATATCAACTTGTATAAATAGGCAACCCTATAGTCAAGTTTCATGTATATCTGGTCCATAAGGCTATCAAAATATGGCAAATCCACCACAACCAACTCGTACATGGCTACGTTTGCCTTCTATAGCCCGTCCAGTCATTCCCGAACCCACTCCAACTCCTACCCAGCCCCGCCCACCTCTAGCCCGCGCTCCTACTACGGCACCTACTCAACCTCAAGAACCTCCTCCGCCGCCCGCCGTGGCTCCAACCACCGATACCTTTCAAAAATCCCCACCAAAACCACCTGCTGGTCCAGCATCTGTCCCCACATCCCCTCTTGTGAAACCAACAACTGTTCCTTCCTCCTCCTTGCCAACTTCTCCGGCTCCTCCACCCACGGCGGCTCCCACCACTACTACCTCCTCACTTCCACCTTCTCCGGTTGTTGCTCAAAAACCACCTCCATCATCATCAGTCCCCACTTCTCCAACTCCTAAGCCAATGCCAACAATTTCCTCCGTACCAACTTCTCCAACGACCAGATCTCTCCTCTCCACCACTCGTGTTCCCAGCCCTTCACCTTCTACAAGAACCGTCAAGCCTATGGTTCAAACTACCACACCTGAATCACCTAAGCTTAAACCAACAGCTCCACCGCCTTCCCCACTAATCCTACCGTCGGCAAAGATAAAATCCGACTCAGAAATCCCATTAGAACCAGAGCAAAAAACAGTGCTGGTTCAAAAAACAATCAGCACTGATAAGCCTAAGCCAATAATCAACGGTAGGGATTCAGACATTAGCAAGAAAGAGCCACCAAAAGAATTGAAGAAAAAAGAGAAAAGCCCCCACCTGAAGAAGCTAAACTCGGATTCTGAAAATGATGGAATGAGAGTGATTACCATTGCAGGAGAAAACAAAGGTGCCTACATGGAAGTAATCCGTTCTCCTAATAAAAAGAGTGTTTTTGAAGGAACTTCTCATAATCTCCATGAAAGCAAAATCTGGGGAAAGTCTAACAGTAGCAGTAGCAGCAGCAGCAGCAGCGAAGAAGAAGAAGGAAGCCATTTAAAGAAGAAGGACAAAAGCCACAAAGGAAAATCAGTTCCTATGAGTACATTTATGAACAGTAATGTACAAGGTGTTAATAATTCACTTGTGTACAATTCTACCTGTACCCATCACGATCCCGGTGTCCATCTTGCTCTCTCTAGAAAGGCGGCAACTGGCGGCGGAGGATTCCACGTTAAGGAACGAAGCAATGGGAACCGAGGTTAAGAAAAGAGAGAAGGGTGTTTTAAGCTTACTGTGTTGGTTTATGGAGAATAATTGAATGAGGAGTGATGATTTGGAAAAGGCATGGATTCTTATTCTTCATATTGTTGTCTTCCACTTTTGTGGTGGAGTATAGTTTGAAGATCCTCCACTGTCCTCTCTCATTCATATATATATATATATATATATATATATATATATATATATATATATATATATATATATATATATATATATATAAAATGGTAATATATAATGAGTTGCATTCTAATATTTTACAAGTTGGGAGCTATATAATATAACATATATATCCTGTTTTTATTTCGTACTTTCTTTTTTTACAAATTATAGTTCATTATTATATGTAATTGTACGTAATACAAGAAAACTAAAATATATTTGCACATGCAAAATAATTAGGGTTTGTTATATATGTGATGCTTAAGTTTAGTACTTCGCTTAATGTATGTGATAATGAAACAAGTTTGTTTCTATAATTTCAACGATACCATCATTAAAAAATTCAAATTTTAATTTAGTAAATATTTTATCAATCATAAATTATACGAATCAATATATATATATAATGCATAAAATACTATATTAGTCCAAAATTGGCATCCAACAATTGGATTGAACTTAAGCTTCTGTATAATTATAAAGTATGATGTTACTGAGATTCTATTTTTTTTCTTCATAAAATGCATTTAGCAACAGCAGCAGCAGCATCAAATTAACGCTGAAATCTGAATAGAACCTATCAATTGCCTCCACCAGCTGCCTTTGCTACACAAAAATTTAAAAAAAAAAATTTGTCTAGAGAAATAGTAGATTAAAAATATTTTGTGTAGACATCGTTCATGAGATCCACCAAGCTGCCTCTGCTCAATTGGTTTGAATCCCATTCTTCGCCCCCGGTAGCCATAATCGCCGGTATGTTCCTTGGTTGGACTCACCATCTGGCTTCTTGCCTTCAGGTTCGTAGGCCGAAGAAAACGACGTTGTTTCATTATCTAGATTTCCTAATTGTCCAAATTGCCCTTGGTGAAGGAGACCCAAATTCGGAATTCGATAAAAATTCATTTCGTGATAATTTCATCAGTTTGGGATCTTGCAGTTAACACGTTCTTTGAATTGTAAAGGATTAATATCGTAATCTCATATCTTATAACTGATTTAAAATTAATATTTTAATTAATTAATTATACAGTAATTAAATTAGTGGATTTTATTTTTATATATTTATAATATTTTTAATTATTATTATTTAGTTAACGATATTAATAGTATTAGTATAATTAGTATAATCAGGGGATTAATGAAAGTACCGAGTTTAGCTAATTAGAGGCTTGGTGGTGCGAGACACGGTCTAATCTTTACAAAGCTACCAGCTCCACCGGGTGTCTCTGCAGACATGGCGGCCGCTAAGGCTGTTAAGGATGTGTCACCTCATGGGTTCGTCAAGGCGTATGCTGCTCACCTCAAGCGATCTGGCAAGATATTCCTAATTTTGAAGTTCAAATTTACAATTTGTTTTCGCTTTTTCGTTTTTTATTGATGATATTAGTGTCTTTCCGATTCTTTTGGTGATTAGATCTGTTTGTAGGTATTGTGTGTCTTTTTGGAGTGGTTTCTACTTAGGATCTCCTCGTTTAGTGCTTGATTAATTGATACTTAAAGGTCTGAAGATTAAAGAATTGTTCAATTTTATACTCGGTGAGGAGTGCTAGAAGCTGGATTAGCTTTTGAGGAAAATTTTGATTTCCACGTTAATTTCATGGACAATGCTCCTTTTATGAGTTTTGAAACAAAAGTGAACTGATGGGAAATTTTGGTTACAACGGGGTACCTTTGCTTCAGAGCATATTAACTCTTTGCATTCTGTGAATGTCATGCTTGTGTCCGATAATGGCTGTGGAAACGTTCTTGGGGATAAATTGATTTTCTGGATGAGTTTTGTGTAGGGTTCATTATTGTGTTGCTGGCTATGTCTTGATTTTGGTGACTGATCGTTATTGAGATGAGGAATTATGAAGTATGTGTTCCTGATATAAAGTTTTATTCGCTCTTTTTTCTTATTTTTGAGTTACAGATCGAGTTTCCCCATGGACTGATATTGTGAAGACTTGAACTCTAAAGGAGCTTGCACCTTATGATCCTGACTGGTACTACGTCAGAGCTGGTCAGTCTCCCATGTTCCTATATATAAACATGTGTGCTTTCTGTCTATGATTGTGATTTTTATTCAATGCTGAAATTATATGCTTATACCCTTTGGATTGCAGCCTCAATGGCAAGAAACATTTACTAGAGGGGAGGCCTTGGTGTTGGTGCTTTCCGTAGGATTTATGGTGGGAGCAAGAGGAATGGGAGTCGCCCGCCCCATTTTGGCAAGAGCAGGGGAGCTATTGCTCGCCACGTTCTCCAGCAATTGCAGAACATGAACATTGTTGACATTGACCCAAAAGGGTAAGCGCTGTTTTTCCTAGGCCTTGATTTTATTGTTCAAATGTTAGACTATTTTGCCAGTGGATAAACTTGTCCTAGCATTTGTTTAAGTTCGTCTGAGGGTTCATGAGCATTGTTAATTTTGCTACCTGTCTTATACTTTACTTCCATAATCAATTTTCCTGGTAAGTGATGTTATTGCTGATTCCCTTTTTTTGGTGTTGCATTAGCGGGAGGAGAATCACTTCAAGCGGCCAAGGGGATCTTGACCAAGTGGCTGGGCGTAGTGTTGTTGCCCTTGATCAAAAAAAAGTAGGGTGATCTCTCAAAATAACTCATTTGATTTGTGTAGTATTAGTTTTATGTTTCTTTTAGAGAGATGTTACATCACCACCGGAGTTGCATGGTATCAAATTTTTTGGTTCCAACTGTCTCAAGTGTTCTGTTATGTAGGCATTTGGTTTACCTTTTGTTTTCCTATTGGTTTTTTGGTGTTCTTAATTTGACGTTTTTACATGAGAGCACATATGTTAAATGTTTATGGTCATTGTGAGGAGATAGAGGTTGAGCATGAAGATGAAACTATTTTTTACTGATAGTTTCAAACAAAATAAACCTGCAAGTAGCTCTGCCCATCTTGTATTAGCTTTTCCTTTACCAATTTCGGGCTATTATTTAGTGGGTGAGTTGCAACCTTTCAATTGGTCGGATCCAGATTCAAATAATTTTTTTTTTTCTTGCATATATATATATATAGGGTGTTTGGTTTAATTTAATGAACTGTTAGGCTTTTCTATTTCATTTAAGTGTTTAGTTAATTTTTAAAAAAAAAATGAGCCGGTAGCTGCTTTTAAATAAGTCTTTTCAAAAAGCACGATTCTGAAACTATTTAGAACTTTTTCATGATTTATTACTAATCGATTTAACATAAAAAAATTATAAATCATTATTTATAAACTATGTTTAAAAAATATATGAATTTATATTACATATATTTATGAAAAATTATATTTATAAATTAATATATTTTTCCTCCGAAAAGAGCAATTTATAAATTTTTATATATTATTTATTTATGATAAAAATATTTTTATATTAAAAAATATATTCATTTTGATAATTATATCATTAAACAGCAATTATATATATATATATATATATAATCTATTACTCTTTTCGTTTTTTTTATCTGTCATTTTTAAGTAAAATATAAATTCTAGTTATCTGTCACTTTTAAATTTTTAATGTAATTTAATTTAATTTTTTAATTTATTTTTCTTTTTTAATAAAGTCAGAATCAATCAGATTTGATAATTTAGTTTTAATTACGTAATTTAATACTAAATTTAAGTCTATTTATTATTTTTTAATTTTAGTAAAAATAATAAAAGTGACTAATAAAAAAGAATGGAAGAAGTAGCAGCAATAAATATGGTAAATAAAGACTATCAATTGCATTTATCAGCTAAATTAAATAAGGGCATAGCACAGGAATATTTTTTTTAATAATGTATTTTTAAAAATTATTTACATATTTAGTATATGTCATAAATTATTTATCAATTTGGAATGTCAGCAAGAAATCGTTGCTACTTGTAACGGTTTTGTTAAAAAATTATCCGCAATTAGGGAGAAATTTTGCTCTAAAATTACTAAAGTATAATAATTTTAGAATCTGAAATTGCTGTCAATAGTGCTAAAATTGCTGTACAAAAAAAGTAATACTGAAATCTTTTTTATTTGTTTAGAAAATTAAAATTTATGGTTGTATTAAATTAAAGCGTAGCTGATGTAAAGTTGATTAATAAATTTGAATCTGCAATTATGTGAATTTGTAAAAAAGATGAGAGTAAAAAAAAATGGTCACTTTGATTGATTTAGTTGGTAGTAATGACTGAGTACACATTATTTTCTGAAAAATTATATTTATTGCTTATAATTATTTTATCCAAAATACGCCATACACTTTTATATGTTTTACGATTTTTAAATTGACAAAAATAAATTATTTGTACTTGTAGTTTAATAGTGTGTACGATATTATTCTCCTAATATTAGTAAAAATATATCTTTTTTTTTTTTTTGCATTTTTTTACATGCATTTTTTTTTATTATATTTAGGGATGAAGCTAGTATGTAGTGTGTGTACTGTGTAGAGAAAGTAGAGCTTAAGAGGGAATAGCTCGGGTATAGCCGTACTATCCTGCCTAAAATTTTTAGTATCATAAAACATATTTGTTGCTCATCTATTATAGACATGAAAAACATAATTTTATTTATTAATTATAAAAAAGTATAATAATTATTTCAAAATTAAATAACATGAATATTTAACATATCATTTTAAATTAGGAATAATGTATAAAAATATATTTATAGTTGGTCTTAAGTTTTTAGATATACATTTTAATTTTATGGATGATATTTTACATATTTAAAATAGGTAAAAATAATTTATTATCTACCTGGCAAAACGCACACATTATCCCTTGATATTGACAAATATCGTAACTATTACCTTGAACTTTTTTTGTATGCATTATTTTATTAAATTTATATAATTTAAAAAAATGTACTTATTGATCTCTAAATATAATAAAAAAAATGCATGTAAAAAAATTCAAAAAAAATAACAGGTATATTTTTACTAATATTAGGAGAATAATATCGTAAACAGTATTAAATTACATGTAAAAAAATTATTTTTGTCAATTTAAAAATTGTAAAACATATAAAAGTGGATAGCGTATTTTGACCAAAATAAATTATAAGCAATAAATATAGTTTTTCAGAAAATAATGTGCACGTAGTGGGATCCACTCAGTCATTGCTACCAACTAAATCAATCAGACGTGACCACCTTCTATTTTTTGTTTTACTCTTATCTTTTTTACGACTTCACGGAGTTATAGATCCAAATTTATTAGTACTAACTTATTAATCAACTTTACATCCGCTACACTTTAATTTAATATAGCCATAAATTTTGGTATCCTAAACAAATCAAAAAGATTTCGAGATCACTTTTTTTTCTTTGAAACCGCTGCAAGATACAGTAATTTTAGGCTGTTATTGTCAGCAATTTCAGACTCTAAAATTATCGTACATTACAGCAATTTTAAAGCAAAATTTTTTCCTAGCCGTCAACAATTTTTTTATGAAATCGTTACAAGTAGCAAGAGTTTCATGCTGGCATCATAAATTAGTAAATAATTTATAACATGTATTAAATATGTAAATAATTTTTAAAAACACATTATTAAAAAAAAATATCCCCATAGCATAGATAACATAAATTATACTCTCTTTATCTCATTTTAAAAAATAGTTTTCTATTTTTCATCAAAATTAAAAAAATAATTATAGTATCTCAATTTTATAAAAAATTATAATTATTGATAAAATATTTTTTTGTATATTTTAAAATTTTTTATTTAATTCTAATTTAAAATGGAGGGTGATAGAAAAAAAATATTTAATAAAATGTATAATAAATTAGGTATCTATTTAAATTTATTGCTAAAATTATGAAAAATACATTTGAAAGGGAATAAATCAAAATAGAAAAAATAATATTTTTAAATGAGATGGAAGATAATTTTTATAATTTTTTAATATGATTATTAATTATATATATTTTTATTAATAAATTTTATTATTTTTCTTTAAATGATTCCATGGCAAATCAGTCAAGCCAAGAATAACCTCTAAGAAGGGACAATTTTAAAAATGGTGTTTTTTGAAAAATTATTTGTGTTTTTGGTGTGTTTTTCAAATTATTTGGGATTTTGGGGTCTTTTCTCATTTTCGCTGGGAATGTCAGCGGAAATGGTAGGAATGGACCCACGGCATTGATTTTGATATCTCTTATTTCCGATGACATTCCTAGCGAAAATGACAGAGATCAGCCCACGGCAGATTTAATTAAATTAATCATCCCAAAAATAATAAAAAAAATAAAATATGTCTCATTTTTTATGATTCGGTCTTAATATTTTCCCGTCTAGAGAAAATAATACATAAAATTAAAATACAAACGACAGATTCTGAGTTTGCCCAATTTAATTTTCGTCCATATTTCTAATAAAATAATATATAACAAAATTAATATCACTAAAATTTAAAAAATAACGGTGAATTAGATTAATTAATCTGATTAATCAATTATTTTTTTTCAATTTATTAATTTTTATTTAAGTAAAAAAATATTTTTATTGATATAAAATTAAATTAAAAATTTAAAAGTGATAGATAAATAAAATTTATTAATTTGGGGTTGTAATTGATGAGTTTTTTTTTGTCTATTAATACAATTAGAACTTGATTTAAAAAAATAGTCAACCTATATCTTGAATCAAGGAAATAATTGTCATAATTTTATGAGATTACTGGCTAAAAAAAATAAGAGATTAAAAGAAAAAACAAATATATGAAACAAGCTTGACTATTGAAATATAGGTAAGATATCAATAAAAATATTTTTTTACTTAAATAAAAAATTAATAAATTAAAAAAAATTAATTGATTAATCAGAATAATTTAATTCACTGTTATTTTTAAAATTTTAGTGATATTAATTTTGTTAGATTTTATTTGATTAGAAATATAGATGAAGATTAAATTGGGCAAACATTAATCAATTACTTTTTTTCAATAAAAATATTTTATTTACTTAAATAAAAAATTGATAACTTGAAAAAAAATAATTGATTAATCAGATTAATTAATCTAATTTACTGTTATTTTTTAAATTTTAGTGATATTAATTTTATTAGATTTTGTTTAATTAGAAATATGGATGAAGATTAAGTTGAGCAAACTCAGCATCTGTGGTTTGTGTTCCATTTTACGTTTCTTTTTTCTAGACGGGGATAGATTAAGACCAAATCATAAAAATAAGACATATTTTATTTTTTTATTATTTTTGAAATAATTAATTTAATTAAATCTATCGTGAGTTCCACCTTTATCATTTTCGCTGGAAATATCAACGGAAATAAGAGACACCAAAATTTATGCTGTGAACCTATCCCTCATATTTTCGCTGATATTTCCAGCGAAAATAAAAAAATATTTTAAAATTTTAAATAATTTGAAAAATACAGGAAAAATCCAAATAATTTTTTAAAAAACATCATTTTTTAAATTGTCCCCTCTAAGAAAGCAACGAATGTGGGGCCTTAACTTTCACTCTAACGAGCAACGAACCTTTTCAATTGATTACAAATTTGTCTTCTCCACCCTGAACAATTTCTCACCAAAAAGCCTCTCTTTCCTTCAGTTGTCAACCAACTCAAATAAGCAACCCCCAACCCGAGCTGACCCGACTGATTGGAGCGCTGGCAGAGAGAAATGGTTTCCGACTCGGAGCTTATCGGTAGGCTGAGGGAGTTTCTTAGAAATTCGGACCTCGACACGACCACCACCGGTATCGTCCGCCGGAAGCTGGAGGAAGATTTCGACGTTGATTTATCGGGCAAGAAGGCGTTCATTAGAGAACAGGTTGATTTGTTTCTTCAAAGCGAGTTCGAAGAACAAGGCGAAAATGAGATAGGAGATGATCAGGCGGCTGACATTAAATCAGAACTAACCAGCGGCTCTGTTTGTAAGGAGGGCGGAAGCGACGTTGACGAAGAGGAAGAAGAAGAAGAAGAACCGACGACTTGTAACGGAAAACGGAGGTCAGCTTCTATCATTAGCTTTTCTTTTATCAATGAATATTAAATTTTTCATCTATAATTTTGCGTTCACCTTATACTTGTTTAGCTTAAAATAATCCCTTGGAAACTGTTTAGTCACACATTTTCTCTTGCATGCATTTATTAGCATTATTATTATTATTATGGACGAATTATTATTTGATGAACAATATGAAAATTATGAGAGCAGGACTCTGTCGTCTTTGGCAATGTACAAATTCGAAAAACACATAAATCCGTGTTTAATTTTTATTTTTTTTAGCAAAGTATATGTTAATTAGAGTTTTTTCAAATTGAACAGATCCGTATAACATTTATGTGGATAGTAGTGAAGATTGCGTGAATTGTAGGTTTCTTTGAGGAAATGTGATGATGTCGGTTTCCTGTGCATATTCTTGTTATTCTTTGCTTTGTCTGTCAGTAAAGTGTAGGTCGAGCCATTATTTTTTATAGATTACGCTTTCCTATTTGCTTTATATGCTGAAAATGGGGATAAAAGCTTTTGGTTTGACAAACATTGAGAGAATCTGTTTATATTTGAACAGGTCCTCAATTAATTGGATCAGTGTCTATCACTGCTGTGGAACTCATCGCTGCAAGCTTAACTGCATGCCTATAGAAGAATTCAAATATTTGTAAATATGATTAGTCCTTTTGGCTGGTGAAAAGAGTGTCCAAAGTCACATATTTTTTCTTTTAAACCAAAATTTAACTTTTTTCTTCTCTGGCTTTAGGAGAACAGATTTTATATATACAGTAATTCAAAGAACATTTTCTTTTTTCTTAAAAAAATCAATAGCAGCTGTTTTTCACTTTCTACATGTTGATTTTTCAATCTCGAGAATTTTCTACTCCCTGGCACCAGCTTTTGAATTTGTGTGACACTATACAATCCTATTGTTTTGCTAGGTTGTTTCTCTTGCAAATGGTTTGTGATACGACCATCCTATGCTCAATATCAATTCCAACAATTAAAATCACTTAGAAGGGTGTACTTATTCATTGCAATGTGTGGGAAATATCAATACCTTCTTTATGCAACTATGCTCGTTTTGTACAATATTTTTTGTTTAAATGTTGGATTGAGCACTATGAATTCTTTCACATTTGTTGCTCGCAAAGGTACTTCCTTTTTGCAATTTTGCCTTATTTTATGGTTTCCCATGTATTTCAAAGTCATTATTGACAAAAAAAAAAAAAAAAAGGATTCCTCTTCTAAACCAAGAATTCTTCTATTGTAGCTGTTAGGCAAGCTGACATAACTTGCAAAAAATAACAATAAAAATTTGCAGCAAGTGGCATTTTTGCCTCATCCATGCAACCTTCTCTCCTTATATAATTTATTTTTGCTTTTGTTTCTTTTTTTTTTTTATAATGCTTGAGTCAGGTGTAACAAACATAAAACTGAAGGCAAGAAAAGAGGGGGTGGTTTTAGCAAATTATGTAGCCTTTCTCCTCAACTTCAGGAATTCACGGGGTTGCCTGAATTGGCTAGAACAGAGGTATGCATAAGAAGATCAGCATAAGTTATTTCTTGCCTTGAGATTGTTGATTTGGTAATAGGGAATATCAATATTAAACTCAGAACTATCTTTGTTTTAGGTTGTCAAGCAACTATGGACATACATTAGGGAGAAAAATTTGCAGGATCCAAATAATAGGCGGAACATTATTTGTGATGAAACATTGCATGCTCTTTTTGGTGTTGATTCGATAAACATGTTTCAAATGAATAAAGCTTTATCAAAGCATATTTGGCCCTTGGATTCTGATACCGGTAAGCTTCTGTATCTGCTTTTTTGGAACATGATTCAGTATTCTTGTGGTTTTAAATGTTGGATGGAGTGCACTGTAGCTGTTTGCTCTTCAGTATGTTGTAAGTGAAAAATCTTTGTTATACTTGATAACCAAGCACAACTCAAAACTTTATAGGGAGACTTCCACTTATGTTCCTTTACTTGCTTCATAGGTGATGATAGTTATCGACTTTGTGTTAACTTAATGGCTCTTTGGTCAACAATTTAACATTTATTTATTCGGCCTGCAACTCTGATACATTCTATTACTGCCATTATTAACTTAGTTTTCTTACTTTTAGCATCAGCAAGATTTTGTTTGTTGACAACATTTATTTTACTGGTCTTTATGCTCCAGCCGGGTCAGAACCAAAAGAAAAAAAGCAGGGCAAGCAAGAGAGAGAAGGAGGTAGTGAATGAAGTAATTTTCCAAATGATTTCATGGTGATAGTTTCAGAAGCATAACTTGTGTGAATATATCTTTCCATACTGATCCTGTTTGCATGAGTGACACTACTTGCACAGTACATTTATTTGCACTCCGAAATTGACCCTTATCCCTTTCATATCAGAATCTAGCCTCTTGGGACTTTTGGGCTTTACTTTTATAGTAGTGCCCTTTATGTAATATATTCTGCTATCCCCAGTGTAAAATTTTTCCTCCATTTTTGTCCATTTCCGCTACTAGAGTGCTGTCTGATGCTGCTATTTGCTTTCTACTGTAGAATTTTTCCTCCATTTTGGCATGGTTTTTGATGAGGTCTTTCATTTCATTCTACTCAATGCAATATCTATTTTTACCAAGTCAAGAGGCACTTCAAAGGCATTGCACTTTGTGATCATCCCCACAATTGCAGTCAATTTAATTTCACCTGTTAACAAATGATTTCTTTTAGTTCTTGTCAATTATCTTTATATTAGCATTCAGTTACTTCTTATTGTCATCTAGAACTCTTCGTTAATCTTAATTTGACTGCACCTCAGAGCCAGATGAGCCACAAAGAAAAGAAAAACGACAGAAGGGAGAATCAGGTTTTCTTGCTCCCCTCCAACTTTCAGATGCTCTGATAAAGTTTTTTGGTACTGGAGAAAGTGCATTGTCACGAGCTAGTGTTGTCAAGAGAATATGGGAGTACATAAAGCAGAACAATCTCCAGGTATGCAGTTGAAGTCCCCAATGTACTACTAATATGATTGATTTTTTTTTTTCTTATTTTCTTTAAACTCGAGTTCAAGTGTTTCTGTGTGCAAGAGACTTTTTTTTTTTTTTTATGACTTCAGCAAGGTCATTCTTAGGTAGTATTGCCATTGTGATATACCATGAGCTTTTAGATAAAGAAACTTGAGGAAGTCTTGTGTAGAAGCTTTGGTATTTTTTGAGGGTTTTTTGATCTGTAGCTAAATTATTCTGATATCATTCTCTTCCTGTTTGAAGGATCCATCTGATAAGAGGAGAATATTATGTGATGAGAAGCTGAAAGAACTCTTAGATGTTGACTCTTTCAATGGCTTCACCGTGTCAAAACTCCTATCTGCCCATTTTGTGAAGACCTAACAGTCAGAACTGAGCTCAAAAGAAACTGGAACTTTGACTGCAAATTCTTTTCCAACCTTTTTTTATATTATTATTAATCTATTTTCTTTGTTCAAACTTCAAAGAGAGCTAATCCAAATCCAAACTTAAACGACTTTTTTTGTTTCTATACAGTCTTACCGGTATTGATTGATGACTTTTTTGGGGTTTATGTTTATCTTTTTTTGCAGTTTTTTCCATTTCTTTTCGTTCTTATTAATTGGGTAGGGGCCCTTGCATGGGGATGCAATTGTAAATGTAGTGGCATTTGATTGTTAGACTATTCTCTGCTGCATTCACTGCTCTTAACGTGGAACTCGAATACTCATAAGTCAAGGGCGTAATCAAACACAACATACTCATTAAATGGAAGAAATTATATGGTGCAGATGTTATTATGAGAATTTCTTACCTAGATTCAATCTGCGATTGGATTTGTGTACTGTGGATATATAAAAATTTTTGAGATTTATAAAAATCAAGTGCTTTCTTATATGGAAACAAAATTTACATATTAACTCATATTTGTAGTGTATTAAATTGGAAAAGTTTGTAAAAAATCAACAAATAAACAAAAAAATCTATTCTCGTGGGACTTTTAGAACATACACGAGGGGCTGTTGCTGTTATGAATTATAATTAAGTAATAGCCTGGAAGAATGTGCTACATCCTAAATTTACCCAAAAAGAATAATTCCGTTGCCGGGAATCGAACCCGGGTCTCCTGGGTGAAAGCCAGACATCCTAACCGCTGGACGACAACGGAACCATTGATGGGACGTTACAAGAGTAATTTAGTGGTCAATATAAATCGATTATAAACTGTTCAGTTGAGGAAGAATCGTATATCTGTAGTTTTCTTAGGACTCAAAATCATAGGAAGTTTTCCACTATTCTAATACTTAAAATCAAATCTAATTAATAATCATTTTACTTATTTTACACTCTATTGAAAAAACATATGATCTACTACTTTTGTATGCACCAATCATCTTATTTATTTTGGAAATTTAAGTTTCATGCTACAAATCATAATATACATTTCTAATAATCTTTGTAATATATAACCACTGATATTATACCGTTCGAATTAAATTGACCTACTATGAGTGTAAAGCTCTACCATTATTGATTTTCATCATTTACAAGGCTCGAATTCGAAATCTTATCTAACAGAAATAAATGCTAATATATATTTTTTTAATATAATTATTAATATTATTCAATTCAAATAAAATTCTTTCAACATTAATTTACAATATTGATAAATTAATATAATATCTAGGTGTACCAAAAAGTAATGCAGAAAAGGAGAAGCAACATAACTGGTGGCTAGAATTAGAAATGGTTTGTCATTTAGCATGAAAAAGAAAGCATCTAACAAAAATAAATCCAACTGAACACAAACATCCATTTAATACTATGCTAAAATAAAGATTCCTTATCTTCCCCCAAAACATTAATTATAAATTATCTCCACATTAATACTTTAAATCACTTCAAAATTACCCTAATCTTAATTAATATCAACTCGTTACACGTTAACTTTAGTCTAAATTGCATTTAAGCATGAAATAATATGATTATATTTAGTTCAAAATCTTAATAGAATAATGTTACTATTTTTATTCAATTCACTAAATTTTTAAACAATAATAGAAATAAAAAAAAGATATTTTTCTTTTTCTTTTGTTTTTTTCTCCTACCGTAATTTATCTCACATGTTTGAAAAGCTTGATGCTGCAACTTGACACATGTCGGTTTCATAGCCACAAGAATTTTAAAACATGGAATCGAACAGCTTCCAATGCCTGTCTTCTGTTCTCCAGAAGAAACGATTCTCCTTTTAATTTTATTCTATTATTTTTCTTTATCCAGATTATTTTAATGAATTTGAACATAATATAATATGGCATCATTTTATTAAACCTTATGCTAAAAGTAAATTTCTTCTAAGGAAAAAAAAAATTCGGATTTCCAAGTTTAAATTCAATTCGAATTTTTATCTGAATGTTACTGTCGTTAAAAATTTACTTGTAACAGTTAAATTTTGCAAGAATCGATGAGAATGAAATTTTATAACCTTGTACATAATATGAATATATGTCATTTAATTTTCAAGGGAAAAAGGAATAAAATTGAAGGACCATAAATAGTCCATAACCATGACTACCAAAGATTCAAATGGACAACAATACAAGGAATGCTAGAAATAAAGAAAGGTGCTTTAGCTTAAGGAATCTTGCACATGACCGACGTACCTTATTGTTTTTTTCTTTGTTTTTTTTATTTCTTTCTTTTTCTTCAATTGTTTTGCCACTATTTAAAAAAAATAACAAATGTATTAAATATAAATTATTCAAATTAAAATAAAATAAATTATTATTTTGCTTCAACCGTTCATATATACTAACGATGCTATATTTAATGTCCTAATTGACTCGTGTGATGCTCTTAGAGATGGCCATATAGGATTTTAGGGTACAAATTTATTCATATATATATATGTATATTGCCAAAAAATATAATTTTTAGGAATAAGGATAAAATTTGCTCATGTACTATATATCAAATGGTATATATTCATTTTCAATTTTTTTTTCCAAAAATATTCCTATTATTACTACAATGGCTTACACTTATCCTTATTTATAATGGCAAGAATAAATATACAATAGTATTTTTTAACATCGAATAAAGATAAATGTGAATTAATTTGATAACCATAGAGAAAAATATATAATTTAAATGCAATGTGTACTATTTTGTAAAATGTAGGGACAAACTTGGCTATATTTCTTAATTTTTATTTATAAATCAAATTATTAACTTGTTGGCATGTAGAAATGTCCTTTTCAAAATCATTTTCATATTTATGAGTTTTTTCTTTTTTTACATGTTACTAATATATTATTAGGTAGATATACGAATAAATGTACATTGAATCCAATCAAAATAAACTATTTTCTGGGTACTAAAACTCATGTGCATTGAATTATTATTATTGGGCTTATAGATAAGATAAGGGTAACCCTATCCTCTAATCTCTTATGAAATGATTGCTGTTACAAGCTGTGATGCAAAAGTTGAAAAAAAATTAAATAAAGGACCGGTTTGTCTTTAAGTTTAACTATAATCATGCATTATTATACTTTTTTTTTTGCTTATTAAGTTTAACTTTGTTATTAAAATAATTTTTTTACAAGGAATGCATGGGTCTTGGTAATACCTATTTTATCAAATTCAAATTCGGCTCAACATTCACAAGCTCAGCTTAGATTTGCTATTTATTAGTCTTTCAGCTATTTGTATTAACACATGTCAAAATAATTTGATTGGATCTGATATTTAATTTATTTATTTGTCACATCATACAATTTATATCTTACAAGCTGTCATATCAGATATCTAAATCTGTCAACTACATATATGTGAGATCCGATACTCATATATTCTAACCGTGTAGGCTCTAGCCATTTAATATATATATACAAAATGAGATACTTCAGGCATAACGTATTGCATACATTATTATCATCTCACTATATTTTCTGTCTCTAAATTCTCTGATTGCGCCATCAGAGTGCTAATCTCCAACAAACTAAAAGTTAGTTCTTTTATGTTTTGCATACTGGCACATCGCTTCTAATAGATTGATTCAGCTGATTTTTAGTTCATTTTTATCCTTATAAGTTCTAGTAATTTAGAAGTTATCAGATCTAATTATAATTATAAATATCATCAAAAGAAATAAAATTTAACAGTGTTGGTACGAATTATTTCAGAAAATAGTTTACATGATTAATAATATTAATTTAATTTAATTTTGGTTTTTCCATTCACATAGATTTTGATACCCAATTTATGGGGATGGCATATGCCAGGATATGAATAAATTCCTAAGTTAAGATGGCCAATGATTTAGTGATTTCTTGACACAAGAAAATATGTATTTTGATTGGAGAGCACAATTCTTGTGATAGCACTTTCCATATAATATCAAATATATCCCACTTTTGGATAATGTTATTAAAACGGACCTGATGGTCAGGCCGGTTCAATTGTGAACCGAGAGCTGATCCGATTGATTTGATAACTAAAAATCGAATTGATAAAAAATCATAAAAAATAGGATAAAAATCATATAAACTGGTGAAAATCGGATCAAAATCAGATAAAATCGGATATAACCAGAGAAAATCAATTTGAACAAAAAAAAATATTTTTTGTCAAAAATTTCATATAACATTGTAATTTTTTACTATATAAATAGTAAATAATTTGAAAATATTGTTTTATGATTAATATTTTGATGATAAATATGTTTTTTAAATTATTTTTTATATAGTTATATTTTATAATATTTATATAAAATTTTAAAAATAATAGTATTTAAAAAAAGACAAAATTTTGATTTAACCATATCGAATAAAAAATCTTTTATCTTTTGGGTTCAGCTTCTGATATTTATGTTATTCGCCAAAATGTTGACATCTGTTTCTCAAGATAAGCATTATGAGCAATCTGACTCAAACTTTTTCACACAAGATTCTCAAACTATTTCTCTCGAATTAAATAATTCAGAAATTCCAAGAAAAGAAAAACCTTGCCTATTTACAATATTATATATATATTTCGAATCTTGCTACTTATATAATAAATTAATAATTTACATAATTTCACAGGTCCTTCAATTAAAAAACATTTAAAAAAATCGTCCATTTAACTTTTTAAAAATTTGACAAATTTTTTAACTGATTAAAAATAAATGAGACTCACGTGTATATACCATATGCATATTTATAATTACATTATATATGTATAGAAATAAATAAATAAATAAATAAGTAGAGATGAAACATTAATTAAAAAATTAAACTTTTTGTTTAGATGCTATACTATGAGTATTTTTTTATACATTAAATCGTCACATACAATTAATAATAATTTATTTACTATTATTTTTAACTTAAAATATCAAATCTAAGTTGGTGATATCCATAAAAATAATATTGTAATGGTAATTTTTGAAAGTTTCTTACCAAAGTAACCAGAAAGTCAAAAAAGCTCAGTGATTCCTTTTTCACTGCGATACCTCAACCCTTACCTACCGATAAGGAATCTTTGAACACACACAATTTTTGCTTTTTTTTTTTTTCTTTCTCTTATTTATTTCTATTATTTTCTTCTATAAAATCCTAAAATTAATAATAACCACAATTCGCCGCGCGCGTACGGTATCCAAAGATTCCACCCACGCAAAACGAGTTAACTCGTCGACTCACATTCACTTTTTACCTTTTTTAATCCCCGATTCCACTGAGTTAACTCAAATATGCGACGACCCGAAATGTGAGTAACCGAATCTTCGCGTCCCTGAATCTGAATTACTTTCTTCTTCATCTCTATATATATCCAGATGGGTTTTTTGGCCTTTTTCTCTGTTCATTACCGTGTTTAGCTGGGCGATGTTAGAGACCGAATAAAGAGGTAGTAATCTTCAAGGAAAAGAATCAATCTTTGCAGCAAAATGGAGCTCAGCTTGGATTTGAGCTTGGTTTATGTTCCGAAATCGATTAGTGAGTTCCTTAGAGAGGTTTCTGAGATTAAAGATAGTAGCCTGAAATTATCAAAACTTGATGATTATGTGGAGAGATTAGAAGATGAGATGAGAAAGATTGAAGCTTTTAAACGTGAGCTCCCTCTTTGCATGCTTCTCTTAAATGAAGGTAAGGGTTTTTCTTTGCTTTATTCATTTTGATGTTGTGTTTATTTCTGATGATACATAATTGATCTTCTTTGGTTTTTGTTTTATGGTTTTTTTTTCAGCTATTGGGAGGTTGAAAGAGGAAGCAATGCAATGTAAGGAATTAGAGGATCGAGTTAGCGGAGATGGAGATGGAGATGGAGATGGAGATGGAGATGGAGATGGAAAGAGAGGAAATAATGATATCAGCGATAAGAAGAATTGGATGAGCTCTGTTCAGCTTTGGAATACTAATGATATAAACTTTGATTCAAAGAAACAAGACACAAAATCAGATACCAAACAGGTATGTATATATATTCAATTAATTGAAATTAATTTTGGAGAAGAACAAGGGAAAGATGCGATTTTTGTTTGTTGGGGTTTTCAAAGATGGAATCTTTTACATGTTTGGGGATTAAAATTTGGGGTTTGTTTGTCTGACAGAGAAGTGAAGAAGATGATGATAGATCCACTTGTGAGAACCCAATTCAGTTGTGTAATTACAGAAGCAAAGGAGGGGCATTTGTGCCTTTTAAGTCACTTTCAGGGACTGAAAGAGAGGAGAAGGAGGTGGTTTCTCAAGTCACCGGACTTTCTCTTATGACTCCATTATCTGAATTGGGTTCCTCTAATTTGATCTCAAAAAGTAATGGCATGAATCAAATCAAGACACAAAATAAACCCCAACAGCCGCAGCAGCAGAATTACAAACCCCAACAGCAGCAGCCGGCCTACAAGAAACAGAGGCGATGCTGGTCGCCGGAGCTTCACCGGCGTTTTGTTGATGCCCTTCAACAACTTGGTGGATCTCAAGGTACTTTTCTTTTTATGCTTTTAGTCCTCTAATTACACTTGATAATTGGACTCCTTATGTTAGTCTGTAAATTATAGAAGAGAAAAAGATGAAGTAGCTTAAAGTTTGTGACTTTTTTTTTTTTTTAATTACAAACATCTTCTGGTTAAGAAATGAAGTATGATTTGCAGACATAATTATGTAATCCTTTTGTGTAATTCTTATTGGATTGTTATGTACTTTTTTGCAGTGGCGACTCCTAAACAGATAAGAGAACTTATGCAAGTGGATGGCCTAACCAATGATGAAGTCAAGAGTCATTTGCAAGTATGCCTTTGATACCGAAACCACGTTTTCTGATGATGATAATGATGATGTTGTTGTTGTTTTTTTTTTTTTTTTTGGGAGAATAATACGATGTTTTTTTTTGTGTGATCAGAAATACAGACTTCATATCCGAAAACTTCCAGCTTCTTCTGCTCAAGCAAATGGTTTATGGATGGCTCAAAATCAATGCAAAGACG
The DNA here is from genome assembly GCA_037975025.1 of Excoecaria agallocha. Classification (NCBI taxonomy): domain Eukaryota; kingdom Viridiplantae; phylum Streptophyta; class Magnoliopsida; order Malpighiales; family Euphorbiaceae; genus Excoecaria; species Excoecaria agallocha. The sequence continues at coordinate 122,974,223 of CM075807.1, read as the reverse complement.
CATCAAAACAAAGCATTTCACAGTGTAGTTCCCCGCAAGGACACTTCCATGGATGTGGTTCAGCCAAAGGCGATGACAGCTTCGACGGTGATGATAAATCGGAGAGCCATAGCTGGAATGGCAGGCTGCACAAGGCTGGAGAAGTTGATGTATAATGGTAATTCAGCTGATTCTGATACTCAAGAATTTTGCAGATTGTAAAGATAAGAATAATGAAGTTGGCATATATAGGATTCAAGATTGGAGATAAAATTCTTTTTTCTTTCTTTCAACTAAGAGTCAAAATAGACATTAGAGAGTTGAATAGATTTTGCGGGGGCGGATTCGTTTTTCTCTCCAACTTGAGTTCTGTATCTGATTTGTGTTATTTATCAGTTCATGTAATTCATATCAATGAAGCATTTTAGGGTGTTACGAGATACATTCTGATTTTCATGTAAAATTTCTTCTAATGTTTGTGGTTTCAGATTTCAGTCGGCCCTTGTTGAGCTAAGCTTTGCTTGTCTTGAATGCGATTGTTCTTTTCTTTTTTTCCTTGCAAATTAGGATAATCTTCGCTTCCAAAAGCTGAGATTAACTTCTGTTATCTCAACAATCTTGTTATTCTTCTGTTTGTTTTCTTTTGCTGAAGGATACTTATGCGGAAAAATCTCGATCGAGAAAACCTTTGTTTTAGAGAAGAGTGTTTACCATGCTTATTTGTTCTTTCAGCTCCTATTCTTTGAATGGCATCTTCCCTTTTCTTGTACTTTTGTTCTTGAAATTGAGCTTGAAGTTCTCATCAAATCCAAGTTTTGTTCTTGATTTTCATGCTATGGTGAGTGAATGAAGACGTCTTTGGTTCAGATTCTATTCATAATCTTTATTCAAAGACGTGATAGAATGTTGATAAGGTGGAGATGACGTGTGTTGATTGTTATACGAGATAACAATATTCTTTCTATTTTCTATTTTTTTTTTGGGAGACTATTTTGTATTTTTCAGGGTAAAGATAAATATAAAAACATTGAAAATCTCGATGGTAAAAAATGTAAAAAACATGATATATATGTATATATATATATATATATATTTATAATGCAAAACACGACTTCATTTTTCATATTTAAAATAAACAGAATAATTATATCTTTGTCATGCAGTTGAACGTTCTGCATACAGGGTAAGATGTTTGATTTATGAATTTAAATATCATTTAATTGATTAATGATGAATTTGGAATTAGGATTAGGCAAGTGTTTTGGATAGCCATGAATGAAGCGTATTGGTTCCTTAAATATTAATAAAATGAAGTGCAATTATTAACTATATCTTCCCATCTCAAAATTGTTCCATCAATTCAAGAATATGGTAGTCTCCTTCTATTAATTTAAATTTTAAATTAAATGGATAAATCTCCCTCTGAAATTCCTTTGTTTTAATGGAGATAATATTTTAATAATTATAAAAATAAAAGGAGTTGTTTAAATTATCCATAGATTAAAAAGCAAGAAGCATCCTCAGGTCAACTTTCACGTACGGTGAGGTTAATTGTGCAAAGAAAATAAGTGACTATCAAAGATAGAGGAAATCAGTTTCATGATAATATAACAAAATTAATTAATTTATGAATCTTATTGAGAGGATTTGGTGAGCCCACCCTTGGATTTCCCCTTTAACATTCAATCACTCTAATTGATGGTAATTCTTTTTTGTTTTTCTTGGAATTTTTTTAATACAAATTAATTTTTTATTAATAATATAAAAAATAAATTCAAAAAATATAAATAAACTTATAAAATTTAAAAATATATAAAATGTACGAAATTAATAAAGCTAATAGAGTATATTTCTGAACTTTTTCGACGAAAACAGTGAATAATGATAATATACCATGAATAATCTGGTTTTTAACGAAAAATTCAGTTCGTCTATTATTAATAAAAAGGCTTCTTCCAGAAAGACGAATATTTGCATAAAAAAGATACAAAAATAAATTTAATAAAAGAGTAAGATGAAAAAAAGAGAGGCCGCTGTTTGTAAATAGATTGATGGTAACCCAAAATTAGATAAAAAAAATGAAAATATTTTCTTTTTAGAATTTTTTTATCCGATATATAAAATCACTAATAAATTAAATCAATGGCAAACAGTAATGTAAAATATAAAAAGTTAGAATGAAAATGTAATTTTTTTTGTAATTTCCTTATTTTTTTTTCTACGTGATAGTTGGCCATTTATTTATTTCATGAGCAATTTTATGTAGTTGGTCTACATAAGAATAATTCATTCTTTAAATTCTCTTGTGCATTTTTCTTTGCTTGGAATATTAAGATTTCTTTTCTTGTGGGCACTATCAATGGCGGCAACATTGCCTTGTTGCCTTTTCCATGCATGTTTTTTCAATGGAAT